>OY856412.1:627743914-628343914 GCA_963693085.1 Alisma plantago-aquatica
ACATATCTTGGACCAAGTTATTCTTTCTTTCCCCATTTAGACACTTCTAGTGTAGGTGATATCTTAACATAAACCAGATCATGAGTCTTGAATTTGACTTCTCCTCTTTTTGTGTTTGCATATTGTTTTTGTCTATTCTAGGCTATTTATAGTATTTTGTGTATTACTTTTACTTTTACAACACAATGATGCACCAAATCAGATCCTAAGACCTTGGCTTCCCCCTCATCATCCTAATTGATTGGTGACCTAAATGGTTTTCCATTTAATATTTCATAAGGAGCCATTTTGGATGCTATCTTGGTAGTTGTTGTTGTAAGAAAATTTTATCAGAGAAATATGGTCCACCTGAATTCCCTTCTAATCTAAAACACAGACTCTCAACATGTCATATAGAATGTGTATTACTTTTTCTGACTGTCCATTAGTTTGAGGATGAAAAGTTAAATTGATGTTCTATTTTGTTTATAGAGAATCATGTAGTTTCCTACAAAATTTGGATGTAAAACGATAGTGTCTTTCACATGTTACGGATAAAGGAATTCCATGTAGTCAAACAATTCCATTCATATATAGTTTAGCTAGACTATAGATTGATCTAGTTACATTCATTGAAAAAGAAATAGTCTAATTATTATTATTATTTATATATATATATATACAATCACCCATACAATATCAATTCCTTTATTCATTTTGGTTAGGCTAGTGATCAACTCCATATTTATGTGCTTCTACTTCCATTTTGGTATTTCTAGCAGTTACAAAGTCCTCCAAGCCTTTTATGTTTGGCTTTTATTTTTTGGTAATTCATACATCTAAGGACATATTCAATTATTTCTTTCTTCATGTAAGGATGCCAAAAAAATTTGTGTATTTTTATACATTTTAGTTGTTCATGAATGTATAGAATATCTTGATAAATGTGTTTCGTCAATAATCGTTTTCTTTGATTCTGGATAATTTTGTACCTAAATTTTATTCTCAATTGAAACCCCCTTTTCTCTCAAGAAATAGTATAGACTTAGTCTTTTCTTTCTCCTTTTCATGATTTCATATTCATAACTACTCTTTTGTGCTTGTAGGATTTCATCATTTAGTTGTGCCTTTATCAAGAAAGTACATGTTCAAATATGTTCATTCTCTACAAATGGTCCCCATGTTATCATTACCTCCATCGTTCTCCATTTTTTATCATCACAACTGCTACTAATAATACTTTCTTCCTAATCAAAGAATCTATTACAAAATTTTCTTTTTCTAGGTGACAATAAATAGTGAAGTCATAGTATTTTAGTTATTCCATCCACCTTAGTTGCCTCAAATTCATATCTTTTTGAGTTGTGAGATATTTTCGACTCTCATGATCTATAAAGTTTCAAATGGAACTCCACGTACAAAGATAGTGATGCCTTTTAAGGCATGTATAATGGTAGCTAGTTCCAAATCATGTGTAGGGTAATTCATATCATGGGACTTTAATTGTATGCATAAGATATTGCTTGATCATCTTGCATTAATACACTTCCTAGGCTAATTCGTGATGGATCAGAGTATATGACATATGACTTACCGTCTTATGGTAAAGTTAAAATTTGGGCATAAACTAGTCTATTCTTGATTTCTTGAAAAACATTTCACATTCTTCTATCCACTTAAAGGATATCCCTTTCTTTTTTAACTTAGTCATGGGCCAGAATATCTTAGAAAAATATTCTATGAATCTTGTATAAAATCCAGTACTGCAAAAAAACTTCAGATTTTAGTTACAGACATTGGATATTCTGACTTTATCATTGTTTCAACTTTTTCTAGATCCACTAATATGCCACAAGATGATCTGACATGTCCTAGAAAGTTAACATTCATCATCCATAATTCACAGTTAGAGAATTTGTCATACAATCGGTATATCTTCAAGGTGTGTAGAACAACCCTCAAGTGCCTTTTATTATTTTTTCACATTGAGAATATATAAGAATGTTAGCAATGAATACTATGATGAAGGCATCTACAATTTCTTAGAGTAGTCGATTCAACAGATCCATGAAAGGCACATGGGCATTAGTCAACCCAAAGGTCATGTCTAAATATTCAAATTTCCAATATCTTGACTAAATAGATATCTTAGGTATATTAGACTCCTTCATCCTAAATTGGTAATATCCAAACTATAAGTCAATATCTAAAAATACAGTTGATAACTTAATTTGATAAAAAAGATCATCAACTGTAGCTATGGGTATTCATTTCTAATGGTTTATGTACATAATCTCATAGTTTAATTCTTTTTCTTGTAAAATAGAATGAGAGCTCCCCAAGGGGGAAATTAGTTTGGATGAATCCTTTCTCTAATGATTTTCCCAACATTAGTTTATTTCATTCAATTCAACTGGGGCCATGTTGTAGGGTGTTTTAGATTTAGGTTGAGTTCCAAGAACTAACTCAATGCCAAATTCTACCTCTCTTTTAGGTGGTAGTTTAATTCCTCGGGAAATACTTCTAGAAATTCACTGACAATATTGGTGTCTTCTAGTGATTGTTCTTTTATATTTTCCCTAACTAAGGTTGCCAAAAAGGAAATGCAACATTTACTAATCATCTTATGAACCTTATGAGAAAATACCACACTCCCTTTGTCATTCCCTTCTTTCCCTAGACTCATGTTTCCTTTTCTTTGGGTTTTGGAATCATGATAGTTTAATGGTGGAATTCTCTGACAACTTTGTCTGTATGCAGCCAATCTATTCCAAAAATTACATTTAATCCAATCACTTCAAATATTGTTAGATTGGATAAAATGTTAACCCTTCTATTTTTAAAGGTACATTCTTTGCTATAGAATTAGTGATAGTTCAATTGTTTTAGTGCATTTGTATTTTTAAAAATATTCTATACTAGTAAGAGAAAAGGATAATTTTCTAGAATTAAAACTAGAGATGCATGAATGTGTAGCACTTGAATCATTAGTATCCTCAAAGGAATTCCAAAATAGAAAGTAGTACCTTCCACAAGTTGATTTGATGCTTTAATGTTCTAAGAATTTAGTGTCATTACTCTTTCATTCCACTTTTGTGGATTATACTCTTGATTCTTCCTAGAGGGTGTTGTAGTGTTAGGCTTTTCAGGCTGCAACAAGCTATTGTTCCCAAGTTTATGGTAATAAAACTTTATGTGACCAAATTTTTTATTGAAATAGCAATGCACATCATTCATATTGCAAGATTAAGAGTGTACATTTTTGCATATGAGTATTCAACTGATGTCCTTTTTATTGAAGGTCTGCTACATCTTCTAGAAAAATGTCTTTTAGATGGATTTGCTAGAGTTTTGAAATAACTTTCATTTGCTAAATTCCTATGGGATTCTTTAATATCTGAGGCTACACTAATCATGGGATTCATTTCTTTTAACTTTAATGGCACTGTTTTACTTTCTAATTCAAGAGACAAACATGTTACTAATCTAGAATCCTCATTTCATTAGAAATTAGTGGAGTACTTGTATATTTTATAGTCTTCTAGACCTAGTGATATACTCAGCTAGGCACATCTCTAGATTTGTCTTTAGATTCATAAACTCATCAAACTTCTATTTTTATATGTTCATGAAACTATTTTTTGTAGATTTCCTCATTATAAGTAATACTAGAAACAAAATCTAGATGTCTAAATGTGATGGTCTTAATATTGTCCCACCATACTTTGGCATCATTTTGTAGTTTGAATGTCGCATATAGTGTTTTGTTTTCTTTCTGACATGACATGACATTAAAGATCTCTTTAGTTTCCATTTCCCACACCTCAAATTTCTCATGATCATATCCTCTTTTAAAGAGCATGGGTTCAAATATAAGAAATTATTCATGCTTATACTCTTGGAGTTATTGGATATAGTTTTTGATAGGTCTTCATTTTCTCCATTTAATTATTTCCATATTACTTCTATAGTTTTATAAGTTCTAGACTAATTCCATTTCTTTGGGTGCCAATTCTACTCAGTCATTTTCATCTTATGACCCAATAACCATCTACATAAAATATTAACTACTCTTTAGATAAGAGTTCACATGTTTAATATAGAAGAGTATCATTGATATATGACATTTAAAATTTTATTTTTATGTGTACAGGGTCCTTCAAAATTCTGTTATATGGATGGTACCTTCATTATCTTAACTTAAATTCTTGGTAGTTAAGAATGTGACAATCTAAAATTCAATTCTTAAGGATTTTAAATTGTGTATCTTGTGTAGAGTCTTTCATATTTATCAGATTCCATTTAATCCATAACATTACCAAAACCAACGAGACAATATATCAACATGGTTTATGAGGGTTAGATACTTTTAGTATAAAGTCAAAGAACAATAAAAAACCAAAACTATAGTAGTGACATAGTTATTTACACAAACTTTTCTTGAAAGATAAATTTGTATATATTTTTGACCCATAAGTCTAGAAAAACTATAGAAAAAGAAACTAATGATAGTCTTGATATTGCTTCCAAGATCTTTCAAGATTGTCTACAATAAGATATATTCCTACACATGCATACAAAAAACTACCTATGACAAGAAAAGTTTTCAATAGACCAAACAGGAGAAAGAGAGTTAGATAATTGTTTAAATATGATCCATAAAAAAGAAAAAGATAGCATGAAGACGTTTCTAATGAAAACTTAATAAAATATTAGATTGATACTAAAGAGCTCAAAGAAAAAAATAAGAAATTTTGGTATTTTGTGTTCCTCTCAAATAAATATTAAGAAGTGGGAGACCTTGTTCCAAAACAAGCTTAACTACAACTTTTAGAAAAAGGTCTCATTTCACCAGGGCAACTGGCCTACAACCACTATAAAACTTTCTTAGCTAAGAATTTATTCCAATAGGGTTACCAAACCACCTTTGAGTACCTTGGCACAACCCCAACCACTCGTGCACACTACATGCTTTATTATAATGAATCAGATTACCACATGCAGCCACCAGCTGCCTTTCTGAGACCATAAATGTGCTCATTTCACAAATTGTCACTTGGAGTATCATTGGTTATCTTAATATTTGCAAAATATTATTCCATATTACTAACATGATCATGCCTAACTATACATGACCAACCCAAGTGTACAGAGTATGGAAGAGAATTATACTCACCCATCCCTAACCTAAAAGGACATAAATCTGGATCCCAAATGTATCATTTCCCAGCCCAGACATGCCAAGTCTGTTACCAACAAATCTCCCAATATGAGGTTTTAGACATCATCAAAGATATAAAACTCAATTTGGTCGCTACTTAGAGTTATTGAAATCGAAAGGTAACCACAAATAAATGAATAATTATCTTAGTATTTCACTATGACACCTAAAATGTAAACATGTGAGATTATGTTATCTAATCAGACATATCTTTGACTAGGAGTGTGCAAGAGGTTAGAGAGTCCCCCACCCCAATGTAAACACAAAACCAATTAAATAACATTTTCTCTTATCTGGCTACATTCATTAGTGAAATATGATCCTAGTCACCATAGAAATATTTGATTGAATTCCACTTTCCAAAAATATCACATGATTCACTTAATAAGGAGAAAAGAAGGAAAAGATAATAAAAAGAGAATAGAGTTAGAATGGACAAAGGCATGCTTAATAATCATCTAGAATCTTGACTCAACTTGAAGGATAATAGGGACAGATATATAGAAAACCTTAGGGTAATGAAAGAAACTCCATAAATAGTCAAATCTAGATTCATACTAAAACATTGTATATAGTTGAATCTTTATTCATTCTTTACAAAGCATATCAAATATGCAATATAATATTATAACATATACTACCAAACCATACTAAACCATGCTTTCCATTGATGTTGATATAATGCATTATGATAAGAATTTAATACCGTATCAAGCAATACTAAACCATCATAAACCATGCTTTTAACTAATATTTATATAAGATATTATTATAAGGATTGAGGAACATTCCATTTCTTGAAATCTGATGCAAAAATATGTTAGAGATAGAGAGAATATCAACTCCCAAGAGTATTTTTACATAATTTTGGGTTATAGTATATTCCTATCAAAAGAGAGAGCCAGACGTCAAGGGGAGAGAGTCAATATTTCAAAATGATATTTAGAAATTACATGTAGGGCTCAAACCTTTGGAGATGATAGGCTACGTTTCCAAAGTAACTCATCTATTCAACATGCTCTCTAAGAAGAAATTCTTTTTAGTCATGAAAGAGGGAAATGTTTATGGTTTCTAAAGAGAGGGAGAGGGATTCTTGTCTTAGTGGAATGGAAAGGGACAAGGAGAGGCTTTCTTCCATTAATGGACAACAACTTTAGAGTATGGTTTATGTTGGGTGGTGTTGGCTTTTATTTATATGGGTGTGGGAGGGTAGCATGGTCCTATTTGAAAAAAGAGTGTAGATGAAACAAAGGTATATGTGCGTTATAACAAGAGAATGTTTTGTATTTCAACCAGACTTGGACTCATATGTGTCATATTTGGAGAGAGAAGTCATAATTAGATGACACATGGAGGCATATTTGTCATCTTAATATATCTATGAAAGGACAACTAAGAAATGGTAGGATATGTGCCAAACATTAGGATCTACAAGGTCAAAAGAGAGGTTTATGACACTAACCTATGTGACTTACCAAGTAGTGTTTTTAAACAAGCTATGTAACATATTGAAACCTAGTCTCTTGAATGTAGAAACTCTAATCCCATGTTTATAAGATTAAAATGTTGATTCATTAGAATTTCCAAACAAGGATGGAGTTATACCTTAATGTATATGTTAATGTATATAACCTGAGTAACTAAATGGTAACACATAGAATAATTGGTCTGAGAAACAATATAACACATTATGTGGTACTGGGTTCTATAATAAACATCATATATCATAATACACTCATATTAACATAATAACTGAATTATATGCTAACATGTAATTGAATTCATTATAAATGTCAAATATGTTTCCTTTGGTAACTAATATTCACATAATGGCTAAGACATGATTAACAAGAAGTATAACGTTCTTAACACATGAATAGGAATAACAATGTGAATTTTCATATCCATGTATATGGATAATGTACCATTATCTAAACAAATATTGCATTAGTGGACGTAATAGGTTAAATAAGTAAAAAATGGAATTTTGCATATAATAATATGCGATAACTATTTTGGTATCAAAGTGAAGATAATAAGACTGAAGCTAAGGAATGATGATGATCATATGTAATATTATAATAAAAATATAGTGATTATGATCCTAAACCTAATTGTATTAGAAATCATAAAAATAACTTCAGAACCCAAATCCAATCTCAAATTCATATTCTTTGGGTGTCAATTTGTTGGGGTGCCAAGTTTGAGATAATTTGGTTAATGTTAACATCTCCAACTGGATTAGGAAAGAAAATTGGAATTTTAATGCCTAATATTTGAACTATTTAATTGATGCGTATGGCTTTCCTAAAGTTACTAATTTTCCCTTGTTGTCACACTAAACTTTTGGATTACATGGTTGTCATAGTATTTTTTTAGAACCCCAAACTTTACTTGATGTGAGGTCTTATCTAGGCCTTTGGATCAGGATCGAAGGGTGTAGAGGATGTCTCCTACATTAGACCCACCTTTCCTATTCTCACAAATTAAACTTTGTTTCCTTTCTAGTTTTTTCTTGACCATATCTCTCCAATCCTTTACAAATATTCAAAATTTTCTTTTATATAAGATCTTCTGTGTTTCCAAATTTGGTTAACCCCTACTTTCCATACTCCTGAGTCCCCTTGTGAAAACCTCCAAATTTTGTGCCAACTCTTTCTTCCTCACCAAGTTATAATCTTCTTCACAACATTTTTCACTACTATATAACTAACCCAGAGCACTGAGAAAACTCTGTAAAAATGTCTACACCACCAATTGATCCTTTGATCTCTTAGTTTCCCCCAAAAACTTGATATATGCTTTTGGATACCTTGTCTTCTAGTAGACAACCCCGAGTCACTCATCTCTTTCTTTCTCGAATGTCAAATCTTTTCTCTTTGCAACCCATGTGTTTTTCCTTACCCTCCTATTAGTCATCATCAATGATGATTGACCAGGATACCCCATGCATATTTTACCTCAAAAAACCTATCCACACCATCGATGGATCATTGTAGTGTCTATTTGGTCCCTATTTTCATTAGAAACCTTCTTCATTGCGTTCTGGTATGAATATATCTCCCCTATTCTTCATGTGTTTTTTGTGGTGCATACCAGGGTCATCTTGTCTTGTTTATATGCAAGGGTACTTGTTTGATTTTTATATCACCTTGTGAGTTTCTTTGTGATTCCATCTTACCTCATCCTGACTCATTTAGGGGTCTTTGAGGTTCTAAACATCTGCATCTTCTTGCTTGCCTTGGAATAGTAGCTTTTTGTTGCCTCTCATCGATTTAGGGCTCATAGATTGGGTCTTTGATATTATTGAGATCATAGGAGGGTGGCTAGCTCAATAGTGGGCTTTTTCAGGGCCAAAAACTCCTTAGCACATGTTATAGTCCCTAGAATGGTGCCTGAGTATGTTGTTTCTCGACGTTGTTTTGGTTGAACAATCCTTGTCTGAGCTGAATGAATTTTACTTCATTCACTGTTGGTATTGTAATGTCTTATTTGGGTATTTTAGTCTTTTCGACTTTCTATTTTTCTTCTTTTGGTCACAATTTGGGCCTAGAATAGATGGTTGGCTTCCACAGGGCCACATTAGCATAGGCCCATATTACCTAAATGTAAAGAATTTAGCAGTTTCTCTAATTCCTATTGGTTGGCTATTCAAAAACATATAACTAATTCATACTAAGTCAAAAATTCACACACACATGCACACACACACACGCACACACACACACATACACACACACACACACACACACACACACACACACACACACACATATATATATATATATATATATATATATATATATATATATATATATATATATATATATATATATGGAATTAGAAAAATAACCCAATGGAGTAGTTTTTACCATTTATTTCTTTTTTAAATAAAAGTGGATATTTAGGGTTCACAATATACACCTTATTTATTGATTTATATACTTAATATGTTACTAGTGAAGGAGAACCCTGAATTGTATCTAGGTTTTGGACTTTGACAAGTTGAAATTTGTTTTTGAGGTACGTGGCATATTCTGAATCACATTGAGAAAATAACCTGATTTATCTCTCTCTTGATGTATGTTGCATCTAGTGTTACTCATATTGAAAAATAATCCTAGTATTTACTCTCTCTTGGTCCTTTGGACATATTACCTCATACAATTTTTCCCACCTTTGATAATTTGATTTATGAGAGTGGTTTTTGTGATCTACTCAATTTTATGGATATTTGTTTGGTCTAATGATGAATCTAAATTGTGGAATTGAACCAAATTGTTCCTTATTGTGAGATGTAATCCTAATTTTCCCACTTTTATGGTGGATGTTTCATATTTTCCATTTATGTAATGGATATATTACTAATTTTATTTTTGTGACTGCACTTTCACTTGCCTCTACATTTTGAATGCTTTGTGATTTAGGAGCCCTGGAGTTCTATAAGTATTTTGATTTTATGGGCCCTTTATGTTTTAGGATGGATGATATGTGCCCATACCCATCCACCTTATATATTGGGGACTTTGGTTATGTTCCTTACTTTATCAAGTTATAGGTTCATCTGCCCTAGCTGTCATTGTTTATCTATATTATACTAGTGTTATGCATACCTCACTTGCATACATGTTGATTATTGATGATGAAAGTATTATAGCCCTAATTTATTTGATTATGCTTGCATGGCACATCTTATTAGTGTTTCGATCTATGACAAGTTCATCCTTTTGAATACCTGATATAGTTTCCTTTTGATATCCATTTGATTGTTCATATTACCTCTTTGATGGAAAATTTGAATAATTAATTGTTTTCCTTTTTCCATAATGTGCTCAATCCCTATTTTTATGCTCATATAAACATTTTGTTACTGACAACATCCATTTTGTCTACTCTTGTGGGGTATTCTCCCACTCTTTAGGTGAAAGAATATGGAAGACCTGATATGTTGACATGGACATGGCGTATAGGAGCTAATTCTTGGCAGTTAGACTTGTGATAGTTTGGACTTCCCGTTGTCTAGCTATTGAAGTTGTTTCTTTCTTGTAAGACCCTAGAGGGAGATTGTTGTATAAACATGTAAGCTGAACATAGTCATTACATTTGTTTCAACTAGTTTACTTTGGTTTTGTAAATCATTCATTTGAGAAAAAAATATACACCTATTCTAACATACTTGTTAGTGTGTTTGGCCTAGATGGGTTTATTCATAAAATTTAGTGAGCAGTGGATCCCCTCTCCTGGTCCCATATCTTACAAGATGGTATCAGAGTCGTGATACTCTGAATCTTACTATTTTAATTTATCTCCCTTAGGTTTCCTATCTTGCCCCATAAGTTCCTCATGTAGCCCTTACCTTATATGAAAAACTTAGACGTTATGTTTCCCTTTATAAGATGTTAAATAAAGTATATTGAAGGTGATGAAGTACATATGAGGAGCTTAAGATGTTAACCCTTATGTGATTAGACTCTAGTGCTCATGTATGATGTAGGTTAGTTATGGCATGTATCTTAGGATGTTATGAGGTTTTAGTTGATGATGAGTTATGTTATGATGATGTTGAAGTAGTATGATAAGGAGACCTTCAAATGGAAAATTATGTCTTAATTTTCAGATTGAATTTGGTGCCTATATTCATGTTTGTATCACAAAGTTTTTCCATCAAATTACTTTTCATTATGATATTATGTGTATAAAATAATTTTTTCTTGGGATTTTATCAATGTTTTCTTGAACTAAGTAACAATGAAGGAATGTATGAAGTCAGGAAGTGAAACCCTAGCACTTGTAAGGAATATGTCGAAATATTTAAAGGTTCAGGTGACCTACCCTTTTGTTCCCTAATGCCTTTTGAATGCTGATGAGAACCTTAGGGTTTTAATGTTAGTAACACAAGGACCCAAAAATTCAACTCTATGGGTGGATCTTTTAGTTGGATGATTGACCTGTGAACAACATAAACACACAAAGTACTCACTATTAAAAGATGCATATGTAACCCAAATACCTTTAATAGTTGTTTAGTTTGATTTTTTATGTTACATCCTTTTAAGGCGTGGAGAGTAGTAAGTTGAAAGTATAAGGATTGTTGGATTTCTGGACTAAATCCTATTTAAGGGGTGGAGTTTTGTAACATAGAGAAACCTATCATCTTGAATCTAGAAATTTTGATCCCATGTTTAGAATATTAGAATGCTTGGTTCTTTAGATTTGACCAAACAAGGATGAAGTTATACCTTAATGTATATTGTTAATTTATACAACTTGAGAAATTAAATGGTAATCCATAAAAAACATAGGCATGAGAACAAATATAACACCCTATGTGGCATTATGTTCTATAATCAATATCACATCTGATAATACACTCATATTAAGATAATAACTTAATTATGTGCTAACATGGTAGTGAGTTCATCAAATATGTCACATATGTTTCTTTTGCTAACTAATATTCATGGAATGGCTAAGACAGATTTAACAAGAAGCATAATGTGCTTATGGATGTCTATTTCCTAGGCTGACCATCCCCGCCTAAACAAGAGGCATTCCCCAATGCTATAATGAAACTTTGTGACAAAAAGAAAGATATGAGGTTAATGAATATGAATAAAAATGGGAATTTTTCTTTACATAGATATGGGTAATGTACCATTATCTAAATTAGTATTGAATTAATGGACTTAATAGGTTAAATAAGTAATATATCAAATTTTGTGCATAATAGTATAATGTAACTCTTTTGGTAACAAAGACAAGAATATAAGAGAAAGTTAAGGAATGATGATGATAATGATGTAAAATTATAATAAAGATATAGTGGTTATTGGACTAAACCCTAACTATATATCAAAAAATAAAAGGAAACTTCAAAACACAAATCAAGTCTCAAAATTATATTCCTTGAGTGTCAATTAGTCTAGATGTCATGTTTGAGATTATTTGGTGAATGTTAACATCACCAATTGTATTAAAAAAGAAAATTGGAATGTAAATGCCTAATATTTGAACATTTACATGATGTGTTTGGATTTCCTAATGTTTTGATTTTTCTCGTGTTGTCATAGTACAATTGATTTTATGGTTGTCACAATCTTTTTTAGAACCCCTGACTTCATTGGATGAAAGGTCTTATTGAGGTCTTTGGATCGGGATTTGACGGTGCAGAGGTCATCTCCCACCTCAGACCCCCCTTTCCTATTCTCACAAATTGAACTTTGTTACCTTTCTAATTTTTGCTTGACCATGCCTCTCCCATCTTCTTTATAAATTTTAAATATTTTTATATCTTAGAGTTCATTATGTTTTTTTGAATTGGTCAACCCTAATTCCCATACCCTCTGATTCCTTTGCGCAAACCCCCAAATCTTGTGCCAAATCATTCTTCCTCAGCAAGTTACAAACTTTTTGACATCACTTTTTGCTGCTATATAACTAATCCCAGAACAACAAGACAACTCCCTAATCATGTCTAAGGTATGCCACTTGGCCCTTTCATCAGTTGAGTCATCACTGCATGACTAAGGTATGCCACTTGTAGCGTGCGTGACGCCCTACACCACAAACCATGAGATAATTCAAAACTAATCACAGTAACAAACATAAACAAATAGATTACCAGAAAACACTGGAAATTAAAACCATTTGCATTCAGATCCGAATAGAAAAAACCTTTCCGTATGAGTCATTTTATGTCACAAGGTACTTACCATGTATTTCCTCAACATGTTATAAGAAAACCGGTTCCAAACATATATATATATATATATATATATATATATATATATATATATATATACATATCCACTATATCAATACATGAAACAAATATACAAGCCAACTTACGTATTGAAACACATCTACTAAACACACCCAACAACTATCCCCAAAGACCTGAGTGTGTAGGGATGACTCTAGGACTCTAACAAAAGAACCACCGACAACATTTCCAACCTTGTCACCTATTGTCCTTCTTGTTGTTGTTCAACCTCTGTTGCACGATCTCTACCTCCTCATACACGTCCACCTAAAAAGATGTAGGGAACACACGCGATGAGATTCCAAATCTCAGTGGGAGATATAACTCTTCACCAACAATATTATTAGCATAAAAGATGATTAAAGAAAAGCTGTAAAGCTAAAACCATGGTAAATAGGTAATCATTACTAACAGAATAAGCAATTACTATTAGATTGTGAAACATCTTATCAACATAAAAGGAATATGAAGAACATGTATATCCATTACCAAATATACTGTACAAAAGCAAGCAAGGCCTCATCCAATGTTTCTATATTTGATCCTATACAAGAATGTTACACGACTAATTACATGTTTTATTATGCCCTGAGGATTTGGGTCGTACCACCCAAATCCTACCGACCACTACTAAGTCAAAATCGGTGCTATACAATTTCTAGTGGAAGAGACATAATCTACGACCTCACCCCCTCAATCAATACAAGCGAACCTATAGTGACATCATCATTCAAACTGCTACCAGTGACATATAGTCCAGCTGTACAAAGCTAGCCCGCCTTGGTATAGGTCACGACACTAGTGAAATTGAGCTATGGCCCGCAGCCACACTCCTCCTAGGGTATGGCCCGCAACCAATCCTGTATCACGTATCACTGATCTATGGCTCAAAGCCACACTTCTACCATGGTATGGCCCATAGCCAATCCTGTATCACATATCCTGGACATAAGGGGATATTCATCCTCACCCCTACATATTAAAAAATATGCACTATGAGTTAAACTCATTTAACCATTCAACAAGTTCTGACATTGAATGGATCTATGGCAAAGGGTTAATCTACATGATTAGGTTCCACTTGATTAGTTAAATCATTTAAGTGTCTAGCATCAATCAAGTTTCAACATATAAAACCATAACAAATTCTACAAAGATAAGGGCATAGAATTCTTCCCGTAGATATAACACATAGGGTGTGAACTTATCACACAATCACCACATGATGCCTGCATTATTTCCGTTTGCAACATCATCAACAAAGCCATATTCCATGGGATATCAATCCCTCAACTTTATAAGTAGGAAACATCCTTTCATGTCAGAACAATAACCATTGTTAGGTCATTAGGCCCAACCACCATCTTCCCATGTCAGTAGCATAATTAGCATGTCTCTCAAGGGCATATTCAATCCTTTTCTCACATCGTAGTCATCATATAACACACTAGATATGATAATAATTCCACAACACTGCATGGTTAGAAGATCAAAATCAAGAGAGATAATCACATAACATCATAGCCAACCCTGATAAAGGTATTAGAAAGACTTATTCACTCTTAAGGTTTCGAGCTTCCATTATTACTGATTAGGGTCCACCAAGTTAGGGTCAACCAACCACCCTAGAACCAAAACCCCCTACCATCAAGGAGTGTGTCAGGATAAAGCAACATCATCAGATAAGATTGGAGATCATAAGAAACAGCATAACACATATGTATACATGCTTAACATTCTATGTTCATATATGTTTCATAACTACCACCATCACCACATGTTAGCCACTTAAGAATATGGGTCGCAGACACCCTCTGTAGTGTGTCGTGACCACAACATTACCATGGGTACCTCAACCTACTCCCTCACCACATGCCGCACCTACAACATTAGGGTTAGGGTTTCACTTCACCCTTCAACCATCATGTCACGGGCAAGCTCCTCAAATACCTCTATGTCACGACCGCGGTGCCTCAACACCAACATGTCGTGACCACCACACCAACGGTTGTCTCCACCAAGATAAGGCAAGAAGCTAAGGGTTTCAAAGATTATAGGCTCCAAAGGTCTCAACCCAACGTCACTAGGTCAAACACCACCGCAAGAAGGGACATATCAACCAAAGTGAACTAGGTTGTGACCATCCCAAGGGCTATTTTGTGACTGGGACACCCATAACCATGCCTTGATTACCAAACCTCTTAGGTTGTGACCAAACTAAGGGTAAACACCTAGGTCACCAAATAGGTCTAAAACTAGGAAAGAACCATGATCACTATGGAATGAGACTCAAGCAAACTGATCTCCACAAACCCTAAGGCAAGGGTCCAAGAAAAACATGACTAAAGGAAGATAAACCATAGCCAAGATGACCTAAACTAAAACTAACCTCTGACTTACTTCTAGGTGTACAAATACCAAGCATGGGAACTAGATCAAGGGTTAAATGTGGGGAAGAAACTCCATATCATCAACCCAAGACTGATATCAAAATGTTAGGGTTTCGGGTTACTTCCAAACCAAGCATGATAACTCTTCCCAAACGAATTCTAGGATTAAGCTTCATATGCTAACATGATGGAGGAATATCTTAAAGAGAGAAAATAACAACACAACATAACAAGAAGTGCAAAAATAGAGAAGGTTTTGTGTTATATAACCCGCCTTAAGAAGATCACCACCAAGATCCAAGATTAAGATCTCCAAGCACATGATCTAAGGGTAGAAGAAGATCCACTCTCATCCACAAGATCGCCTCAAGAAGAGAGAGAAAAACCCCACAATCACACCAAATAAAGAAGGGACAAAAGAGAAAAGAAACTCTCTTTATCTCACACACTAGAGCATCACTTTAGCAAAACATGGTCCAGGACCAAGAAGAATGAAGAATATAAGGTTGAAGATCTGAAGAAATACCAAAGAAAAAAGACAAAACACTCACCAGAGCTAGATATGGTCAAGGATCACCACTATCGCCACATGCAAGAGATGAGCCACCTCCAAGGCACTAAGTGTGCACCATATTTCTCCACTAAGCTCCAAGGACGAGCACAAGAGTAGGGAGGACGAAGATGACCAAAAAGAAAGACTTGCATGAGAGAAGAGGGTTCATATAACAAAGGAGGAGGGTGGTAAGACAAAGGATGAGGTGTCAACAAGATAGAGCTCCAAAGAAACACTTGTATACTAAAAGGACCAACACGCATCCACATGAAACCACATAAGGTCCACATGCAAAAGATGGTGTAACTCCCTAGATATGATCTCGACCATCCAAGCAACCAACCCAATGTCACGACCGCGACACACCTAGGGTCCCAAGGTCACGACTCCAAGACCACCCCAAAAAGCCTAGGATAAAACACACCACTCCAACCTCCACCTCGACCTAAGACAACCTTGGTTGCAACCAAAACACTAAGGGGGAAGTAGTACGACTATGAAACCCCACAACAAGCTCTAGGACATGACCTCGGTCAAGGAAAAACAACACGGTCACAAGGCTAAGGCATACAAACCCTAGAAAACCCTAATCTCCACTAAGGGTGATACTACTCAACCAAGAGCCAAACAAGGTGCCCCAAAGCACTATACTCTCCCTTAAGAAGCCATGAGAGAGAAGGAACAGTCTAGAGGAGGCAAATTGCACATCAATCCCTTATATTGGGTAAATTGCAATTTGCACCAAAACTATCATAGAAAGAACAAACACCAACTGAACAAGCTCAAACTAGAGACTTAACATCTCCACAAGCCCTAATCACATCTCCAAATATTAAAGAAATGTTCTAAGCACATGATCAATCCAAAAGAAATATGGTTATCCCAAAACTCAGGTCAGAGTCCTTACAATCCATAAACCCCTAATAAGGATTTTTCCCTCAAAATCCTATGAGAAAAGAGAGGGGTACTTCCTCTTCCTCTCTTCCTTGAGCTCCCATGTGGCTTCCGCAACACCACGGTGATGCCACATAACCTTAATAAGAACATTATCCTTCTTCATCAGCTACTTCACTCGTTTATCAAGGATCAATAGTTGACCTTCAACATAGGACATGTCCTCATCAAGCTCCACCTCCACATGATATAACATCAACTCTGTATCCGGATGGCACTTTCTCAACATACTCACATGAAACACCAGATGCAACATATGCAACTCTGGTGGCAACTCCAACCTATAGGACACGTTCGCAACACATTCCACCATTGGGTAAGGTCCCATAAACTTGGGAGCCAACTTACTCTTCTTCCCAAACCTCATAATACCTTTCCAAGGAGAGACCTTGAAATACACTTTGTCTCCCACTTGTAACTCCAAGGGTCTATGATGATTATCTGCATACAAATTCTATCTGTCCTATACTGCCTTCAATTGTTGTTGTATCACCTTGATCTTATCTGTCGTCTATTGTACAATCTTAGGACCAAGAAGATGATATTCTCACGCCTCATACCAACACAAGATATACCTACAATGCCTCCCGTACAATGCCTCATATGGTGCCATGTCGATGCTACTCCGATAACTGTTGTTGTAGGTGAACTCAATCAAACTGAGATGTATGTCCCAACTACCCAAAAACTGAAGAACACAAGCTCTCAATAGATCCTCCTAGGTCTAAATGGCCCTCTTAGTCTGACCATGCATCTATATGTGGGTGAAAGGAAGTGTTGAACCTCAACTGCGTACCCAAAGTTGTGTGCAGTTGCTCCCAAAAGTGACTTGTGAACTGAGGGCCTCTATCAGATAGGATAGTTGTTGGAAAACCATGCACAGAAACTATCTCATAAACATAGATCAGGACAAGCTTCTCAACTATATACATCATCTTCACATAACGAAAATGTGCTGACTTGATCAACTTTTCAACAATCACCCAGATGGAATCATGACCATTAGATGTCCTAGGTAGACCAACCACAAATTCCATACTCACATGATCCCATTTCCATTGAGGTATAGGTAAAGGTTGCAACGTCCCTATAGGATTTTATGTTCGGATTTAACCTGTTGACACACAATGCATCTGTAACGACCTCGCCTTCTGGTAACCCCCAATTAAGGGAGACCGAGAGGTCAGAGTTGTTATCCCAATTTCTGGATAAAAGGTTCGACAAATAATCTATAATAATTATCAAATTCTACTAAACTAAATTGAAAGGATGTAAAAAAATATTAAACTTTTCATACCATTTTCAAAAACTTGGATATCTACTTCTATACTCATGGAGTCTATTCTAACTAATCCTCCTTTAAACTTTAATTCATGTATTTCACAATGTGTCAATTTACTGTTTGTCCTTTTGGCTTTGTACCTAAAATGCCGACAAACAAAACGTCGGTTAGCATACAACTGGTATGTGGGGGAAACAATAATCATGCAATTATTCATAACAACGTATTGTAGTCAATTACAGTTTAACAAGCAACTTTACGTTTTAAATATAACTGCGTGATCCATGTATACCCTATCCTCTGCGCTGTCCCTGTAGTGGACCTGGATGCTACCTTCCTTATGGTAGACCCTCATTAAACCCCTCATGATCCCACCTAACATGTGAATCAGTTTCTAGGGTTGAGTCACATTGCACTACCCATAGTTATCCCACTCATTAACTCATGGTGTGCTAAGAGTCTCATGGCACTACACGTGGGTAGCCCAGTTTCTAACTCATGTTAACCTAGACCTTGCTCTAGGTTACCCTTTTTAGCATTTGCAAAGCCACAGAGTAGGACCCGAATCTAAGCCAGTTATATATACATTTATAATGATAGTCATAGTCACTCTATAGTTGCATGAAATAAAAGGCATCCAATAGTTATTTTCAAGAAACCGATAAAAACGTTCGGAAATCGCCGTGAAGCTAAAGCAATTATTCATAAGCGTAACCACATACCTGTCAGGCTGATTTGAGAGAGAAATATTCCATGCAAGTAAGAAATCCAAGCAAGCAAGCACACATAACATGATCCTAAAATAATCATGCAATTCCCTTTTATTACTCATGTCATCAAGATCTATTAAATCTTTATTACTCATGTCATCAAGATCTATTAAATCTAGCTCACTTCCTAGGGTTTCTAGCCCACTTTTAGGGTTTTCATTGCAATTAGGATTTTCCTTCATCTTTTACTATTTTAAACCATAATTACTCATCTATTCATCATGGAAGATACTAAGGTTACCTTTTAACAACATATAACCATATATTTGAATTAAAGGCATCATTATCCATCAATTAAGTCCATTAAGCCACTTTTACATTAAAGCTACTATTTTTATCCTTTTAATCCATGACAAGATTATTATGCTCATTTATCATCAATTCAAAGTTCATTATTGTCTAAATCACATATGAACTCGATTTGTCATTAATTCATTAGAAAACCCTAATGACCACATTAAGGGTATTTATCCGCGATTAGGAATCTTTATACTTGAAATAGCTTAGAATTATCATATTTTGACTGTAATCATGATTTTACACAATTAAAGCTATTGAAAGTCACCATTATCATCATTAGGGTTTCAAGGCCCATTAAAGCATATTTATGCACATGAAACTTCTAATTAACCAATTACGTGAAAAAGTCATCCTTTTTGTTCCTAATGTTCCTTTTTATCATTAACAGGTTAATACCAACTTTAATCATCCATTAAACCCTACTAGACACATTAATCGTCTCAAAGTAGGGTTTCTTAATCATTAAAGTATTAAAGTTGATAACTTCCATTACTTTTTGGATTGAAATTAGAATCAGGCTTCAATTATATTTTTAATGGATTCCTCATGTTCTATTGAGAAAAATACATATATTGTGCATATTTATCCGAGCTACGGTTAAAGAGATATGAATTTTGCAAATTAAACTTACTTTGGGCCAATAGGGAGGCACCACGTAGCCTTTATCATGCAACGCTGCTTGACTTGTTTGGAACATTTAGAAAAGTCCGTTCTACCCTCCTTTAAGTTGGTCAACTCTGCATAGCCGAGAGGGGTAGATTCATCCAAAACCTCTCTGTCATCTTCCATCTCGGGAACCCTAGGAGGTCGTCCATAGCAGTTGATTGCGGGGTCGTTTCCCCTCCCTACAAGACCGGAAACACCCCAGAACTCGGTGCCCTGCCTCCGCCGTTCCACTACGCATAGGGAGTCACCACTTGGGTTGCAAATAGGGCGGTGGTTTAGGCCTGCTGGGTTTCACAACTCATGGCCAACCTATAGCCATACAATGGCCGTGCACAAGCTCCAACCCCTCATCCTCGACCTCGTCGACCTCCAGGGAAGTTCCCCTGCCTCCACCGTGCCTCTGTGCCCGTGTGGATGCCATTGCATCGTCATCAAGCTAGCCACTCAAGTACGAGATCGGTTCTTGACTGCTGCTGCAATCACAACATTTTGCAGACATATGGTGGGAGGTGCGCAAAGACAACGGGGCTGGGTTGGTAGTCGATCGATCTGGGGTGATCATGGAGGCTTCCCACCTCAAGAAATACCATGCAATGAACACTCATAGTTCCAGGGATAGATCCCTACTCTCGGATAGGGTTTTCTTACAAAGAAGGAGAAGAAGAAGAGAGGAATATGTGGAACCCCTCAAAACTCGTCCCTGAGCTCTACTCCTTATATAGGGGAGGGTTTTCGCACCCCAAGATGTGCATCCACAAAGATGCAAGGTCTTTTCCCAATAGGAATCCAATTCCTTCATTAGGAAGCAAGATTTCTCTCTCCTTACTATCCTGTTAATACTTCTTATTTCTTGGATAATTAGGAATTCGAAATTCCTCTCACTTATTCTCTTTGTTCTTGCCTTTTAATCCATTGGCACAAATTTCTATTTTCTTTTAATAGAAATTACTTCCTTTTTAACAATACCCCAAAATCATTCATTATGCATCATATTATCTTCTTATTTGACATTATTGGTATTTTCTCTTTCCTCTTTCTTCATTGGGGCTCCTTGGACCCCAAGAAACTCCAAGATGTCAAAATTCCTTCATAAGGACACTTATTATCCTTCTAGATGCATCAAATTCATTATTTCACATTATCTTGTTTATTTCTTATTAAAATATTTCTTTTTGAGGATTTCTCTTTATCTTTCATTTTATTTTCCTCATTGGAATTCCATTTAACATTAGGAATCCTTTGGATACGAAAATCCATCAAGGATAACTCAATTATACCTCTTTTGACTTATTTTCCACATTTTATCATTATTATCAATTTCTTTCTTAAGAAAGAAATATTTAATTGATCTTTTATTTTCTTATTGCTTTCTTTTTTCAACTTTGGACTCCTTGGAACCCAAGGAACTCCAGAGGCATGAAATCCGCCCTTGGATTATATATTTCTTCCTTCTAGAGGTTTCTACATTTTTATTTTTTCCATTTCTTATTAATAATGGAGTTCCTTTTGTCTCTTCCTTGTTATTGGGCCCAATAGCCAATAAAGCCCACAAAACAATCATCAAGGCTACTGTAAACGAAATCCATTTATTCAAAACAAAGCATATCTTTATTTATCCAAATATCTTTAATATGAGAAATCACATTTCCCACCAATTGAACCCAAAACTGGGGTTGTAACATCCTTCCCCTCTTATAGGAATTTTTTCCTCAAAATTCCATCTAGAAAACAAAAAATTCAGGATAAGATTTTTCCATGTCCATCATTGGCCCCTATGTGGCTTTACCTTATCCATGGTGCTTCCAAAGATCCTTTATCGTCACATATTCTTTCCTCTGAGTTCTTTCACCTTGGCAGTTATCCACCTCACAGGTGACTCATGTCATTTCAGCCTCCCTTGGGGCTCACTAGGTTCATTGCTCTGCACATGGTCTAAGTACCTCACATAGTGCTCTTCATTGGATACATGAAACTCATCACACATCACATTATCCTGAGGAGTAAGGGCAAACTTAACCTTCTCCACCAAACCATGTCAAAAGAACCCATGCATTGGGAACCCAACTCTCTTAGATATAACTTAGAGGGGTCAGATTTTCATGTCACATATTCCCCTACAATGAACTGCATGTCAGTCTACTTTGCATCAGCTTACAACTCATGTTGTCTCTGGGCTCCTTTCAGCCATTGCATGATCAAAGCAACTTCATCTGCACACACTGTGGTCCTTTCTTGACCTTCGTGAGGTCCCTTGACCAATATAATCTTAATGAAGTGGTAACCAACACAACCTCCCTTGTAGAGATTTTTTACATCCCGATACTGGTTATGGTGATTAACATCACATCTACCGAAGCAGGAACTGTCTCCAAATATCACCCTGAACGAGAACACATGCTCTCATCAGACCCTCTAGTCTGGATCATACTAACCATTAGTTAGGGGTGATAAATGGTACTAACATCGAGTTCTTCATGTACCTACTTCCACCTTATGGAAGTGAACCTTTAGTTCATACTCAAGAACTTTTGAACTTGCATCATGGTGTAGTTGAACCATCTCTCTCATATGTAGTTCAACCGGATTTGTCCCTTGACATAACTCTTTCTTTCTCATGTCATATTGGTAAGGCAATCTACCATAACCCCTATTGTATCTCGACCCTCCTTGGTCTAGGGGAGACTTACAACATCCATAATGATGATCTTCCATTCCTTCTTAGTGATTATTTATTGTGTATGTCAAAACACCGGGTTACTGGTGTTCGTCCTTCACCTCCTAGCTTGCATGGAAACTTACCCCATGCAACTTCATCTTAATCATCCAAAGTACTATTGTCACATATTATCTTGGTAGTACCATGGTATATGGTAATATTAAATCATGATCTCATGTACTGTCATGATTCCTTAAGATTGATTCCTCAGAAACCCTAAACCACTCTAATCAAGGTTTCATCACCTTCCTTTTCAGTGAAGTGCATCCGAGGTTCTACAACCATCTTTTCATTGTATCAAGAACTAGGCTGGTTAACCAAACAACCACTAATTTGTTCAACATATCTCGTTATATCTGAGTGTTAGCCAACCTACCTCTTCTAGCGTCTAGACAAACTAGGCAGCTGCATCCCATCTAGAGCATCCATTACCACTTCACATCCTTAGGTGCTAGGTAATATTGAGGACATACACTTTCATGTATTCCACTCATTACATCATCTCAGCTCTAAGTCTATCTTCATCAAGAAAACTCTGAGCTTATTCTCTTGGTTTTTCAAACTCAAGCTCATGGCAAAAACATCCTCATAAGAAGACTTCACTATTCCTCTTAGTGTTTGTAAACCATCCATGTATCATTCACTCCATAAGGGCATGTTATCATCTCTGTCTTCATTCCTCATAGCAACGTTCCAACTCACATCATTTTTATCCTTGGTGTATGGCATGCGTATTGTCCTATCTCTCACTCCCATAACAAGAGGAAATAAGCATTTGGCTGTAGTCCAAATACAGAGTTCTTCCTGTTCTAAGAGTAGAGATGGCACATCCCACCTTGCCAGTACACCTTTAAATCTAAGTTGAAACGTGCCACATATGTCTCCACAAACATCGCGATATCAAAGTTATTTCCATGGAAAACTAGTTTCAAACCTTCTTGGGTCCACATACATTCCTCGGTCATCTCCTCTAGGTCTATAGGGTGCCGACACTTTAGGGGTCATCCCTCTTCCCTTATGCATCCAGAGAGTGCCATGCTCATCTTCCCTCTGGGTCCCATGAGTTCATGAAGGTGATCAATCTACTAACCCATGGCCCTCAGACAATGATAGTTGTTACCTCCTGACCCTATCGTCATGTGCAACTAGAGAATTAGGCAACTCCTACTTCCATTAGTCTTTTCCCTACCTGACCCAAGGATAGACTTAGGATTCCATTATAGTACATGTCCAACTTAGAACCTTATCCAAGTCTCCATCATCTCTCTCTGCATTCCTAGGCTGACTTTCAACCTTTCATAGGGGTCAGGGTGACCTGCCTGCCTTGGTCAGGCCCCATACCGATTACCTCCATGGTAACACATCCACATGCACTTAGAGATGATTATCTATGGGTCTATAGGTTCATTCTCATAACATGTACGTTTCCACTTAGCTTCTCACGATCCTATGAGACCTCTTTCGGTTTCCACAAAACCCAAAAAACTGGTACACACACTACCAAAGGGTTCCTCTCCCAGGATGGGAGGAAACTACAACTCTTGACAACAAGGTCACAAACATCCCTAGGGTTTATATTCACATGAGCATGCTTAACGCAGCAACCACTAAGGCACCAGCAGACCACCTACCAAACCATGCTAGGTCATACTTGTCCTCATCCTCAACATTGGATCAAGATCATACCTTCCCATGTTATCAACTTAGCTATGGGGGGTTCATCAAACTTGCCTTAAACATAAGGGGTTTCTCTTTCCTTTACACATGAGAAGTACCACACTCAACTATATTGAAACTAAAACCTCGTCATGAGCATCAGGTACACCACTTCCCCTCTTAGGCCTAGGAACCCTAGGTTCTCCTTTGGGTACCCAACTACATGATCAATCTCTTAACCACGCTCCAAACATGTACAAGGTATGACATGTACTCCCATGATCCTTTTATATGAGCAACACCTCAGAGTTGAGTTCTCCTCAAGGACAACCAACTAGGTATAATGCCTCACAACTGGTTACTTAAACCTCCTCAGGGTCTAAGGCACTCTTTGTCTCATCTCAGTAAGTAACCACTTATACCATAGGCACATAGGTACCAGAAGCATCATCCTCTCTCTAGGGTATGGTTCCTTTAAAGGAAACCAAGATATCATCAGCCTCCAGGGGTCAAGCATGAGGAAACCACTATCATCCACTTAGGTCGCATCATCCTCAACTCCCCACTTTTCCTCATATCTAGGGGTCTAGGCTTCTGACCTTCTTGCATGGTTCCTACTCTCTCTCTCTAGAGCTAACTCTATAAATAGCCTTACTACCAGAGGTTCTCTCTCCATGAAGGTGGATCAAGCTCACAAGCATACCTCTACGTGGGTGAATCCTATGTTCAAACTTATGTTTGTTCAAGGTTATCCCTAGCCCTTTATGCTTATCTCATCAGCGATCCAACATACTCCCTTGGCCAGGGTTTCAACATACTGCTCACACTACTGACGTATTCTGGGTGCCTACTATGCCATGTCCATATAAGTTCATGGGGTTCTTATAGGTTCTTCTCTAACCTCATCAAAGAAGGTGCTATCCTTCACTCTAACATGCATGACCCTTCCCAGGGTTGGGTTGCTAAAGGTACTCGGTCATCCAACTTTTCATGGCTCATATGGCATCCAAGGCATGCCTATCCAAACACCTGATCTACCATGATGTCTAACTCATCATGTCATCTCTATTTATAACCTGCACTTAGGGTTAGGGATAACATCATCCTCAGAGGATGTGCCATGTATCTACTTACAATGGAGATCTCTACCTCCAAGACTAACTCTCTTTACTTATCCTACTAACAAAAAGGTCTAGCCTCAGGTCCCTCCTGAGGGCATAACAACTTATGTCATATGACCTAAGCATGTATCTATTCTTTTACGCTTAATCTATTAATCTTATGTCCATGACATATTATTTACATGCTTTTTATTAATTTGGTGGAGGATTCCTTAAACCTTATCAACCTTACCCATACCTCAAGAGGGTGAGGAAAAGAGAGAAAACCTTAATCCTTATAATCCTTAACAACATTTGAGTTGAGAAGGGATGAACAAGATGAGAGAGTCCTAAAGGTATCTTATTTCGAGTCAAATCTTGAGACTTTGGCTAGGCAGTCACACGAATCTGGGAGTCCTCATATTCCGACTAGCGGTGCAGAGGAAAATCTTGCCAGCCCCCAGACGTGATCCTTTTCTAGACACCTCTATCTTTCAGAAATTCCTCGAATAACTCCATTGTGTTCTACATAATTTGTAAAATTTAATAATGATTAAAGATTAAATGAGGAACCTATGCTCTGATACCAAATGTAATGACCCCGCCTTCCGGTAACCCCCAATTAAGGGAGACCGAGAGGTCATAGCCGTTATCCCAATTTTTGGATAAAAGGTTCGAGAAATAATCTATAATAATTATCAAATTCTACTAAACTAAACTTAAAGGTTGTAAAAAAAATTAAACTTTTCATACATTTTTCAAAAACTTGGATATCTACTTCTATCCTCATGGAGTCTACTCTAACTAATCCTCCTTTAAATCTTAATTCATGTATTTCACAATATGTCGACTTATTGTTTGTCCTTTTGGCTTTGTACTTAAAATGCTGACAAAAAAAACGTCGGTCAGCATAAAGCTGGTATGTGGGGGAAACAATAATCATGCAATTATTCATAACAACGTATTGTAGTCAATTACAGTTTAACAAACAACTTTACATTTTAAATATAACTACGCGATCCATGTGTACCCTATCCTCTATGTTGTCCCTGCAGTGGACCTGGATGCTACCTTCCTTATGGTAGACCCTCAATAAACCCCTCATGATCCCACCTAATAGGTGAATCAGTTTCTAGGGTTGAGTCACATTGCACTACCCATAGGTAGCCCACTCCTTAACTCATGGTGTGCTAAGAGTCTCATGGCACTACACATGGGTAGCCCAGTTTCTAACTCATGTTAACCTAGACCATTCTCTAGGTTACCCTTTTTAGCCTTTGCAAAGCCACAGAGGAGGACCCAGATCTAAGCCAGTTATATATACATTTATAGTGATAGTCATAGTCACTCTATAGTTGCATGAAATAAAAGGCATCCAACAATTATTTTCAAGCAAACGATAAAAACATTCAGAAATTTCCGTGAAGCTAAAGTGATTATTCATAAGCGTAACCACATACCTATTAGGCTGATTTGAGACAGAAATATTCCATGCAAGTAAGAAATCCAAGAAAGCAAGCACACATAACAAGATCCTGAAATAATCATGCAATACCCTTTTATTACTCATGTCATCAAGATCTATTAAATCTAGCTCACTTCCTAGGGTTTCTAGCCCACTTTTAGGGTTTTCATTGCAATTAGGGTTTTCCTTCATCTTTTATTGTTTAAAACCCTAATTACTCATCTATTCATCATGAAAGATACTAAGGTTACCTTTTAACTACATATAACCTTATTTTCATATTAAAGGCATCATTATCCATCAATTAAGTTCATTAAGCCGCTTTTACATTAAAGCTACCATTTTTATCCTTTTAATCCATGACAAGATTATTATGCTCATTTATCATCAATTCAAAGTTCATTATGGTCTAAATCACGTATGAACTCGATTTGTCATTAATTCATTAGAAAACCCTAATTACTACATTAAGGGTATTTATCTACAATTAGGAATCTTTTTACTCGAAATAGCTTAGAATTATCATATTTCGACTTTAATCATGATTTTAAACAATTAAAGCTATTAAAAGTCATCATTATCATCATTAGGGTTTCAAGGCCCATTAAAGCATAATTATGCACATGAAACTCTAATTAACCAATTATGTGCAAAATTCATCCTTTTTGTTCCTAATGTTCCTTTTTATCATTAACAGGTTAATACCAACTTTAATCATCCATTAAACCCTACTAGACACATTAATCATCTCAAAATAGGGTTTCTTAATCATTAAAGTATTAAAGTTGATAACTTCCATTACTTTTCAGGTTTCAATTAGAATCAGGCTTAAATTATATTTTTAATGGATTCCTCATGTTCTGCGGAGAAAAATTCATATATTATGCATATTCATCCGAGCTACGGTTAAAGCAATATGAATTTTGCAAATTAAACTTACTTTGGGCCAATAGGGAGGCGCCACGTAGCCTTTATCATGCAACATTGCTTGACTTGTTTGGAACATTTCAAAAAGTCTATTCTGCCCTCCTTTAAGTTGGTCGATGCTGCATACCCCGGAGGGGTAGATCCATCCAAAACCTCTCCGTCATCTTCCAGCTCGAGAACCGTAGGCGGCCGTCCATAGCAGTTCATTACGGGGTCGTTTCCCATCTCTACAAGACCGGAAACTCCCCAGAACTCGGCGCCCTACCTCTGCTATTCCTCTATGCACAGCGAGGTACCCCTTGGGTCGTAGATAGGGTGGTGGTTCAGGCTTGCTGGGTTCCATAACTCATGGCCGACCTGCAGCCATACAACGACCGTGCGCAAGCTCCAGCCCGTCATCCTCGACATCATCGACCTCTAGGGTAGTTCCCCTGCCTCTGCTGTGCCTCTACACACGTGCGGACGTCGTTGGGTCATTGTCAAGCTGGTCACTTAAGCATGAGATCAGTTCTTGACTGCTGCTACAATCACAGTGTTTTGCAGACATATGGTGGGAGGTGCGCAAAGACAACGGGGCTGGGTTGGTAGTCGATCGATCTGGGGTGATCGTGGAGGCTTCCCGCCTCAAGAAAGACCATGCAATGAACATTCATAGTTCCAGGGATAGATCCCCACTCTCGGATAGGGTTTGCTTACAAAGAAGGAGAAGAAGAAGAGGGGAATACATGGAACCCCTCAAAACTCACCCCTGAGCTCCACCCCTTACATAGGGGAGGGTTTTCGCACCCCAAGATGTGCATCCACAAAGATGCAAGGTCTTTTCCCAATAGGAATCCAATTCCTTCATTAGGAAGTAAGATTTCTCTCTCCTTACTATCCCTTTGATATTTCTTATTTCTTGGATAATTAGGAATTCTAAATTCCTCTCAATTATTCTCTTTATTCTTGCTTTTTAATCCATTGGCACAAATTTCTATTTTCTTTTAATAGAAATTACTTCCTTTTTAACAATACCCCAAAATCATTCATTATGCATCGTACTATCTTCTTATTTGACATTATTGGTATTTTCTCTTTCTTCTTTCTTCATTGGGGCTCCTTGGACCCCAACAAACTCCAAGATTTCGAAATTCCTTCATAAGCATACTTATTATCCATCTAGATGCATCAAAATTCATTATTTCACATTATCTTGTTTATTTCTTATTAAAATATCTATTTTTGAGGATTTCTCTTTATCTTTCTTTTTATTTTCCTCATTGGCATTTCATTTAACATTAGGAATCCTTTTGGATATGAAAATCCATCAAGGATAACTCAATTATACCTCTTTTCACTTATTTTCCACATTTTATCATTGTTTTCAATTTCTTTCTTAATAAAGAAATATTTAATTGATCTTTTCTTTTCTTATTTCTTTCTTTTTGCAACTTTGGACTCCTTAGAACCCAAGGAACCAAAGAGGCACGAAATCCACCCTTGGATTATATATTTCTGCCTTCTAGAGGTTTCTACATTTTTATTTTTTCCATTTCTTATTAATAATGGAGTTCCTTTTTCTCTACCTTGTTATTGGGCCGAATAGCCAATAAAGCCCACAAAACAATCATCAAGGATATTTTAAATGAAATCCATTTATTCAAAACAAAAACATATCTTTATTTGTTCAAATATCTTTATTTGTTCAAATATCTTTAATATGAGAAATCACATTTCCCACCAATTGAACCCAAAACTGGGGTTGTAACAACATCTCACCACAAATTCAGCCACGTCCTTCTTCAAGCCAGGCCACCAATACATATCCTTTAGATTGTGATTCATCTTGGTACTACCTGGGTGCATAGCGTACATGGATGAGTGAGCCTCCTCAAGCATCATCTTCCATACGTCATTAGCCTCATGAACCACTACTTTACCATGGTAATAGACCGTTCCATAATCAGCCTCGTGGAAGCCATCACCCTTTTTGCTGCCAAAATCTGATCTAATCTACTATATCATAGTATCAACCTATTGTGCCTCTCTGATATGTTGTCTTGGTGTCGGCGTCACCTATAACTGTGCTCACAATCCTTCTAGCAAAGAAACTTATAGCTTAACATTCATCTAACGTAAGGAAATCAACATGTCTCACTTGTGGCACACCAAAGATCTGAATTGGGCTCTACCCATAGGCGAAGACAAAGACTTCCTACTCAATGCATCTACCACAACATTCACCTTCCCTAACATGGTAATCAACCGTGTAGTCGCAATCCTTAATTAACTCCATCCAACGATGTTGCTTCTCAGCTCCTGTTGTGAAAAGATGTACCTCAGGTTCTTTTGATATGTGAAGATCTAACACTTCTCACTGTAAAGGTAGTTCCTCCAGATCCTTAAAGCATGGACCACAACAACCAAATCCAGATTGTGGGTTGGGTAATTCTCCTCGTGTTTCATAGGCTTTTGAGAAGAAAAAGAAACCACTTGCTTCTCCTACATCAACACACAACCCAAACCATATATGGATGCATCACATAAGACTATGTATCCCTTTCCTTGCTCAGGTAAGACCATAATCGGTGCACTTGTCAACTTATCCTTCAATGTCTGAAAAGCATTCTGGCATCTGTCATCTAGATGAATGACACATCCTTCCTCTTCAACTTTGATAGGGGCAAGGCGATAGTAGTGAAGTCCTTGAGGAATCTCCTGTAATAGCCTACCAAACCTAGAAATATGTGCACTTCTATCGATGTCTTTGGCTACTCCCACTCTGTCACTAACTCAAGCTTCTTAGGATCCACACAAACTTCATCGTTAGATATAACATGCCCTAAGAAAGCTACCTCCTTTAACCGAAACTCACTCTTTCTGAACTTGGCATAAAGCTGATGTTGCCTCAGCATGGTCAATGCCTGACAAAGATGTTGTTCATGCTGCTAATTTTTATGACTGTATATCAGGATGTCATTTATAAAGACAAGCACAAGCTAGTCAAGAAATGAGCGAAACACTTTGTTCTTTATGTCCGTGAATGCAGCCGGTGTATTGGTCAGCCCAAGTGACATAACTTCGTGTCATAGTGACCATACCTTATCCTAAAATCCGACTTAGGTATGCCATCTTTATTAATCCTCAACTGGTGATATCTTGATCTTAGGTCGATCTTCGAGAACACTTCCGTGCCACGTAACTAATTAAATAGGTGATCTATCCTAGGCAAGGGGTACTTGTTCTTTATCGTCACCTTGTTCATCAATCTGTGGTCTATGAACATCCTCATAGACCCATCCTTCTTCTTTACGAACAACATTGGAGCACCCCATGGAGACATACTGAGCCTGATGAAACGTTTGTCAAGTATCTCTTGCAACTATCTCTTCAGCTCTACTATCTCTGTTGGAGCCATCACGTACATTGTTTGAGCTATCGGTTGCATGTCGGGAACCAGATTGATCTCAAAATCTATCTCTCTGGGTGGGGAACACCGAGAAACTCCTCAGGAAACATGTCCTCAAACTCTATGACAATTGGTACCTCATAAATACCAAGAGTCTTCACCTTAGTATCCAACACATGTGCCAAGAATGCCTCACAACCCTATCTCAACAGCTTCCATGCCACCTTCACTGATTCCAGAAATGTCGGAAGAATCTTCCTATCTCCTTGGAATATCCATGCCTTACCAACGTCTATAAAAGTTTCCAGCTTGGAACTACAATCGAAGACCAATGTATACTTCTCCAATGTTTCCATTCCAAGGACTACATTGAACCCATGCATGTCAAGTGGTATGAGATCCACTTGAATGTTTTACCCTAAAAAGGAAAGGGAACATGAAGGACACACCATCTACAACACCGTATAATAAACTTATGGGGTTTCTAACAACAATATATACTTCTTACGACTGATAGTCAAAAGACAATTGTCAAACACTTTATGAGTGATAAAAGAGTGCATTACACCCGGGTCAACCAAAATAGATGCAAATCAAGAAGAAGACAAATCTAGATTAAATAACTCCATCTCACCTATCACTACTTGCGGGTTGACCACCGCCTCCAGCTGACTCATAGCATAGAATCTAGTCATTGCCTGTTGTTGCCCCTGTCCTCTGCTCCCCTGAGCAGACAATCCGACCTGCGATGCTTGACCACTTTCTCGTCCTCCTACACTAATGTTCTGCTATCTCTAAGAGCCCTGCTGGATCCACCTCATCTATTGGGTCACTTCATCGTCCCTCATTAGACACTCACACTTCAGATGTCCTGTGTTCTCACACATGTAGCAAACTCAGGTCTGAAACTACAACCTTGATGGCCCCATCACCGACACTAATGCGGCACTATTAGATGTAGTAGGTGGGAAGCTACGACCTCTAGCTTTACTTGGTGACCACTACATCGGAGCACTAAACTTTTGCGATGTTGGCGGTGTGTGAAACCTTCAATTTTGAAAGCCTCCTGATGACTACTCCTGGAACTTTGTAGACCTCTTCCTAGCACTCAACTCCCATTTCTCTATCATAGATCTCTCTATCCTCTGGACAAAATCCACAAATGTAGCAAACCTTTCTCAATTTTCTAAAGCAGCTGCAGGGGTGGACAACTCAGGGTTCAACCCCTTCTCAAAATGACAAATCTTCTCATCCTGCATAGAAACCGTGTGAGGATAGAACCGAAGAATCTCCATAAACTTAGACGCGTACTCATTGATCGTCATTGGTCCCTTCTGGATATGCTCAAGCTGACTAGCCTTCTTGTCCAGATAGGTCCAGGGAAAGTACCGACTAACAATCTCACATCAGAACTCCTCCCAACCTATAAATACTCTAGGTCTCTTCTCCACTTCTATGACTACCAATGGCCATCACTCCCTTTTAGAAGGTACACTACATGCTTAACCTTATCCACCTCTGGGATGCTAAGGATCTTGAAGGTTTTTTTAAGCTCAGTATGTTGCAGATCAACATCCTCCGGATCAACCACCCCAAAATACTCCACTGCCCAAACATGGTGAAGGCACTCAAAGGTCTTCCCAGTATCCAAAGATTCTACATTTGGAATTGGTGCCCTAGGCCGAGGCACATGTATCATGTCTGCCATATGTGTCATTGTAGCCATAAAATTCCCAAAAAGAGACTAAAAGGTAGGGTTTTCAATCATGGTTGGGTCAAACTAGGGACCCTCAGGAACGCGATCTTCTCGTGCTTGGTTTGTTGCATCACTATCTGGTGCACTGACACTATTTTCAGCGACATGTCCTTCATGTTCTCCAGACATCTTCAGGCTTTTCTGCTTCTTCTACATAAATAGAAATCACTACTAGATAGATTGGCGAACATAAGAACTGACACAACCCCAATCCTAGGTTCCCATAGACTCAGTGAACTTAAAGATTTGATACCAACCCTATAGAGCACTTGATTCCCTATGCCAAAAACCACGAGATAACTAAAAACTAGTCGTGAAAACAAACTTAAACAAACAGATTACCAAAACCACTAGAAATTAAAACCATTTGCATTCTAATCCAACCAAAAAAAACCTTTACGTATGAGTTCATTATGTCACAAGGTACTTTCCATGTATGCCATCAACCTGTTAGAAGAAAACCTATTCCAAACATATATATACATATCCATTGTATTAATAAGTAAAAAGGATATACAAGACAAACTATGCATCGAAACACATCTAAAAAACACACCCAACAACCATCCCCAAAGAAATGAGTGAATAGGGGTGACTCCAGGACTCTAACAAAAGGACCACCAGTAACATTTACAACCTTGTCAACTACTGTCCTTCTTGCTGCTGATCAACCTCTATTATACGATCTCTACCTCCTTGTGCACGTCCACCTACAAAGATGTCGGGAACCCACAGGGTGAGATTCTAGATCTCAACAAGAGATATAAATCTCCACCAACACTATTATTAGTATGAAGGATGATTAAAGAAAAGCAATAAAGCTACAACCATGATAATGATGTAAACATTACAAGCAGAATAAGCAATTACTACTAGATTGTGAAACATCTTATCTACATAAAAGGAACATGAAGAAAATGTATATCCACTACAACCTATACTGTACAAAAGCAAGTATGGCCTCATCCAATGTTTCAGTACTTAATCCTATACATGTATGTTACACGGATGATTACATATTTTATTATGCCCTGAGGATTTGAGTTGTACCACCCAAATCCAACTGACCACTACTAAGTTGAAATTAGTGTCATACAAGGTCTAGTGGAAGAGATGGAATCCATGACCTCACCCCCTCAGTTTGTATGAGTGAACCTATAGTGACATCATCAGTCAAACTGCTACCAGCGACATATAGTCCAACTGTACAAACCTAGCCCACCTTGGTACAGGTCACGACGCAAGTGAAATTGAGCTATGGCCCATAGCTGCAATCCTCCTAGGGTATGGCCCATAACCAATCTTGTATCACATATCACTAAGCTATGACCTAAAGCCACACTCCTACCAGGGTATGGCGCAAATCCAATCCTATATCACATGTCCTGGACGTAAGGGTATATTCGTTAGCACCCCTGCATATTTAAAAAATATGTGCTCTGAGTTAAACTCGTTTCACCATTCAGCAAGTGCTGACACTGAATGGATCGATGGCATAGGGAAAAGCTACATAATTAGGTTCTACTTGATTAGTTAGATCATTGAAGTGTATTTTAACAATGTGTAAAACCATAACAAATTCTACAAAGATAAGGGCATAGCATTCCTCCCAAAGATATAGCACATAGGGTGTGAACTTGTCACACTATTACCACATGATGTCTGTATTATTTCCATTCACAACATCATCAACAAAGCCACATGCCATGGGATATCAATCACTCAACTTTATCTGTAGGAAACATCCTTCCATGTCAGAATAATAACCACTACTAGGTTATAAGGACCAGCCACCATCTTCTTGTGTTACCTGCATAATCAACATGCCTCACAAGGGCATATTCAATCTTTATCTAACATCATAGTCATCATAGCACACACTAGCTGTGATAATCAATTGTCCAACACCTGCATGGTTAGAAGATCATTGTCAAGAGAGATAATGACATAGCATCATAGACATCCCTAATGAAGGTATAAGAAAGAAATATTCACTCTTAGGGTTTAGGGTTTCTACTTTTGCCAATTAGGGTCCACAAGGTTAGGGACAACCAACCACCCTAGAACCACCACCCTCCACCATCATGGAGTGTGTCAAGATAAATAAACATCATCGTAGAAGATTAGAGATCATACAGGATAGCATAACATTAATTGTTCATATATATATATATATATATATATATATATATATATATATATATATATATATATATATATATATATATATATTTCATAACCACCTACCATCACCACATGTTAGCCGCTTAGGAACATGGGTCATGACCACCATCCATAGTGTGTCATGACTGTGACATATACCATGGGTACCTCTACCTACTCCCTCACCATGTCACGAACACCTTCTACATGTCACGTATGTGGCATTAGGTTAGGGTTTCACTTCACCCTTCAACCATCATGTAGCAGCCAAGCTTCTCAAGCACCTCTATGTCGCGACCGATGTCGCGACCGCCGCGCCTCAACACCAACATGTCATGACCGCCACTCTAAGGGGTGCCTCCACCAAGATAAGGCAAGAATCTAAGGGTTTCAAAGCTTCTAGGCTCCAAAGGTCTCATCCCAACGTCACTAGGTCATACACAGCCACAAGAAGGGACATCTCGACCAAAGCCAACTAGGTCGCATCCATCCCAAGGGCTATGTCGCGACCGCGATGCCCATAGCCATGCCTCGACCACCAAACCTCATAGGTTGTGACCACACCAAGGGTAAACACCTAAGTCACCAAAATAGGTCCAAAACTAGGCAAGAACCATGATCACTGTGGAAGGAGACTCAAGAAAACCAATCTCCACAAACCCTAAGGCAAGGGTCCAAGAAAAGCATGACTAAAGGAATAGAAACCATAGACAAGACAAACAAAATTGAAACTAAACTCTCACTTACTTCTAGGTGTACAAACACCAAGCATGGGAACTAAATCAAGGGTCAAACGTGGGGAAGAAACTCCATATCATCTACCCTAGATTGATGCAAGAAGGTTAGGGTTTCAGGTTACTTCCAAACCAAGCATGATAACTCTTCCCAAATGAATTCTAGGGTTAAGCTTCATATTCTATCATTATGGAGGAACATTTTAAAGAGAGAAAACATCAACACAACATAACACAAAAGTGCAAAAATAGAAAAAGTTTTATGTTATATAATCTTCCTTAAGAAGATCACCACCAAAGCTCCAAGCTCCAAGATTAAGAGCTCCAAGCACATGATCTAAGAGTAGAGGAAGCTCCACTGCAAACTCCACTCTCAGCCACAAGATCAATTCAAGAAGAGAGAAACACCAAGGTCAAAGGATAGCTCAACAAAAGAAAGCAAAACCCCAAAATTGAACCAAAGAAAGAAGGGAGAAAAGAGAAAAGAAACTTTCTTTATGTCACACACTAGAGCGTCACCATGGAAAAATATGGTCCAAGTCTGAGAAGAAGGAAGAGGATAGGGTACAAGATCTAAAGAAACACCATAGAAAGAAGATAAAACACTCACCACATCAAGAGATGGTCAAGGATCACCACTATCACCACATGCAAGGGATGAGCCACCTCCAAGGAACCAAGATCGTAGATTCTTAATTAACTAAGATCCAAGGACAAGAACAATAGAAGGGAGGAAGAAGATGAGAAAAAAGAACCACTTTCATGGAGAGAAAAGGGTTCATTTAGCAAAGGAGGAGGGAGGTAAGAATAAAGATGAGGTGTCAATAAGATACAACTCTAAAGAAACACTTGTCCACTAAAAGGACCAACATGCATCCAAATGCAACCACATTAGGTCCACATGTAAAAGATGGTGAAACTCCCATGGTAGGATATTGACAATCCAAGTAGCCGATATGTCACGATTGGGACACACCTAGGTTCGCAAGGCCGCGACACCAAGACCACCCCAAAAAGCCTAGGTCAAAACACACCTCTCCAATCTCCACCTCGACCCAAGACAACCTTGGTCACAACCACCAAACTAAGGGGGAAGTTCTATGACTGTGACACCCCACAACAGGCTCTAGGTCGCGACATAGGTCAATGCAAAATAACAAGGTCACAAGGCTAAGGAACACAAACCCTAGAAAACCTTAATCTCCACTAAGGGTGATACTACTCAACCAAGAGCCAAATAAGGTGCCCCAAAGCACCACACTCTCCCTCAAGAATCCTTGATAGAGAAGAAACACTCTAGAGGTGGAAAATTGCAAATCAACTCCCTATATTGGGTAAATTGCAATTTGCACCAAAACTAGCACAAAAAGCACAAACATCAACCACACAAGCTCAAAATGGAGACTTAACCTCTCCAAAATCCCTAATCACATCTCAAAATATTAGATCAAGGTTCTAAGCACATTATCAAGCCAAAAAAAATAGGGTTACCCTAAAACTCAAGCCAGGGTCCTTACACCACTGGTTATCTTACCTTTTTCTAGACAAACCTGACAACAACGAGTCAATTAAACTCACAATAAGCTTTTAGTAACTTCTCTCATTCTTTCTTGAATGTGAAATATTTACTCTTTGCACCCCATATTGTTTTTCCTTACCTTCCTTCTTAGTCTTTGTTGATGACGGACCAGGGAACCCCCGGTACATCTCTTCCCACAAAACCTATCCACGCCATCGATCGATCATTGTGATGTTTGTTCTGTCCCATTTTACATATTGGAGCCCTTCTTCACTGATCTACGATACAAAGATTTCTACCTTATTTGTTATGTGTTTGTCCTAGTTCATACAAGCTTCATCTGGTCTTGTTTATACTCAAGGGTACTTCTTTGATTTCTATATCACCTTACTAGTTGTTTTACAACCCCCTCCCACCTTAGCTTGAATCATTTAGGGGTCTTTGAAGTTATGAACATTTGCATCATCTTGTTTTCCTTGGCAGAGCAGTTTCTACTACTTCTCATCAATCTAGGACTCACATCTTGGGTCGATCATTGAGATCGCAGTAGGGTGGCAAGCTCGATAAAGGCCATCGTTGGTGCCAAAAGCTACTTTGTATGCATTTTGAGCCTTGGAATCCTTCTTGCATCTGCTACTTGTCACAATTTTGGTTGAACAATTGTTTGTCTGAGATGACAAAATTTCCCATCATTCGGTGTTAGTCTCATAATGTCTGATATGGGTATTTTCATGTCTTTGAATTCCATTATTTATTTTGGTAGAGCTCAAGGTTCCGTTGGACCTAGACTGGGCGAATGGATTCCATATGCCACATAAGAATAGGCCTGCATTACTTATTTGTAAATGATTAAGCAAGTTTCTCATGTTCCTATTGGAATGTAAAACTAATTCATGCTAAGTCAGAAATATAAATATATGTATGTATGTATGTATATATATATATATATATATATATATATATATATATATATATATATATATATATATAATAAAAAGATTTACCCAATGGAGTAGTTTTCACCAACTAAATCATCACTGAATAAAATTCAATATTTTGGGTTCACAATATACACCCTAATTAATTATTTATATACCTATTGTGATACTAGGTGAAGGATAACCCTAACTTGGATCTAGGTTTTGGAATTTGACAAGTTGAAATACATCTTTGAGGTGTGTATCATCTTATAAATCCAATTGAGAAAATGACCTAATTCATCTCTCTTAATGTATGTTGCATCTCATGTTACTCATTTTGATCAAAACACCCAATTTTTATTCTCTCTTTGGGCCCTTTGGACATATTATCTCATATAATGTTTCTCTCTTTTGATAACTTGACCGATGAGAGTGGTTCTTGTGATCTACTCAACTTTATGGATATTTTGTATCATGATGAATCTAAATTGCAAAATTGAACCAAATTTTTCCTTATTGTGAGATGGAACACCAATTTTCCCACTTTTGTGGTGGATGTTTCATATTATCCATTTATGTGATGGAAATCTTATTAATCCTATTTTTGTGCCTATATTTTCACTCTCTTGTAAATTTTCCTTGATTTGTGATTCAATAGCCCTATGGTTGTATAAGTGATTTAGTTTTATGGTGTTATGTGCTCTTTATGTTTTATTATGGAGGTTATGTGCACCATAACCAAGTTTTGTGCCCACCTTATATATTGGGGAGTTTTGTTATGTGCCCACCTTATATATTGGATAGTTTGGTTATTTGCTTACTCTATTAGGTTCAAGGTTATGTTCCCTAGACACCATTGTTTATTTATATTTCACTAGTGATATTCCTATCTCACTTGCATGCAGGTCTATTATTGTTGATGAAGGGTTATGTGCCCTAATTTATTTAATTGTTCTTATGTCACTCATCTTGTTAGTATTTTTATTTATGGTAAGTGCATCTTTTTGAATATCTTATGTAGTTTTATTTTGATATCCATTTGGAAGTTCACATTCCCTCCTTTATGGAAGCCTTGAATAATTAAGTGTTGTCCTTTTCTCATTATGTGCTCAACCCCTATTTGTATGTTCATACTCGTATTTCTATGCTGAAAACATCAAATTTGTTTAATCTTGTGAGGTATGCTTCTAGCCTGTTAGGTGAAAGAATATGGAAGACCCAATGTGATGACATGGACTTATCTTATAGAAGTTATGCCTTGGGAGATAAACTTTAATAGTTTGGACTTCCCTCTGCCTAGTTGTTGTAGTTGTTTCTTTCATGTAAGCCCCTAGAGGGATATTATTGTATAAGCATGTAAATTGAATATAGTTATTACATTTATTTCCTCTACTTTGCTTTGGACTTGTATACCATTCATTTGAAAAAAAAAATATAACTATTCCAGCATATTTATTAGTGTGTTTTGACTAGATGGGTTTATTCCTCAAATTTAGTGAGGAGTAGATCCCCTCTTGGTTCCACTCCTTACAAGCTACCTACTTTCCACACCGCTACATTCTTACCTTCATAAGCATCCTACTTGACACTTAACTAAATGCTTGTGTGTTCACCCTCAAAATTGTTGTTTTTACAAATCACCCTAAATAAGAAGTGGTTATTTGAGCATGATTCAGAATATTATAGATAGGGACCCCAACCCAAATGATTAGAGGGGTCCACTGATATGGGATACAAAATCCCATCCTATGTGAGGAGAGAGTGAGTAATAACTATGGCATTCTTATATGTCCTAGGATGTAATGAGTGCCCTATCCATAAACTCCTCTTCTTTCATTTTTGACAACTCTCTTATGATTTATGATAAGCTTACATGTCTGAGATGAACTTCATATCTTCTCGAAAGAATGTGATCATATATGTTGAGATCATTTGAGATTATTTGAGTTTGTTCATATTCATCAGCTGTGTTTTGTAAATTTCTTCAAGTTTTGTTTCAGATTTGATTGGTGACCATCGCTTAATATTAGTTAGTTACCTCTTTAGACTCACCAATTGTGCTAGGTTAGTCAATTCAAGTGGTGGCCACTAAAAGTTGGTATTAGAGCATAGGTGTAAGGAGTCTATAGGAATAGTAAGGCCTTAGGAGTATGGTTTGAGTCATTTTGAGGATGGAGATGTGACGTGTTGATGGTTGTGGCTGGTGTAGTTAGTCAATTGTGTTGCCTATTTGTTTGTTGTGAGTATGAGTTGTCTCATTAACCATGTCTTGTTACTTCTTTCTAATTTTAGACATGTCTAGTGTAAGATAAACTCATATGGAGGGAAAACAAGGTGGTCATATGCCACCATAATACAACAGAAGCTCCCAAAGTAGATATTTGATGCAATTTCGGTAGGAATAGCCGCCAAATTGACTTAGTCTAATGGACTAGAGAACTGTTGGGAGGACATATAATAATGTTCTCTTTTTAGGGGACACAAATTTCATAGAGTGCTGAGCCATTAGAGGATGATATGTGGATGAAGTAGTTTGATAATGTCGTCTACATTCTTAAGATCCCTAAGGAAGATAAGATTTCTATGTTTCCTATCTCTATAAAGGGAATGCAAGACACTGGGGTTCGCGAAAGAGACCAAGTGACTAGGTTTGTTTTTAATGTGGACTAATTTCAAATGTGAGTTAAAAAAATCTCCTCTATTCCAATTCTTATATCAAGGAGAATATTGGATAGTTTTATATTTTGAAGCATCATGACTTGATAGTGAATGATTATGAGTTGCATTTGCTTTAGTTGATGAGTTTTTATCATCATTTGCTAGCTCTGGACGAGGACAAGATCAAATGCAATGAGGATTCTCGATAGATTATATGGAAGAGAGGAATGATAATACAAAAACTCATGTTAAGTTTGTGACCCTTGTGGAATATTCTATGAGATTAGAGAGACCCTTGATAGCTAGAAGGATTGGAAAGGCTTCCAAGAAAGCATGCATTGATTTTGATGCACTTTGCCCCAATACATTGTATTGTAAAGAAAATATGGTTGAGGATGTTGTACCCATTCCATTATAGGTCATGCAAGTAGAGGCAGTGTTAGAATGGTAGTTGTCATTCCTGTTGTGAGTGGTGGTGTTCCTATTTTTGCTAAGGTTGATAGGGGTCATCTCAATACACCCTGTATATGAAATCAGTCAATAATTTCATTTGAAGCCCCGATTTCTCCAGTGTGTGGTATGTTTTTCACAATATCAGTTGTTTGAAAACAATGTCTCACTTATAAAATCCATCATGAAGTGTTGGAATGCCACATTGCTAGCATGTTTCTTCTATGAAAAGTCTGTTTTGAGGAAGGGTTGTTTGAAGAAATTCTTTTCTAAACTAAGACCAATATGGAAGAGTTGATGTTGTTGACTTGCCTCTATCTGAATTTTGGGGATGCAATTGTATAAGGGGAAGGTTTCTAATTACCATGTCTGGGTTTACCTACAAACTTTCTACATATGATCTTGATCAATTTTTGTTACGATAAGACAATGATGTGTAATGCTGATTTATTGTAATTCCTAATTCCCATCATTAAGTAAGAACTGGAAGAGTGATGTTCACATAGTGATGCCTAACTTGATGAATTTGATGTGATTATTTGATAACCCTAAAATATATAAGATTTATTTGGTTTTTATCATGTTGCTTGTGCACAGTTGATAACTTAGGTTTTATGGTATGGAATGCATGTCTATATATGACTAAGTCATGGCCTATTTTGTGAGACATGGAGCTAGTATAGTTAGAGTTTTATATTGTGATTGAACCTAAAATTGGTAAATTTGACTGTGAAATTGTCTTAGTCTCATATCTTGAAGCCAAGCCATCACTTGACAGAAACTTGACTAGAATGGCCAGATCGGAGATTGATAAATTAACCAATTTTTCTAAAACGTGGTTGATGAAATGGACCATCTTAAGTGAAGTTAGACCAACTTCTCAGAGGCCGAGTTGTGGTTTTTATACATCAATAATTTAGATACCCAAAGAGTACCTATTGGTCTCGTCAATCAGGTTGAGTTCCCCAAAAATCAACCAGTTTTTCCATTATGATAACAACTTAGTTAAATGGTGGTTTTTGCATTATGTCAGGATATATAATCTCATTTCTCTCTTAATTTTGAGTAAATATTCATTAAAATTTCATCTCTCTCTTAAGTCATGACTAAATATCCAATACTTTGTGTTCACACTAGAAGAGCTTAGAAGGGCACCAGAGAGGCAATCTCAAGGTAATCTATTTTCCCTTAGATGGGAGAGGGCTGCTCTTTGGAGGATATTGGTGTAAGAGCATTCTTTGAAGTTATTTATTCCCTTATCTTTCATTGTTATTCTTGTTCTCATGTACTTTGAGCCTTAGAAGGTCTGCTTGAGGGTTCTTCTTGATGATCTTGATCTTATGTCTTCTTATACCTTGATTTCATACCCTTATGTTTAGGGTCATGATAGAAGAGGTCAAGTCTAGGCTTGCAGGAAGCCTACTACCATGGATTATCCTAGAAAGAGGCATCTTTCTCTTGTTAGAGTCTAAGATCTGGGATTAGAAGGTTGTTATTTGTTGTTTGCTTATTAGAGATCAAGAATAGTAGTTCATCTTAACTTGTTTATTTTTATAGTGAGAGGAAACATCTCTCTAAATAGTTTTATAGAGAAATGGGATAGGAAGAGGGAAGATGTGTATATAACTCATATGTTTCCAGTCTTGATGTTTGCATGTTGAGTAACTAATATTGGTCCTGAAAATGATTCCATTTGTCTAAGTTATAAAAGTTATAGCAAGAAATTATATGTTGAAAGGATTCCTTTGTTGCACTCTAAATGCTAAGTAAAGGTTCGTAATACTATTCCTATGATATATTAGAGTTTCTAAACTAATCTCTATGAACATTATTGAATAAATTTAAAGGATAGTTGATGAAAACATAATTTAGGGCTTTATCATATAATATTTTGCTCTTTAATAATATTTAGACATGTTTGAATGCATTTTATTTCCTCAATTTATAGTCAAATGCACTTATAGATGTTTTTTTGCATATTTTTGAGGCACTTTTATCAGACTTTGTATAGAAGGGATAGAAGGAGGAGGATCCTAGGGTTTCATCACCCTTGGAAGACCCCCAAAGAAAGCCCCAAAACTATAGCAACCTACCCCAAGTGGTCACAGATTAAGCCAAGGAAACGAGCCTTGAAGATACAAGATCAAAGTGCATAAGAAGTCCCTCAGCACCTCCATGGTAAAAAAAATGGTCATGCCACAAATGCCAAATTCATATGGTAGAAATACATCCAAGAAGCTCGATAGCACAGTCATGCTGGCTAGCACAGCTATGCCAGGAAGACATCAACATGGATGTGCTAGCCAAAGTGGTCATGCTGCAAAGTGCCTAGGAAGCCCATAATTAAGGAAACAACCATACTCTATTCCCTTCACCACAATCATACTACCTCACTACCACCAGGGACGTGCTACCAGCCCCAAAAACCCAACCTCAACCTGAACGTTTCCCAATTCCACTATGACCATTCCTCTTAAGCACATCCATTCCACCCTCTACCCACCACTTCCACTCTTCCCCGAATGTGCTGCCACCCAAAAAATATTTCCTCCCTACTATCTTTTTACCTCAATTCCCCACTTAACTATATGCTTCCCAAGCCACTATATAAGCAGTGGTGGTGGTTGGGAGCAAGAGGTTACCTCCCATGGGCTTTCATAGAAGACCTAGAACATTCATTGTATCTCCCTCCTACCTCCACATTATTTCCACCTTCTTCCACCTCAATGCCCTAGTTTTCTAGGGTTTTCATCACTTCCATCCACCATTCCATGCTTTCACCAATCAAGGAGGGAGGATCTTTACATCTAAAGATGGAGGTGAAGAGGAATGAGTCTTCATCAAGCTCTTAGGGGTTTTACTCTTCTAATCTTTCTTCTTTTTGTATTTCATACAAGTCCTTAAGCCCCTTAGGTGGACTGTTTGGGTTGTAAAATGTGACTTAGATACCATGTTGGGGGGAAACGTGTAAATTCTATGATTTTGTTTGCTAATTTTTTGTGCGGTTTGTGGTTAAAAATACCTAGGTTCTATAGTAAATGGGTGATATATAACTAATTTGATATTTACCCCTAGGTACAATTGATGGATCCCTAGCTAGACACCCATCCTCCTACATATCAAACCATTATACTACACCTAGGTGAGAGATCGAAGAATCTAGTTTGGAAGTTTATAGTACAAATGTAATGTCCCTGACCTGGGTTATGAGTTAACCCTATTTGTTTTGGCTAAATAAGTTGCTTAAAACTTTAATATAATCCTCTAAAGAGTTTTTTAATCAGTTGACAAACTTATGTTTCAAATTTGGTCCTATTTAAATAATGTTTGAGCAATGTTCTCTTATTTTTGAACAAAATGCAATTTACCCAAGATGAGGGGTTATATTGCAAATTTTCACATGTTTAACGTTCCCTAAGTGTTTTAGCATCATAAGAAAGAGAATGATGCTAGGTGGTGGCTTTTGGAAAGCCTAAATTCCAAGTTTGAACATGTTTGAATAATGCTAGTGACTTGTGTACCAATTTTGGTGCAAGTTGTAATTTACTCAAAATGTAGGGTTGATATGCAAATTACCACCTCTAGAGTGTCCCTAATCCCTCCTAGTATCAGTTATAGGATACATAAAGAAGGAGGCACCATGTTTGAATCATATTTGAGTATGATACTCTTGGTGATGAAAAGACCAAGAAAGAATTGTATGTGAAACCCTAATTTGAGCTTGTATCAGGTTGTAGAGTCCATGTGGGAGTACCTATTAGCCAAGGAGCCATAGAGGAGATACCATATCAGTTTGTGGACTCTTTTCCTTGTCCATGAAGGGAAATCACCTCAAGGAGGTGATCCATGTTGAGTTAGATGCTCCTTGCAAAAGTTGTATCGGTTTGCATAATTTTGTGAGATAAAGATGTGATATCTTATCAAACAAGATAACTAATGGCCAAAATATCATTGCTAGATTATACTCAAGTGTTTTGCATGTCAAGATAAATGTAGGTGTATGCAAGGACATGTGTCAACCATGCATGGACATGCGGAACCTAGTAGCTTAAAAAGATGACACCTCATATACACACTTTTCATGAACCTCAAGTATATATACCCTTCCTTTCAACTATGAGTGATATTTTCGAAATATATCACCCTCTTTCTCTTATATATTGTGCATGGATTCTTTTAATCGTGCATAGGTGAAGGTGTATCTTGCATAGGGCCTTGGTATCGGCCATAGCAAAGTGATATATCCCATAGCAAGGTGATATCATCCAAGTGAGGGATATCGGCCACAAGTGGTGAGGTATAGTGCATAGGGCTGAGGAGATCAAGTCTTGGACCTTTGAGAAGCTCATCTTCAACCTTGGGAATGTGAATATTTGGAGCTTGGATCTTTGAAGTTGCTCTAGAGGTGGGTTATATAACTTGAACTCAATTGTGTTATTATTAACCATCAATCTTGCCCTAGTTAAATGATTTACTTTGAATTCAAAATTTCTTGCATAATTGATGAACCCATGAGCTTCAATAGTAACCTACGACTGTTTTCCATAAACTAGAATACTAATAATAAGAGTCTAGAGGTTGATGATGAGGACATCATCATGGTGCAACCCGATACTAGGTTGGAGCACCTCTAACCCGACATGGTGTTAAGGGATACACCTCTTACCCAATATGATGTTGACACCCTAGATAGTGATGGTTATACACCTCTAGAACAATATGGTGAGGAGCATATACCTCATGGATGATATGGTGACACACACATACACCTCAAGGTCGATATTCTGAGCACACATACACCTCTAAAGTGATATGGCGAGCAAGCACACACCTCTTACCCAATATGGTAAGCAAGCATACACCTCTTACCCGATATGGTAAGAAAGCATACCCCTCTAAACTGATATTGGGTTAAGTATACACCTCTTGGACGGTATGGTGTTGAGAAAACATCTCTATAATGAAATGGTGGGTAACCAAATCTTGATGATAGTTGGGTAATTCAAGTGTGTGACTTTTGTCCAATACTCTACATGATAAATGTGATGAGTTAGTGCATGAAGTATTAGGATGGGAAATACCTTAATACAATATAAGTTGTTGAACTTATTAAGATAAAATTGATGAGGGAAGTGATACATCAAGGCATGATAAATATTATATCCAACACCTCAAGGTTGATACACCTTGATGAACCTCAAATCCAACATACTTGGATGAGTAACACTTGAAGTGTGTCATGTCAATTGATATATTAAGGTGTAATGAGTTTAATGCACTTTGATAAGTGTAAGCTAACATACCTATAGAGAAGGTTAAGCCAAGATAATAAAGTAGGATGTAATCAATATCCTAGTAAGGATAAGAGAGAAACTCATACTTTGTGTTGATAATCATTTAATGATAAATGATGAGAATAAATAAGTATGATTGGATACTTATGATATCAATGTATTCTCCTTGATGTGTGGAGCAATGAATTAGGGTTTGGATTGATAATATGAACTAGAAACCATATTTGTCTATAAAGGGAAACCCTAACACTAATAATTATTGCCAAGTGAAAGGTGATGAGATGTTTAATTGTCTTGTGAGCCATGTGAATAGTTGTTGCCTAGTGAGAGGTTACAAGATGTTTAATGGCCTTGTGAGCAATGTGAATAGTTGTTGCCTAGTGAGAGGTGGCAATATGTTTAATGTCCTTGTGAGCCATGTGAATAGTTGTTGCCTAGTGAGAGGTGACATGATGTTTAATGGCCTTGTGAGCCATGTGAATAGTTTTTGCCTAGTGAGAGGTGACAACATGTTGATCTAGATATTGATGTAAGAGATGGTAATGTTCAAAATAAACCAGGTAAATAGGAACCCATAACATAATAATAATAATAAATGGTCACAAGGATAATAATGAAATCTTGGTCGTACATACATTATGGGCATAGCCAAATAAGGGCTATAGTGTTTTGAATATGTTAAAAAGAAACATGAGGAATACTTGTATTACCTAAAAGATGTCAATGTGTATGATGGTTCGACTGAGGTATAATGCCTAGTAAAAGTGGTGGTATTCAGTGATGAGTTTAATGGATTGTTGTCCCATAATGAAAGGGAAGGAGAAACATAAAGGTATTTCAACTACTATGGAATCCTTAGCAATATGGCCATGATCTCACATGATTGGTATAACCCAATACCTGGCTGTACTCTCAAAGTGATCTCATAGGATTGGAGCAGTCCATTACCTGGGTGTAATGTCATAGGATTGGCATAGTCCAATACCTGGTTGTGATCTCACAAGATTGGTATAATCCAATACCTGGCTGAACTCTCATAGGATTGGGATAACCCAATACCTGGCTGAACTCTCACAGGACTGGATTAACCCAATACCTGGCTGAACTCTCATAAGATTGGGGTAACCCAATACTTAGTTGAACTCTCACATGATTGGGACAACCCAATACCTGGCTATGATCTCTGTGATGTCCCCAGATTTCTAAAACTTAATCTGATGTGTGACGTCCAAATTGAAACCTCACCTCAGTGAGAATCCCAATTTAAACGCCCCACACTAGGCTAAGAAGAAGAAAATCAAGGGAGTCAGAAGGAAACACAGTAGCACATGTACATGAACAATAATAAAACCATACACACATGTTCACCATTCAACATATAATTACAACAAGAATTGTTACAACATTTGATATTACACATTGAAAGGTAAACTTATACATATACATGTACTACATCTAAACTATAGGATCTTAAGACAACATGTCCACTTGTACATCAGCTCGCCACACAACTCTCACAATCCTGGATCTTCAAGAGCACAACCACAACCTAAACAAAAGATTACATGCGGTACACGTCAGCACAATATTCAAGAATATTGTACTGAGTACGCCTACATGCCTTTTATTTGCCTCTCGTCATATCTTGGCAATAAGATAAAACTATTATACTTGGCAGTAATAGAAGAATATAAGAAAAGCATATACTTGCACAAAGATATTCGTTAACAAAAGAGAACACATATTTTAAGCTCATTTTCCATTATATGTTCATGCATCTGCCTACCAATGGGATAGATGCATTCAGGCCTTATGATCTTCTTACCAAAAAGATAGATCATTGTACATGTGATCTGCTTGCCAAAGAGATAGATCACTCACTAGCACTATGCTTACCAAAGAGATATAGTGCTTTCATATTATGGAACAAATATATTATGTTTCATGTGTTCATAGTCATAAGTATGGAAAATCAGGCAACATATCATACAAGAATAATCATTTCATCCAATACCATATGCCAAGCATTTTACTACTCCTATAACACAAGCATATTGTATAATAAGCCAAGTAAGAGGTAATGGCATACCTTCCAAAGAGATAACCGAACCATCATATTCCTGATGTCATCTATATCCTTGTCAACCTTGATCAAGACAAGATCATATACAATCATCAGGTTCCCATAATCATAACCCTAGTTATATCCATTTTAGGGTTTACCTTATCTCTTTAGTATATTTCCATATCACTTGCATTCTTGTCCTATATTTATCTTACTGATGTTATATTCCAGATTATGGTTCATTATCTTGATATAGTCATGTGTCACATTATTATGTGAACATACTTAACATTATGTCACATTCATTAACCATATTAGGGTTACATCATATGTATTAAGGGTCACATCAGATGTATTAAGGGTCATCCTCATGTAACATGAACTATATGCATTTAACTGATATCCGATTTACATCTTAGCTTCAGATTACTGATATAAACCTACTATGTAAATTTCATCATTTATTGATCGTTAATGTATTTTCTACATTTTCTTCAGGATTATTAGACCTAGATAGCCATATTAATCTAATTACAAGATTTTGTGCATCAACATCATAATTACTGACACCGTATGGATTATAAACATGATTATATCTTACTGACATTTTCCATGATTTTAAGCCATAATTTGGTATTTATTATCCATTAAACAATAATTACATATATTACATGATATCACTATTATTAATGCATCAAAATCCTGATATTATGCTTTCATATTGTTCTACACATTTTTCTAAGAATTTCGGTATATTACATGTATTTTTCTGATAAGTGTGCTAATTACTGTGATTTAAACAACATATGGGAATTATCTGAGATTATTACCTTTTTGAGCCAATAGGCGAGCACCACATGGCTCATGGCTTGTCTTGTGTAAGCAACCCACTCATTTCCTGGACCCACCTGGTCTGGTTGCTGGGAGCTGAACCGATTTTTCTACTCTGGACCTGGTTCGCTTCTTTCTCATTCTCCTGACCTCGCCTACTTTCGAGTCCCAAGCGGGACCTATTCCTCTGCAGAGAACCGCCACCGCCTGGGCTCTCCTTCGATGAGCGATCGGTGTAGTAGAGGTGCTCTGCATCAGCTCCTAAGACCACTGTCGGTCTCAGAGTCTTCGATCACCCTGCCTCTATGTTTCTTGGTGGTGAGACGACCAAATGCAGGCCCGACGCCTAGGTGCGTCTTCTTCCTCCGCTCGAGGCCCGACGTCTTCCTGATCCAGGTCTCTGACGTGTCTTCAATTGATCCAGTTGAGCACCGCCGGCCTGGGATGATTCCGACGAGGGGTCACTGTAGGTCCTGACCTCCTCTACTTCTCGCCTACTCCAGCGCGAGCTGCACTTTTGACCGCCATCATGGACTAGCTCCGACGAGGAACCAACAGAGCACGTGCTCTACTTCATGAGTGCCGCTACATCTCCGAACTCCAATGACAGGTCAACTACTTGCAGACCTTCTCACTCACCTCGAGTTTCTCACTTTAGCAGTGCTGCACCTGCATCTCCTCCTCTATAACTACACCGACGCAACACCTTCGTGCATCTGTGCTTGGAACCATCGTCGATCCTATCTCTAGTGTGCGGTCAGCTGCCAAAACCTTCTCCTCACCATAGGTCTCTACTACTGTGCCACCTCCTCACTCAAACCACCTGCAACCTGTGGTGGAGAAGACTACAAAAGGGACAGGTCATTCTTCCTCTAGTTCCCTACTGCTGCAAAAGAGAGACCAAGCTACTGGGGAAGGTTTCGTTCTCTCTCCCCCCATCGGTCAGGTGTATCAATAGGAACAACTAAGGGCTAAGTGGGTGTCCCATGATTGTAACTGTTCAAGTGAGGTAGTGAGATAACCCACAACGACAGATGTGGTGGTCATCTTCAAAGCAAGCGGAACTGCCTCCCTCACATTCCAGTTGAATACAGATTGAGGATGACATAAGCACTGTTAAATCATGCCATCCGACGGTCAACATGATGCCACTCAATCAATCCACAACTCCTCCCAGCCTTCAACAACGTTGCGGTGGTATCACATCTTGTTGATTAAAACCTAGGTTGTATATATATTTACGTAGGTTATCAAAACATCATATACTAATCATTTAGACCACTTTGTACCTAACCTTGTAATTATCTTTATAAGCACATGTAATAGGGCAAAACGACATCATTACCATATTGATATGTCAAAACAAAACTCATCACAAAAACAATATACATGAATCTAGTTATCCAAATAGGCATACAAGAACCTTAAACGTTCACTCCATAACATCCTACACACCTTAAAAGAAATTTTTTCCTCAAAATTAAACCAAAAAGTAGTTCTTCACATCATATACAACTTAAAAGGAATTTCGCCCTCAAAATTAAGCCATCTTCTTACATTAAGGAAAAACCAAAAGGTATTCTTCCACATATAGGGCACCACTCTTTATGCCACATATTCAAAAAACAAAGCTCCATAACCATTTCTTAACCACTCCTATGAGGTTAAACATACAACAAGGGTGAACCACTCACCATAATATTTCGGTACTTAGGTTATATCATGCCATGTTTCATATATTTAAGGTTGCATCCTTATCTTATCCATTCATTAGGGTTCCCACATAATATTACCATGTTGCAAAGGAGTCAACTAAGGTCAACCCATTACATCAAGGTATCATAAACATTATGTTGTGTTAACTGTCAAACTATATTTTTCATCTTTGTTAAGCACTAAGATTAACATCTCATATAACATGTTTCATTCATATGATCTTATTTCATTGCTCACAATAAATTATAACATTTATAAGTGATTTCATCACAAGATTAACCAACAGTTTTACATCATCATCATTATTCATATGCACGGTTAACCATATATGTGTTTCCATCTATTAAACCATTTCTAGGTTTCCGTCTTATCATGTCTATATATCACGTCTCGAGATTAGATCACATCCTTACATATATTACATCATGGTTGTGCTAAACAAACTTATGTGAGTGGCTAAACGAACATATATCAAAACTTTATCTAGTCCAATTGAGGTTCTCCCAACCATTATCTTGAGGGTGGTGTCATGCTCAATCTATTTGAGCTCACTCATTTCTATGAGTATTTAATAACAAAAACTTTATATTCCCTCCTTTAGTACAGGGTTCTCAGATTACCTCATTGACACCGGTGATAACTTTACGAGCTCTATCCACATAAGCACAAACCAAAACATGCTATGTTATACTCTTCATAGTTTTCTACCCATGCAACATCCTTACCCAAAACTCTCTTATATACACCACTAGATTCCTTTGTGGGAAACCACCAACCCGAGCATGAGGCTTCACAGAAACTAACATAGCTACCTCCTCTAGGGTCTTGGCTCTCTCCCTCACCCATATGGCAGGCACTCATTTCATGTTCACATATACATATGTAACCAGCTTCTCTCTATCTCTAGGGTTTGGTCCTCCCAAGGACATCTAGGATTCAACAAGACTATATGGATCATACCTAGAGTCACTCAACTCAATCCCTCAGGAGTATTCTAGTTTAGGACATATCATATCACATATTTCTCATCATTCTCGTATCTTGGAGTTTAGGTTTTCTAACCTTCTCCCAATGGGTCTCACTCTCTCTGGAGTTAACCCTAAAACTGGTCCCAACACTAAAGGTCCTCCCTTGGTAAAAGAGCTTGAGGCTCAGGCTGATCCACATCCTTGTCTCATCTTAGCTTATCTTATCTCATAAAAGCCTAGTTACTTTCATCATCAAAACTTATATCAAATCCTCAAAACTGAACTTAAATCCTCAAAGACAAACATAGATCATCATAACCATCTTATGTCATGTATATAACACTCGCATCATATCATCAAACCTTATTTCATCTATTACATCTATCAACAAGGCTCTAGACATCTAATCTAGAACTACACTCTCTTCTATACTGATGACATCACTTTCTCTTAGGTTGCATGACCACCTCCTACTCGTACATGTGCGGGGACACATTTTTGTAATACATATACATAATAAAATATTATATAGTTTTTCTCTGATAAAACAAGTGTCAGAGAAAACTATCGAGGTTTGATCCGTTTGGAATCAAAAGCCAAATCCTAAAATGAGTGTCCCACACATAGTAGAGAGTCCAGTGTCATGAAAACTAGTTAAAAGGGTGAGAACAAGGGGTAGACTAGTTTAGCTACTCTAGACAACGTGCGCAATATGTCTAGGGTTTCTCTTCCCTTGATGCACATTATTTCCAAATAGTGCAACGTCCCATACCGCTGCACCACAAGGAAAGAACGACATCTAAGGACTTGCTACTCAACAAGCACTAGTCTAGACCTAGTTCTTAGACATCTGGGTGCTAACCTAGAGGCTAGGTCAGATCTAGTCTCTAAAAGATGACTAATCTAACCCTAAAGATTATTAAGGTTCAAGGTTCTTTAGTTTTGAGTTGCATGATGAGCAAATGTCAGGCTTTGCTATTGTTCATGCTCTGATACCATCTATGACGTCCCCGAATTTCTAAAACTTAATCTGATGTGTGACATCCAAATTGAAACCTCACCTCAGTGAGAATCCCAATTTAAACGCCCCACACTAGGCTAAGAAGAAGAAAATCAAGGGAGTCAGAAGGAAACACAGTAGCACATGTACATGAACAATAATAAAACCATACACACATGTTCACCATTCAACATATAATTACAACATGAATTGTTACAACATTTGATATTACACATTGAAAGGTAAACTTATACATATACATGTACTACATCTAAACTATAGGATCTTAAGACAACAGGTCCACTTGTACATCAGCTCGCCACACAACTCTCACTATCCTGGATCTACAAGAGCACAACCACAACCTAAACAAAAGATTACATGCGGTACACATCAGCACAATATTCAAGAATATTGTACTGAGTACGCCTACGTGTCTTTTATTTACATCTCATCATATCTTGGCAATAAGATAAAACTAATATACATGGCAGTAACAGAAGAATATAAGAAAAGCATATACTTGCACAAAGATGTTCGTTAACAAAAGAGAACACATATTTTAAGCTCATTTTCCATTATATGTTCATGCATCTGCCTACCAATGGGATAGATGCATTCATGCCTTATGATCTGCTTACCAAAGAGATAGATCATTTTACATGTGATCTGCTTACCAATGAGATAGATCACTCACTAGCACTATGCTTACCAAAGAGATATAGTGCTTTCATATAATGGAACAAATATATTATGTTTCATGTGTTCATAGTCATAAATATGGAAAATCAGGCAACATATCATACAAGAATAATCATTTCATCCAATACCATATGCCAAGCATTTTACTACTCCTATAACACAAGCATATTGTATAATAAGCCAAGTAAGAGGTAATGGCGTACCTTCCAAATAGATAACCTAACCATCATATTCTTGATGTCATCTATATCCTTGTCAACCCTAATCAAGACAAGATCATATAAAATCATCAGGTTCCCATCATCATAACCCTAGTTATATCAATTTTAGGGTTTACCTTATCTCTTTAGTATATTTCCATATCACTTGCATTCTTGTCCTATATTTATCTTACTGATATTATATTCCAGATTATGGTTCATTGTCTTGATATACGCATGTGTCACATTATTATGTGAACATACTTAACATTATGTCACATTCATTAAGCATATTAGGGTTACATCATATGTATTAAGGGTCACATCATATGTATTAAGGGTCATCCTCATGTAACATGAACTATATGCATTTAACTGATATCCGATTTACATCTTAGCTTCAGATTACTGATATAAACCTACTATGTAAAATGTCATCATTTATTGATCATTAATGTATTTTCTACATTTTCTTCAGGATTATTAGCCCTAGATAGCCATATTAATCAAATTACAAGATTTTGTGCATCAACATCATAATAACTAACATCATATGGATTATAAACATGATTATAGCTTACTGACATTTTTCCATGATTTTAAGCCATCATTTGGTATTTATTATCCATTAAATAAGAATTACATATATTACATGATATCACTATTATTAATAAAAGCCTGATATTATGCTTTCATATTGTTCTACACATTTTTCTGAGAATTTTGGTATATTACATGTATTTTTCTGATAAGTGTGCTAATTACTGTGATTTAAACAACATCTGGGAATTATCTGAGATTATTACCTTTTTGAGCCAATAGGCAGGCACCACGTGGCTCATGGCTTGTCTTGTGCAAGCAACCCACTCATTTCCTAGACCCGCCTGGTCTGGTTGCTGGGAGCTGAACCGGTTTTTCTATTTTGGACTCGGTTCGCTTCTTTCTCATTCTCCTAACCTCGCCTGCTTTGGAGTCCCAAGTGGGACCTATTCCTCCGCAGAGAACCTCCGCCGCCTGGGCTCTCCTTCGATGAGTGATCGACGCAGTAGAGGTGCTTTGCATAAGCTCCTAAGACCATTGTCGGTCTCAGAGTCTTCGATCACCCTACCTCTATGTTTCTTGGAGTTGAGACGACCAAATACAGGCCCGACACCTAGGCGTGTCTTCTTCCTCTGCTCGAGGCCCGACGTCTTCCTGATCTAGGTCGCCGACGTGTCTTCAATTGATCCAGTTGAGCGCCGCCGGCCTTGGAAGATTCGGACGAGGGGTCACTGCAGGTCCTGACCTCCTCTACTTCATCGCCTACTCTAGCGTGAGCTGCACTTTTGGCCGCCATCATGGACTAGCTCTGACGAGGAACCAACATAGCATGTGCTCTACTTCGTGAGTGTCGCTACATCTCCGAACTCCGATGACAGGTTGACTACTTCCAGACCTTCTCACTCACCTCGAGTTTCTCACTTCAGCAGTGCTGCACCTGCGTGTCCTCCTCTATAACTACACCAACGCAACACCTTCATGCATCTGTGCTTGGCACCATCGTTGATCCTATCTCTAGTGTGCGGTCAGCCTCCAAAACCTTCTCCTCACTACAGGTCTATACTACTGTTCTGCCTCCTCACTCAAACCACCTGCAACCTGTGGTGGAGAAGACTAAAAAGGGATGGGTCGTTCTTCCTAGTTCCCTACTGCTGCAAAAGAGAGACCAAGCTACTGGGGAAGGTTTCATTATCTCTCCCCCCATCGGTCAGGTGTATCAATAGGAACAACTAAGGGCTAAGTGGGTGTCCCATGATTGTAACTGTTCAAGTAAGGTAGTGAGATAACCCACAACCACGGACGTGGTGGTCATCTTCAAAGCAAGCGGAACTGCCTCCCTCACGTTCCAGTTGAACATAGATTGAGGATGACATAAGCACTGTTAAATCATGCCATTCGACGGTCAATATGATGCCAGTCAATCAATCCACAACTCCTCCCAGCCTTCAACAACATTGGGGTGGCATCACATCTTGTTGATTAAAACCTAGGTTGTATATATATTTACGTAGGTTATCAAAACATCATATACTAATCATTTAGACCACTTTGTACCTAATCTTGTAATTATCTTCATAAGCACATGTAATAGGGAAAAATGACATCATCACCATATTGATATGTCAACACAAAACTCATCACAAAAACAATATACATGAATCTAGTTATCCAAATAGGCATCCAAGAACCTTAAAAGTTCACTCCATAACAATCTCCCAGGATTGGGATAATCTAATACCTGGTTGTAATATCATAAGATTGGTACAATCCAATACCTGGCTGTAATATCACAGGATTGGTACAATCCAATACTTGGCTGTAATATCACAGGATTGGAACAATCCAATACATGGTTGTAATATTACATGATTGGTACAATCCAATACCTACATGTAATATCACATGATTGGTACGATCCAATACCTGGCTCTAATATCACAGGATTGGTACAATCCAATACCTCGATGTAATGTCAAACGATTGGAACAATTAATACTTGGCTATAATATCACATGATTGGAACAATCCAATACCTTGCTGTAATATCACAAGATTGGTACAATCCAATACATGGTTGTACTCTTGCAAGATTGGTATAAAGCTGGAACTTGATGATATTATCATAGGATAATCTTGAGATGTTGGTATAATATGATGGGTAAATGATACACATGTTCTTCATATTCCTTATAAAGTGAATAGATGATTTATTTCTCTATTATAGAAAGTTGCAATGTGTTAAAAGATGAGAATGTTCTAATCTTCTTGTCCACAGTGATTAACCTTATGTATTAATATAAAAGAACCTCTGCTCAATTTTATATTGTTTACCTATGATAATAATGTTGTTGGTGGAGAGTTATATCTCTCGCTGGGACAATTGTCTCACCCCATGGGATCAATAATTTTTAGGTGGACGTGCACAAGGAGGTAGAGAGCATTCTGCATAGGAAGGACAACAACAATAGGGACAATTGTAATAGTCATGTTTAGTGTACTGTCTGTCTTTTCTTGTAGATAGAAGTCCTATGTGTCTTCTATGTACTCTTAGGTCCATGGATTTTTTACGTGATGATTTTATGAACAATATGAGATTTTGGATTGTATGCCTTGAGGTTTGATGTTGCTTTAGTATATGTTTTAACAAAGCAACTATTATATGTTAACTATGAGATGAAATGGTTCAGTGTATGTACAATGTGAACCCCGATGTATATAAAGTTTTGAAATGGATCTCTTTACAAAATGGTTTTAATTTTAGTGATTTTTTGTTAATCCATTGCTTGTGATTATTTCACATAATTAGTGACAATTTGGTTGTCAGTTTGGTGGCTATCATTACAAAGTTTGGTATCAGAGCTTAAGGTTCGCTGAGTCTACAGAGACATAGGACTAAGGCGTTGAGTCTGTTCTAGTGTACTCTAGTATATCCTATAGTGACTTCTACTTATGTAGAAGAAATGGTGAAGTTTAAAAATGACTGGAGAATGTGAGGAACACATTGCTGAGAGCAATGTTGTTGCACTAGGAGAAGGTGCAAGGGATCAGGTAAGAGAAGAATGAGTGCCTGAGAATTCCCATCTTGACCCAATCAGGATAGATAATCCTACTTTTTATGCCCTTGTTGGGCAGGATACGACAACAATCACTACTACAGAAATAGCATTCAGTGTCGCTTTTCTGGGCGTCAGTTCTTTAGGAAAACCGACGCCTACAATATTAGACGTCGGTTATTTAGGCAAACCGACGTCTATATTCGAAGACCAGCCAGACACAGGTACCGCTTTGAATACAGCGTCGGTTGTTAATAACAAACCGACGCTTAAAGTCGCCCGCGAAATCCAATTTTTGAGCAAAAAAAATAGTGTCACTTTCAGCGTCGGTTATGTAGATAGAAACCGACGCCTATGTGTGATGGAAATTTGCACGAAAAGTGTCACTTTCAGCGTCGGTTATCCTTTTATAACCGACGCTGAAAGGGGTTCCCGCCAAATAATTTCGTGAAAATATCATTCAATTGGACGTCGGTTGTTTCCAACAATCGACGCGAAAGATGTTTAGGCGTCAGTTGTTGGAAACAACTAACGCTGTTTGGGAACTTAATATCCCGCGATCGCCTGACTCTTCGCCCACACCTGTTTCATTGTCTTCATCGCCCGCCGCGCCGCTGCTGCTCGATCGCCTGCTGGTTCTCACCGTCGCCGACGCTGCCTATGCTCCTCGCCTCGCCGACGCTGCTGGTGTTGCTGCTGTGCGTCGCCGCCCTAGCTTCTTCCTGCTTCATCCAGCGTCGCCCGCCGCCCTAGCTCCTTCCTCCCTGCTCACGCCCGACGCCGCCCGCTCCTTTCTCCCTGCTCACGCCTGGCGCCGCCCGCTCCTTCGTCCTTGCTCGCCGCCGCCCACCGACGCCGCTGCCGCCTAGAGCTCGCCGGCCACCACTGCACCTGCCTGCGCTGCCGCCTGGAGCTCGCCGGTCACCGCCAGCACTGCTGGGAGCTCGCCTACTTGTCCGCCGCCGCTAACGAAAGGTATGTAAGCTGAAATAATTGGGTACTACTGTAATGCATTGAAGTAAATATCCTATTGCTCTATTATACTAGTAATGCATGATTAGTTTGACAGATTTCCTTGCTGCTTTCAGTGATTAATGATTGGTACTACTGGTTAGTATTACTTTAGTGATTACTTTAATTCAATAATTTGTAGTTTGTTATTTACAATTACTGATCTGCTTGCCGATTTTAATGATTTGAGATACTGATTAATAGTAAGTATTGATGAATACTTAGTTAATTACTGATTTTTTGATTAGATATGTATAGAAGTTCCTTATAAATATATTTTTTATATACACATACATGTAATTTTGTATAAAATACATGATGTAGTGTGATCTTAAATCCTAGAGTGTACCCCTTTTGTTCTATGATGGTACCTATGACCCTAAATACACCCATAAGGGTCTATTGTATCCTAAAGAAGATTTATTTCTTCCTTCTGCCCTAATTTTTATATGGATCTTAATCTTATATCGTTTACTCACAAATAAGGAAATATCCTCCCTTATGACCACCTTGATGTGTATGTCCCATATAATCCACATGTTGGACCCCAGAGTTGGTGAAAGATTTTCAAACGTGTGTATCACATGGGATTCTTATCTCAACACAATGGACTGCAATATATGCATCTAATGCCTTAAATGGAAGACTCGAATGTTATAAAATCCCATCAAAGTAGGTAGAAACAACTTATATATATTCAAATATTAATAATTCCATGAAGTGCACATTATCTTACTCAGGAAAAGTATGTGTATAATGTAGGATTCGTTCCATATAATGGTTTGTTGCTTGCATATATTTGTCATATATTTGTGCTTCTAATCGTAATGTTTGGCCTAATTCAGTAAATTTTGATGCATGTTGAAATAAGATTTAAACTTGTCAATTGTAGCATCCTAATTTGATTTGATTAAACCCTAACATCAATTGTGATGAAACCCTAACATTAATCGTGATGAAACCCTAACATGTACATATCTATTATTGTGTTTTTTGACCTAGAAACCCATCCAAGATTGACTCATTAGGAGTAAATCTTGGATAGTCTCCGGTTTGGGACTGTTCTTGAACACCTAATCTCACTTAGGATGTAAGTGTATAATGTGTATTGGGTTTTTGAGAAAATTTCGGTAGCATTTCCCCGTTTGTTCTCTAAGTGCATATGTACTTAGAGAACAGCGGGGAAATGCTGCCGAAATTTTCTTGAAAACCTAATACACATTATACACTTACTAGTGAGATTAGGTGTTCAAGGATTGGATAGGTGGTACACATTTATTATATATAAGAATGACATCAAATGTGTTTGTTGGCCTAGAAACCCGTCCAAGATTGACTCATTATGAGTAAATCATGGATAGTCCCCGGTTTGGGACTGTTCTTGAACACCTAATCTCACTTAGGATGTAAGTGTATAATGTGTATTGGGTTTTTGAGAAAATTTTGGTAGCATTTCCCCATTTGTTCTCTAAGTACATATGTTCTTAGAGAGCAGCGGGGAAATGCTGCCGAAATTTTCTTGAAAACCCAATACACATTATACACTTACTAGTGAGATTAGGTGTTCAAGGATGGGATAGGTGATACACATTTATTATATATAAGAATGACATCACATGTGTTTGTTGGACTAGAAACCCGTCCAAGATTGACTCATTAGGAGTAAATCTTGGATAGTCCCCGATTTGGGACTGTTCTTGAACACCTAATCTCACTTAGGATGTAAGTGTATAATGTGTATTGGGTTTTCAAGAAAATTTCGGTAGCATTTCCCCATTTTTTCTCTAAGTACATATGTACTTAGAGAACGACGGGGAAATGCTGCCGAAATTTTCTTGAAAACCCAATACACATTATACACTTACTAGTGAGATTAGGTGTTCAAGGATGGGATAGGTGGTACACATTTATTATATATAAGAATGACATCACATTATACACTTAGGATGTAAGTGTATACCCTAATCTTTTCCTAATATATATTTTTTTCCTAATATATACTTGTTTTCTCTGATCATAGAATGGATAGATCATGGATGTCCATTCGTAATCGTTGCACCCCAGAGTTTATATCTGGTCTTGATCAGTTTATTAGATTTGCCGAGGAACATAGGAAAAAACCTACAGATAGGTTCTACTGTCCATGTAGGCATTGCGGTAACAACTTGAAAGTCAACACTGGTGAGGAAATCAAAAGTCATGTCATGTGCAACGGGATTGTACAAGGCTATAAAGAATGGCACTGGCATGGAGAGATTTCAAAATCGAAACCAGTAGATGTCGATAGCACTGCTTGGGTGGAAGAAGAAATTGCCTCTGATGACGTAAATGTGAACGAACCAGTTCCAGCACACATCGTTGATGCGATGCTGGATAGTTGTAGGGTAGAACACACCGATCCACCACCTATCTTTAGAAACATTGTGCATGATGTTGAGATACCGTTATACACAGGCTGTGCTAAGTTTACGAAGCTTAGCGCTGTGTTGAGATTGTATAAGTTGAAAGCTAACAATAGATGGAGCGATAAAAGCTTCACTTCATTTTTGACTTTGTTGAAAGAAATGCTTCCTGAAGGAAACGAGCTGCCAATCTCAACATACCAGGTAAAGAAAATGTTGTGCCCAATGGGAATGGAGGCCAAGAAGATACACGCATGCTCGAATGATTGTGTATTATTTCAAAAGGACTATGTAGATTTGAAAGATTGTCCAAAATGTGGTGCGTCAAGGTATAAATTGATGACTTCGGGGGAGTCCAAAACTAGTTCTCCTGCCAAGGTGTTGTGGTATCTACCTATAATATCACGGTTTCAACGCTTGTTTGCAAATCCGAAAGATGCGAAGAATTTGAGGTGGCATGTAGATGTTAAGAAAAATAATGATGGGATCCTACGACATGCGTCTGATTCCCCACAAGGGAAGAAGATTGATCTATTGTACCCAAAATTTGGTGAAGAAGATAGTAATCTAAGACTTGGGCTTTGTACAGATGGGATGAATCCGTACGGGACATTGAGCAGCCAACATAGCACTTGGCCAGTCATGCTTGTTATATATAATCTTCCTCCCTGGATGTGTATGAAAAATAAGTACGTTATGTTGTCGTTGTCGATATCGGGCCTTAAACAACCCGGAAATGATATCGATGTTTATCTTGAACCTTTGATTGATGACTTAAAGAAACTTTGGGCTGAAGGTGTGATGACCTATGATGCTTCAGCAAGAGAGACATTTCGTTTGCACGCTATGTTTTTTTGCATTGTTAATGACTTTCCAGCATATGGGAATTTGTCTGGATATAGTGTCAAAGGAGCTAAAGCGTGTCCTATATGTGAAGAAAACACTGATTCAATAAGACTAAAACATGGCGAAAAGACTGTATATCTTGGTCATCAAAGGTTTCTTTCAAAATTCCATCCGTATCGTAGGAAGTGCAAAGCATTCAATGGATGGAATGATGAACAGAGTGCACCTAAACCTATACCAGGGGATGTTGTTTATGCAAGAGTAAAAGACATTGTCATTGAATTTGGTAAGAAATCACAATGTAGTATGGCCACACGGAGTGACAATTCTTCATTCAAGAAGAAGTCAATATTTTGGGATCTTCCTTATTGGAGTTCTTTGACAGTCATGCATTGTATCGATGTAATGCACGTTGAGAAAAATGTCTGTGATAGCATCATTGGTACTCTGTTAAATATACCAGGTAAGCCTAAATATGGGATAAAATCTAGACTGGACCTATGTGAAATGGGAATAAGGTCAGAATTAACAGAATTACGTGAAATGGGTAATAAAAGAACATACTTACCTCCCGCTTGTTACACGTTGTCTAGAAAGGAGAAGAAAACTTTTTGTGAATGCTTGGTAAATGTTAAGGTGCCACATGGTTACTCATCCAACATCCGTAGATTGGTATCAATGAAAGATCTGAAGTTGATAGGTCTTAAATCTCATGATTGTCACACTCTAATGCAACAAATATTGCTCGTGGCAATTCGATCTATATTGCTGAAGCATGTAAGGTTTGCAATTACCAGACTTTGTTTCTTTTTCAATAGTCTATGCAACAAAGTTATTGACCCTGATACTCTCGATAATTTGCAAAGAGAAGTGGTTTTTACCCTATGTCAGCTTGAGATGTATTTCCCTCCTTCATTCTTTGATATCATGGTACATCTTGTTGTCCACTTGACTAGGGAAGTGAAAATGTTGGGACCAGTTTTCTTGCATTGGATGTATCCCTTTGAACGATACATGAGCGTTTTTAAAGGTGATGTTCGAAACCGTTATCAGCCTGAAGGGAGTATTATTGAAGGTTATGTGGCGAGAGAGGTTATGGATTTTTGCAATGACTTTCTCAGTGGTAATGACACTCCTGATAATGACAAGAATATTGAGGAGGGCAAAGGAATTTTGGGATCACGGGTGAAAGTAATCAGCCGTGAGCAGTTGGAAAAAGCTCACTTGTATATTTTACACAATATGGACAAAGTGAGTGTTTATATCGAGGAACATACCAATTTCATAAAGAGACAACATCCTCGAGCAAGTTCAATGTGGCTTGCTAGAGAGCATAATAAGACTTTTACTAAGTGGTTTGAAGATAAAGTCTTACATCAACTATCTCAAACACCAAATGATATTACAAAAACTATCAAATGCCTCGCCTTTAAACCAAAACTGAATGTTATGACTTATGAAGGGTTTGACATTAATGGATTCACATATTACACAAAGTGCCAAGATGATAAGAGTGTCGTCCAAAATAGTGGGGTCACTCTTCAAGCGTCGACTATGTACTTTGCAAGTGCAAAGGATAAGAGTCCACGTGAAGCTAAAATGTCATATTACGGTGTCATTGAAGACATTTGGGAGTTTGACTACATAGATTTCAAAATTCTACTCTTTAAATGTAATTGGGTTGATAACACCAAAGGAGTTATAGTGGATGAATTGGGTTTCACTTTGGTGAACTTTGAAAAGATTGGCGAGAAGGGTGAACCATTCATATTGGCATCACATGCGAAATAAATATAATATATCGATGATCCTGCAAATGATAAATGGTCGGTTGTTCTTCATGGTAAAAGACAGTTCATTGAAGATCCTATAAATGAAGAAGAGTACTATGATAAGTATGATGACTCCAGTCCATTCTCAGTTGGGTTGCCAAATCCACAAAATATTGAAGCTAATGATGACTTATATGTGCGCGGAGATCACAATCAAGGATTGTTAATTGATAAAAGATCACAATTTTAGAGACATGTATGTTTATACAAATTCTAAATGTTTGCCTTTTTCTAGTTAATACAAATGCTAAATGTTTGCCTTTTTCTAGTTAATACAAATGCTAAATGTTTGCCTTTTTAATGACATTTTCAGATGGCTGACCATGATGAGCATGATGTCCATGATGAGCATGAAGTCCATGATGAGCATGATGTCCATGACGAGCATGGCGAGGATACCAATGTAAGTTCTAAAAGCATATCCTGTATTTCTATAAAATTCGTTATCTTCTAGTTATGTCATATTACTTATATTTCTATATTGGGCTAATTCAGTGTGTTTATTTTTGTCAAATTTTAGGTTGATGATGCACATGTACCCACTGAAGCACTGGAGCAACTTGATGCGCAGCACCAAACACTTAACAAGAAAAGGGGCATCACTCTGTTGAAGAAGTTAATAGCGCTTAGTGGCAGTGGATCCAAATTGGTTGTGGAGTTTGATAATGGAGGAAATTCAATTGGAGTGAACCGCAATAATTTTGTAAACTATCTTGGGTGTACCACTCGGAGCCATTGTGGTGTTAAGTATGATAATTGGCATAAAGTTCCTTAGGGGAAAAAAGACTTGATATGGAAGGATTTATGCGTTAGTTATTATTATTTGCAATTCTATTTTGTAGATTACAAATTCTATTATTTGCAATTCTATTTTGGATACTAGTTAATAACATTTCTATTTTACAGAATCTGTTTGCATTGGATGAGAAGTTGCATCGTAAAAGTGTGATGCAAAGCGCTGGAAAGATGCTTAGGAATTATAGGACAAATCTGAACAGAGAATACATAAAAGAGGGTGATAAGAAAAAGAAGTCAGCCCTTGAACAATGGAACTTCTTGGACAAAGAAGATTGGGACAATTTTGTTGCTTCTAGAAAATCTGAAGAATTCAAGGTATTAGGTGTCACTCCCAATTTAATTAATATACATTGTATTCACCTATTCAAGATTAACATTTAGTGATACTAACCAAATCATTAATGTGCATACTAACTAGGCCCTCAGTGACGCACAAAAAGCAAGGCGTGCACTGAATGTGCATGACCACACTATGGGTCCAAAAGGCTATGCAAGCGTTCGCCAAAGACTACATGTGGAGTCTGCGGCTACTCAGGAGTCTGCCACACCCATGCCTCGCCATGATATCTGGATAGCTGGGAGGCAAAACAAGAAGGGTGAAATAAAGAAGCCCGTAACTGCTGAGGCGGCTGCAAAAATGGTAAAATACAACTCTTAGAGCAATCGTTTGAATATTGATTATTTGTGGTGTTAACTTACCAATTTCTGTTGATGGTGATTAGCGGGAGCTGCACGAGCAGAGGAAACAAGGCACGTTCATCCCTCAAGGCACAAGGGATGAATTGACAGTTGCTCTGGGTAACCCAGAGCATCCTGGACGTGTTAGGGGTGCAGGCGCTGGTGTGGGCATCAAAGCATTCTTTGGGCCATCCCAGCGCAAACCCAGAGCGGGACTTTCTCAAGAAGAGGTAACCTATTCTTTTTTTAGAATGTTACTGCAAAAGGAAATTCAATAATAAGAAGCTAATGTTTCCTTTATCCATGTATAGGAGAATAAGAGAGTCGAGGATATAGTTGCTAAGAAGGTCAACGATGTAGTTGCTGATAAGGTCAAGGAAGAATTGCTGCGGTGGCAGGCATCTCAGGCTTCCAATCAGCCTATAGCGACCCACTCTTCTCCTGATGCACAGACTGTGAGTAATCCTGAAGACCCATCGCCTAACACGTCTGCTGTAAGTATTGTTTATGACATTGTAGCTAGTCTTTTCAAGATGATATGTTTTCAAGATGATATGTATATATGTATAACATTCTTTACGTAAATTTGTAGGCATTGAAGCCATGCCGCTTAAGAATACAAGACTATTTTGTTGCAGAGGCGCAGGCTTACCCGTCCCTTCCTGGGGAAAGGTTTCACGGGACTCCAATGCCACAGGGCTACGTTCGTGTGGGCCCATTACATGTGTTACCCGATTGGAGGGAAGCTACATTGCTAGATCCCCACCCGGATATTGATACACTTGCTGAGGCAGAAGCGGGGTCATATTGTGGCCCAAAGCAGATGTCGTCTACACTACTGAAATTGTAAGATAAATTTACATTGATTTAGACTGTTAATGTGTATATATGATGTCAACTGATCTGAAATTATATATACAGGTTAAAAAGAAGACACCAGGAGCACCTAGGCCTCCACCTTCACTTCCCGCATTACCAACTTGGGTTCCAACTGACCTAACATACCCGTTAAGTCCTGCTTGTAGGGGAATGGCATGTTGGCTACGGGAACATAATATACATTGCCCGATAATTGTTTCTTTAGATGCAGATTATGCAGGTCAATCATACGATAGCTGTTTATTTATACAAGATATTATTGAGTTGTTTATGTATGATTGGCTGAATACATCAATGATAGAGACATGGATAAGGTGAGATCTTGTTTATACATCCATATACCTTGTGTAAGATCTGGTGATCTGGTTTCTTATATATTAATGCATACGTAATACATGTTTTGCAGCTACTTTATTGAAGATCATTGCAAACAATTTGCATTTGATCATGTGGGATTTTTGATTCCATCATTGATTAGTATGGTAGCTAAAGACCCTGATAATGTTCAACAATATTGTATAGATGGTTTTATAATTTTTGGTCAACAAAAGAAGACGATAATAATAGCTCCATTCAATGTCAAGTAAGTTTACTTTATTTATAATTTGGACTTAAGAAAATTCCATTTTTATTGTGCATTTTGAGTTATTAATTGTTAACTTTTTACCTCTAGCGGTAAACATTGGGAGTTACTAGTTATTGTCCCCGGGACGTTCACTGTTTATTATCTAGATCCTGCGGGAAGTACATTAAACACTAAAATTGGACACGTAATGAGAATGCCATTATTCTGGTGAGAAATATTTCATTTTTGTATTTGTTAACATCTGTTATTACATTACTATTTACTTATGCAATTTACTGTGTTATATTAACATGTAGGGGTTTAGATGCATTCAAAAAGGCTGGAGGAACGGTCCCAAGGAAAAAGAACCAGCCAATAAATTGGAAGAACGTACAAGTAAGTTCCCGACTCCAATGTATATATTATTGATGTGAATTGTGCTTAGTTGTATTATTTTGTATGTTCCAATTTATAGTGCACTACACAAGACAATGGCTGGGCATGCACATACTATGTGATGCGATTTATGCAAATGATTATCAAACATGCCGCATTGGACATCGATACCATACATGAGGTATTCTATATAGTCTCATTATTTAGTATGAAATATATCAATCTTATTTTTATATTATTACTTATATATATACATCATTCTCTTTGCAGGTGTTTAAAACTGACAACACTATAGGTAAACGCTTAAAAAATATACATGCTCCATATACAATGGAAGCATTAAATGAAATAAGAGAAGAATGGGCAAAAGCCATACAAGCAGTGGCAACTGTAAGATATAATTGGGATGTTGATAGCGATAATGAATGATACTTTGTAAATGAATATTTCTGAATGTTAATACATGTATTTGAATGTTTCCATATGTGTGAATGTGAGAATTGAATTGATGTCTGAATGTATCTACTTGTGTGAAATTTTCCTTGGGACTTTTGCAGGTTTCTGGCCTGTTTGTAGGCTGATATCAATGGATGTCGTAAACCTGCAGTTCAGAAAACTGAACTGCAGGTTCTCATCCTGCTGACCAGCCACAGCAGGCCTGCAAACTGATATGAAAAAAAAATAGATATAGGCGTCGGTTATTTACAGAAAACCGTCAGCAAAGACCTACATCGTCGGGTTTCTTACCAAAACTGACGCCTAATGTGGCAACAGCCGTACTGGAAATGGCGTCGGCTGTTTGTGTCAAACCGACGCCTATTTAACATATAGGCGTCGGTCTTTTAGTAGATAACCGACGCCAAACTGGTTCACGCCACAGAAAACAGCATCATCTAGGACACTTTCTGCGTCAGTTACCAAGTAAACACCGACGCTATAGTCCATATAGGCGTCGGTCTTTTAGTAGATAACTGATGCAGAATGTGTCCTAGATGACATCGTTTTCTGTGCGCGCGAACCCTTTTGGAGTCGGTTATCTACTAAAAGACCGACGCCTATATGCTCAGAAACCGATGCCAAAGGGGGTTAAACAACCGACGCCAAAGGCTGTTTCTGTAGTAGTGAATGATGCATATAGTGGACTGGATACTAGCTATATAATCTAGGTTACCAGCCTCAATGCAGAAATTTTTGGTTATGAAAGGATTCCTAAATGACATATTCATGTTGGAATAGTGGAAAATGTGGGAAGGATTAACATATGGCAAGAAAATAGACTCTTCCATAAGTATAAATAGATAGTACATCTGTGATGGCAATGCCCGAGGGGAAATAAGCTAAGAATTAAGGAAAGGTCTCTATAATTCTAGAGACATTTACCTAGTTGTCTAAAAAGCGAATGTTTTTGGTACCATCAGTGCAATAAATGCCTAGTACACCAGGACAACAGTTATTAAGCAAAGGCAAAAGTCCTAACTTTCCTCCTATAAGAACTCCTGACTTAGCTTCTACATCGGTAATAAGACCGATAAGACTATGGTACGAGGACAAGACATGTTATAGATATGGACATGTTGAGCATACTAAACCCTTTTGTTCAAAAAGAAGGGAGGAAATGAACCAACAACCGAGGCAGACTCGACAAGTCTTACAAAATTTATAGCCCAATAGTGTAAAAAGGCAAAAGCAACAATATGAAATATCTAGACTTTATGTTTGAGTCAACCTGAAGTGGTAGATGACTGCGAGGGGTGATAGTCAAATAGAGATTTTTCATTTTGATATGCCATCTCTTGATTTTATCTGATAATCATAAGAAGGTAGTTGTTGTTGAGCTTCCTTTAATTAGTCCTATGAGGACATGTGGAAGAGATAAGATGGATGAGAACTTATATTCAATCCAATATTCTCTTAAATATTTTGAAATTTCTCTCTTCATGAAGGAAGGGAAGTGATATAAAAGAAACACCTAGAGAAAGTTTGAGATACAAAGTAGTAAAATTTAAAGAGATGTTAAAAGTAAGAAACATAATATAAAACAAATGCATACTACCTAACTTTAGTTCTTGCATACCCTGGCCAGGTATTTATCTATTGAAGGCAAGGTAAGTATGGAACTCTTAGATTTCTATCTTTTTTTATTACTTTGATCAAGTAGTCATTTTGAGACAATATAAAGTGCATAATGAATTAGGTGATGTGGCACAAATATTTCTACCACATCCTAATTGATATACGAAGGGATCTGAGTTCATCACAGATCAACTTATAAACAAAAGATGATGCTTAGTATAATGTATACCTTGTTCTGAGGACCTAGAGGTAACAATTACCTGATGAAAGGTGACAATGTTCAGTGATGAACTAAGGGTTTGAATACCTATATCTAGTAATCATGATGATGACGATGCTAAGGGATGATGACATGTAATCATCTCTATAATTCCTATGATGATGGCAAGGAACCTAAGAGGAAACAAGATTGAATGACACATGAACAATTGAAAGTTCATACAATACTCAAAGAAGGTGATAACCTCTTTTCCTTAATAAACAACCCTCAATAATGATGGGGTGATAAGAAGGACTATGTTTCCTAGTATTCCTTCCTTTTAGGAACATGACAAATAAGTTAGTCTTATGACACTTCATATGCATAGATTTGAAGTAATCTATAACGGGATACTTTGAAAAGTATGAGTTAGTTCTGGATTTTGGTTCCAAGACAAAACTCTATGTGATAAGTAATATGTTTGGTTTTGGTAAATAACTACAGAGGATGGAAATGATAAGGATGTGATGTGTTTTTGATACATGTAACTAATACTAAGTTAAGAAATTCTAGCATTCAAGAAGTTTTAAAGGTATGAGATGGTGAGGACATGACTCCTAATAAGTTGATTAATGCTCGGTTACCTAGAAAGGCCAACTTTGAGGTTAGTTGGATGATATGGACATCATATATTAGGAGTTTATGCTCTGCATAAACATAACATCGATACAGATGCATTAATTGAAGAAACATTTGTAGAATCATATTGGGAAAGGTTTATCAAGCTAAGATAACTTCTTAGGATATCCCCATCTAGATATGTTGAGGTAGCTTATACGTATAACATCTAGAGTCACCTCTGAGATAGTACTTCTTGATATGTAACCTCTCCTTATGAAAAGAAAATAAACAACTAATGGGATGGTTGATTCTAATCATAAGTAAGTTAGTGTTGAACCAATAAATTAGACTGGTACAACATAAGTATGATAAGACTTGTAGTCTCAAATGAATGACAGAATGTAACTCTAGTATGGGAAGGACAGTTGAGTACATAAGATTTTATGGTAACCCTGTGTGAAAGAACTTTGTGCTGGTTAAAGTTCTATGGCATCTCCATGACATCAAGATGTTATGTGGAGATTTTATGATATGATGCTTGAATGACAATTGTCTTCCTTCATCTGGGATTTTGGGGATGAAATCCTTGTTAGGGGTTTATAACTTGTAATGACCTTGACCTGAGTTATGAGTTAACCCATTTTTTTTGGCTAAATAAGTTTCTTAGAACGTTAATATAATCCTCTAAAGAGTTTTATTATCAGTTGAAAAACTTATGTTTCAAATTTGGTCATATTTAAATAATGTTTGAGCAATGTTCTCTTGTTTTGGACCAAAATGCAATATACCCAAGATGAGGGGATAAATTGCAATTTGTCACATGTTGAATGTTCCCTATGTGTTTTATCATAATAAGAAAGAGAATTATGCTAGGTGGTGGCTTGGGGAAAGCCTAAATTCCAAGTTTGAACTTGTTTGAATAATGCTAGTGACTTGTGTACCAATTTTGGTGTGAGTTGTAATTTACTCATAATTTAGGGTTGATATGTAAATTACCACCTCTAGAGTGTCCCTACTCCCTCCTAGTATCATTTAGAGGAGTTATAAAGAAGGAGGCACCATGTTTGAATCATATTTGAGTATGATACTCTTGGTGATGAAAAGACCAAGAAAGAATTATATGTGAAACCCTAATTTGAGCTTGTGTCAGGTTGTAGAGTCCATATGGGAGTTCCTATCAGCCAAGGATCCATAAAGGGGATCCCATATCGGTTTGTGGATGGCTGGTCTTGTCCATGATGGGCAAAGAACCTCAAGGAGGTGATCCATGATGAGTTAGATGCTCCTTGCAAATGTTGTATCAGTTTGCATAATTTTGTGAGATAAAGATGAGATATCTTATCAAACAAGATGACTAATGGCCAAAATATCATCTCTAGATTATCCTCAAGTGTTTTGCATGTCAAGATAAATATAAGTTCATGCAAGGACACGTGTCAACCAAGCATGGACACGTGGCACCTAGTAACTTAAAAAGATGACACCTCATATACACACTTTTTCATGAACCTCAAGTATATATGCCTTTCTTTCACCTATGAGTGAAAATTTTGAAATCTATCACCCTCTTACTCTTAGATATCGAGCATGGAGTCTTGGTATCATGCATAGGTGAAGGAGTATCATACATAGGGCATTGGTATCAGCCATAGCAAAGTGATATCACCCATAGCAAGGTGATACCAGCCAAGTAGGGATATTAGCCACAAGTTGTGAAGTATCATGCATAGGGATGAGGAGCTCAAGTCTTGGACCTTTGAGAAGCTCATCTTCAACCTTGAGAACGTGAAGATTTAGAGCTTGGAGATTTGAAGTTGCTTTGGATGCATGTTATATAACTTGAACTCAATTGTCTTATTTTTTACCATCAATCTTGCCATAGTTAAATGATTTACTCTCAATTCGAAATTTCTTGCATAATTGATGAACCCATGAACTCTAGTAGTAACCTAGGACTGTTGTCCATAAACTAGAACAGTAAGAACAAGAGTCTAGAGGTTGATGATGATGACATCATCATGGTGCAACCTGATATTGGGTTGAAGCACCTCTAACCCAATATGGTGTTGTGGGATACGCCTCTTACCCAATATGTTGCTGAAACCCTAGATAATGATGGTTATACACCTCTAGAATGATATGGTGATGAGAATATAACTCATGGACTATATTATAAGGCCCCTAAACTTGCTTAATGAGTTAAACAAGCTTAATTATTATAATTAAATTCTTATAACACTAATATAACCTTGTTATATGCTTTCAAATGATAACACAAGCTTAAGTTTCAAATTTGGTCAAATTTGGACACTATTTGAGCAAGTTATTCAATTTTCTATACATTTTGGACTTTTCTACAATTTACCCAATTGAGGGTTTTTATTTGCAATTTGTCAGATGCATTATGTTCCTTAGATGTTATATTATCATTCTTGAGTATTTTGACCCAAGTGGCTCCTAGTTGAGCCATGGCTTGAAGGTGTTTTCCTCAAGGGTATTTTAGGGTTTACCCCTTCATGGATGAGCTACTTTTAAAAGCTATCAACTAATGAATTATGTGATTGGCTGGGAAATTCAACAAAGGAAATCTAATCAGGTCTATACAGATAGTGGGAGAGCTTCTTGTGTGTGTGCTTGTATATTCTTAATAATTTAAGGCCATGGACACTTGGATAGATACCAGAACTTCAACTTTTTCTTTTTCTTTATCTTAAAGTGTCATATACTTATCCCCAAGTACCAAAAGAGTCATTTGCTCTCCACCAATTCCCTCCTTCTCTGACCTTCTCTCTCCCTCTGTTCTACTACGAATTTTTCTGTCCAAGGAAGAAGAAAGTGGGGATCTTCTTGGAAAAAGGATCTAGGGTTGCAATTGACTTCATTTTAGGGTTGAAAAAGCTTCCTTCTAGTGCTCTTGACCTAAAAGAGTAAGAATTCCCTTATTTCCTCCATTTATTTCTTTGTTATCCTTCCTCCTAGCTTTCTACAGGTCGTAACCTTGTTGTTCCATGGTATAAATTTCTCTAAAGCTCTAAAACCCTACCTTTCTTGCTCCTTATGCTTAGGGCCTGCTCATTTGATGAAGAAAGGTGCACGATGGATGAATTCATAGCTTATTCTTGGATTTGCTACACTACCTGCTCGAGTTTTCTTCTGTGTTGGGTTTCATCTTCTTAGTAGAGGCAAGTTTTATAACTTTCTCCACATTTATTGCTTACCATAAGCTTTCTAGTTCATGTTCTTACTTGAAAATGATGATACACGCACTAAAAAGCCATGCTTGACTTGGATTTTGATTTTTATAATGTTCCCTATTCTGAATTCAGTTTTATATGAACCTGTAATCATGTGTACATTATTGTTGAGATATAATATGACTTGGATCAGGTTGGTTTGACAACCGATGGTGCTAAGCACCTATCAACCAATGGTCAATTTTAGGGTTTTAAGCTGATTTCTTCTATAAACCCATGACCCGATGATGGTACCATTGCAACAACCCTATGGTGTTATTTTCATGACAACTGATTGTCGTGATCAAAGGTGTCATATGATGGTGACAACCTATGTTCACCCCCTTAGGTCAGGTTTTGGATCAATTAGAAGTATAATGATCAACCATTAAGTACCCTAATGATGTTATCAATCCATGCTGACATTAGCTTAATATTTGATACTGATTAATGAATATAGTGTTGATCTAACAACCTATGGTGATTTAATGATCACTAATGATGGTGGATCAGGACTCTACAACCTATGGTGAGTTAAGCATTGTAGTTTTAGCATCAATTAAGCCTTAGACCAATGGTTTCTTGGGTCACTTGATGCAATGGTCGAACCTATAATGTAATTGATGGTTTTAACATATGAACTTGAACCAATGGTCAAGATCTAATGTTTATTCCTGAAATAAAGTGGAATGATAGCTAATGTAATATTTTGGTCCTAATAATGTGATTTAGATGGTTTCCTTTATATGATCAACTTAAGGAGCTTTCTTGTTGACAATGGATGGCTTGTTTTAAATGAACAGTCGATTGTGGGTTTTACCTTACTCTTAATGGAGCTTTTTGTGTTGTTCATCAAGGGATGTCTAGGGTTAGATGGTGAATCTTTGTAGAGAACAGATAAAGGACTTCATAGGTTGTTTATCCAAGGTGTTTACTTATGTAAGTAACCAATGGTCTTACCTTTTAAACATCCAATGGTTCTGGGTGACATTGTGGTAATGTTATATGGGTTGAATGATGATGGAACAAATGGAGGGTTACCCTTATAAACGTAGTCTTACCTATTCACTCATACAGATAGAGGGAATGATAATCATATTGTGTTGATATTTAATCCTAATGAGGTATAGCTTGTTATACCTAGCTTTAATATAACTAAATGATGGTAATTGGGTATGAATAGTCCTTGAATGACAAATACAATCATGAAGTATTCTGTTACTATTGTTGAAACCCTAGTATGCTATAACTCGATGGTTACACCTTGATTTATGTGTGGGTTCATACTTGAGAATGGTATGGAATGTGATGGTGATGCTTAACCTTATGCATCTATGATCCAATGGGGATGTCGTGAGTGAGGGTTTAGGTATGAGTGCTAATTAGTAACATTAATATAATTTATCTTGTGAACCTAACTCTAATGCAAATAGATAAAGATGAGTATTCATGTTTAACATTCTTATATGATGGAATGATGGTGGAATAACCTCCTTACTATGATCATAACCTTGATATGTTAATTGGTGGTTATCAAAGCCACATGGTTGATACTTTCTTATGCTAAACATGCGCATAATGAATATGATGAGAGTAAATAATATCTAGATTCCTTGCATGTTGATGTAATAAAGGAATGTTCTTAATGTTAATATAACCCTGATATGATTGTTTATGAATATCTCCTAGCTCATTAATGAAATATTGTTATGATCTGGTGTATTATATGTAAGTAAGGTTGTTGAGCCTTGTTATAAGGCATGCAAAGATAATGATGATCTTGTAGGGATAGTATGATGGTCTTAATGACCTTTGGGCATGGTTGAGCCCTGAATGAGGTTTAATCCTCTTGTGTTGATAAGGGTTGATACCATATGATATTTTGAAAATGATTTATATCTTGTGATAGTATGATGACTAGTGTAGCCTCATGAATGGCAAGTAAATAGTACCATGTGATGATGAGATGTGAAATTATATTTCACACATTTTACATCTTTTGAAGTTGCGATATTTATATGTTTGTTAGAAGTGAAGTAGGGTTTGTATGTCCACTTGTTTGATGCATCCTTAATTCACCCAATTGGCATAACTAATCAAGTGAAACTCTAATCATATAGTGCCATGTGCCATAGATCCATCTGAGTGTCAGAACTTGCTAGATGGTGAAACGAGTATTCCTAAGGGAAACTCGGAGCACATACCGATGAGTATGTAGGGTGCTTGTCATCCTAAATTCAAGTGTTTAGGGAGGATGATTGCGGTCATACCTAGCCCTTAGTTTGAGAACGACTGCGGTCATGTCTCAGTGATTATATATGTGATGAGATTGGGTGCAAAGGAAGTACCCATCTTTGTTTACCTTGGATTTTGGGTGTGAAATCCCTGTTAGGGGTTTATAGTTGCAAGGCCCCTAAACTTTCTTAATGAGTTAAACAAGCTTAATTATCATAATTTAATTCTTATAATTAACCCTAATATAACCTTGTGATATGCTATGAAATCATAACACAAGCTTAAGTTTCAAATTTGGTCCAATTTGGAAACTGTTTGAGCAAGTTATGCAATTTTTTGTACATTTTGGACTTTTATGATATTTACCCAATTGAGGGGTTTTATTTGCAATTTGGCACATACATTATTATCCTTAGATGTTATATTATCATTCTTGATATTTTGACCCATGGGGCTCCTAGTTGAGCCATGGTTTGAAGGTGTTTTCCTCAAGGGCATTTTAGGGTTTACCCCTTCTTGGATGAGCTACTTTTAGTAGCTATCATCTAATGAATTATGTGATTGGCTGGGAAATTCGACAAAGAAAATCTAATAAGGTCTATATAGATAGTATGAGAGCTTCTTGTGTGTGTTCTTGTATATTCTTAATAATTTAAGGCCATGGACACTTGGATAGATACTAGAACTTCAACTTTTTCTTTTTCTTTATCTTAGAGTGTCATATACGTATCCCCAAGCACAAAAACGAGCCATTTTCTCTCCACCACATCCCTCCTTCTCTGACCTTCGTTCTCCCTCTATGCTTCTATGAATTTTTCTGCCCAAGGAAGAAGAAAGTGGGGATCATCTTGGAAAAAGGATCTAGGGTTGCAATTGACTTCATTTTAGGGTTGAAAAAGCTTCCTTCAAGTGATCTTGACCTAAAAGAGTTATAATTCCCTTATTTCATCCGTTTATTTCATTTTTTTCTTAATGTGAGCTTTCTCCAGGTCGGAACCTTGCTATTCCATGGTAGAAATTGCTCTAAACCTCTAAAACCCCACCTTTCTTGCTCCTTATGCTTTGGGTTTGCTCATTTGATGAAGAAAGGTGCTAAATGGACGAATTCATAGCTTATTCCTGGATTTTCTACACTACCTGCTTGAGTTTTCTTCTGTGTGGGGTTTCAACTTCTCATTAGAGGCAAGTTTTATAACTTGCTTCACATTTATTGCTTACCATAAGCTTTCTAGATCATGTTCTTGCTTGAAAATGATGATCCATGCACTAAAAAGCTATGCTTGACTTGGATTTCGAATTTTATAATGTTCCCTATTCTTATTTCAGTTTTATATGAACTTGTGATCATGTTTACATTATTCTTAAGATGTAATATGACTTGTTTCAGGTTGGTTTGACAACCTATGGTGCTAAGCACCTATCAACCAATGGTCAATTTGAGGGTTTTAAGTTGATTTCTTCTATAAACCCAGGACCCGATGATGGTACCATTGCAAAAACCTTATGGTGTTGCCTTCATGACAACTGATGGTCGTGATCAAAGTTGTCATATGATGGTGACAACCTATGGTTACCCCCTTAGTTCAGGTTTTGGATCAATTAGAAGTATTATGATCAACCATTAAGTACTCTACTGATGTTATCAATCAATGATGACATTAGCTTAATTTTTTTTTGATGACCGAGGGAACCCATCCTGGGAAAAGATGACATGGTAAACTCTTGAGGCATGAGAGGGTGTGGTCTGGTCACCCCCCTCCCATGCCTAATCAACGTGAATTGCCGTTCGCAAATTGCCTTCGGTGAGGTTTGAACCTTGGTCCTTCATTGGGACTTACCGAGCTCTTACCACCCGGGCTACCATTAGCTTAATATTAGATATTGATTAATGAATATAGTGTTTATCTAACAACCTATGATGATTTAATGATCAATAATGATGGTGAATCAGGTCTGTACAACCTATGGTGAGTTAAGCATTGTAGTTGTAGCATCAATTTAGCCTTCGACCAATGGTTTCTTGGGTCACTTGATGCAATGGCTGGACCTATACTGTAATTGATGGTTTTGACATATGAACTTGACCCAATGGTCAAGATCTAATGTTTATTCATCCAATAAAGTGGAATGATGTCTAATGTAATATGTTGGTCCTAATAATGTGATTTATATGGTTTCCTTTATATGATCAACTTAAGGAGCTTACTTGTTGACAATGGATGGCTTGTTTTAAATGAACAGTCGATTATGGGTTTTACCTTACTCTTAATGGAACTTTTTGGGTTGTTAATCAAGGGATTTATAGGGTTGGATGGTGACTCTTTGTAGAGAACAAATCAAGGACTTCATAGGTGGTTTATCCAAGGTGTTTACTTATGTAAAGAACCAATGCTCTTACCTTTTAAACATCCAATGGTTCTGGGTGACATTGTGGTATGGTAATATGGGTTGAATGATGATGGAACAAATGGAGGGTTATCCTTAATAAGGTAGTATTACCTATTCACTTATATAAATACAAGGGATGATAATCATATTGTGTTGATATGTAACCCTAATGAGGTATAGCTTGTTATACCTAGCTTTAATATAACTAAATGATGGTAATTGTGTATGAATAGTCCTTAAATGACTAATACAATCATGGAGTATTCTGTTATTGTTGTTGAAACTCTAGTATGCAATAACTGGATGGTTACACCTTGATTTATGTGTGGGTTCATACTTGAGAATGGTACGGAATGTGATGGTGATGCTTCACCTTATGCATCCATGATCCAATGGGGATGTTGTGAGTTAGGGTTTAGGTATGAGTGCTGATTAGTAACATTAATATAATTTATCTTGTGAACCTAACTCTAATGCAAATATATCAGTATTCATGTTTAACATTCTTATATGATGGAATGATGGTGAAATAACCTCCTTACTATGATCATAACACTTGATATTTCAATTGGTGGTTATCATAGCCACATGGTTGATACTTTCTTATGCTAAACATGTGCATAATGAATATGATGAGAGTAAATAATATCTAGATTCCATGCATGTTTATGTAATAAAGGAATGTTTTTAATATTAATATAACCCTATAATGATTGTTTATGAATATCTCCTAGCTCATTAATGCAATATTGTGTTGATCTGGTGTATTATATGTAACGAATGTTGTTGAACCTTGTTATAAGGCATGCAAAGATAATGATGATCTTGCTGGGATAGTATGATGGTCTTAATGACCTTTGGGCATGGTTGAGCCCTGAATGAGGTGTAATACTCTTGTGTTGATAAGGGTTGATACCCTGTGATGTTGTGAAAAGGATTTATATCTTGTGATAGTATGATGATCAGTGTAGCCTCTTGAATGGTAAGTAAATAGTACCATGTGATGATGAGATGAGAAATTATGTTTCACACATTTTATATCTTTTGAAGTTGTGATATTTATATGCTTGTTAAGAGTGAAATAGGGTTTGTATGCCCACTTGTTTCATGAAGCCTTAATTCACTCAATTGGCATAACTAATCAATGGAAACTCTAATCATGTAGTGCCCTGTGCCATAGATCCATTGAGTGTCAGAACTTTCCAAATGGTGAAATGTGTATTCCTAAGGGAAACTCAAAGCGCATACTGATGAGTATGTGAGGTGCCTGTCATCCTAAATTCAAGTGTTTAGGGACGATGACTGCGGTCATACCTAGCCCTTAGTTTGAGAACAACTACAGTCGTGTCTTGGTGATTATATATGTGATGAGATTGGAGGAAAAATGTGGTTGTACCCCAGATGGTAGGGTATGCGTACCAACCTCCTTTTACTAGTACCATGACATGTACCAAGGATGGACTAGGTTGTTAGCAGCTTGACCTTATGTGTCACTATGGCAGACCCATACTGACTGGGGGCTGAGAATATCTTAGGAGTCCAAGTCTTCCTAGATCTTCCATGGTGCTGATTTTGACTTAGTAGTGGTCAGTTGGATTTTGAGTGGTATCCTCAATTTCCTCAGGGCATAATAAAAGATGTAATACATCCGTATAGCATATCTATTTAGGGTTATACATGACGCTTCACATTGGATGATAACCCTTGTTTGTTTTCTTTACATAAAGATGATGCTTAGTGAAATTAAGAGATAGTAGTTATACTTAAGTTGTGTATATGCTTGAGATTGTAGATGCGTACATACAGTAGCCATGATTATGTTGATAACTATACTGCTACTGCTAATTATAATCATGATGCTATCTATCTTATGTTGTTACACTACTATAGAAATAGCATTCAATGTCGCTTTTCTGGGCGTCGGTTATTTAAAAAAACCACCGCCTATAACATTACACGTCGGCTATTTAGTAAATTTGACGTCTATATTTGAAGACCAGCCAGACACGGGTACCGCTTTGTATACAGCGTCGGCTGCATAACAAACAACTGATGCCTAAAATCGCCCGCGAAATCCAATTATCGAGTGAAAAAGATTTGGCACATACAACGTCGGTTTTTTACCAAAAAACCGCCGCCTATATAAGATGAAAAATTGCACGAAAAGTTCCATCTTAGGTGTCGGTTATCCGTTGATAACCGACGCCGATAATGGTTCCCGTCATACTATTTAGGGCAAAATTTGTCTAATTGGACGTCGCTTATTTAAGTAGAACTGACGATGAAGACGTTAGGTGTCAGTTGTATTTTATAACCGACGCCTTTTACCAACTTAATAGACCCTCAAACGACCACTGTCCCCTTTCTTCTGTTATATTGCTAGAATTTCTCCCCGGTGCTGCTGCCGCCCAACTGCAACCCCCACCCGCCGCTGCTGCTACTTGTGTGCCGCCGTCGCTCCACCACCGCTCCCTGCTCCTTCTGCGCCGCCGTCTCTGGTCCTAGTCACCGCGCCCTACAGCTACCAGCCTGCCCTACGTTGGCGGTCTTCGAGCTCACCACGCCTGCCCTGCGCCGACGGTCCTTTGCTCGACCTCACCTCGCCACCGACCTGTCGACCTCACCTCGCCCTGCTCGCTTGCCCAGGTACCTGCCAACCTACCCAGGCGGCACCCAAGCGCGCCTAGGCGGCCAAGCATTCACCTAGGGTCCCAAACCCAGGCACCCATCCTATTTAGGCCTCTGGGATGCCTGGCCGATGCTTGGGCTACGCCAAGGCACAATGCTGCTGTGTATTTTTTCTAAAAATTAAGTTATTTACTGATTTGTGTTTATTTATGTACTGATTTGTATTTATTTATGTATTGTTTCAGGAATTAATCGATCATCTACTTCTGCCCGCCGTCTCCCTGCCCGTCGCCTGCTCACCTGCCTACTTGCCTGCCTACTCACCTACCGTCCGTCTCGCCCAAATAGAGGTAAACCCTGTTTTATTACACTGCTTGATCTTTAATCACATAGACTTACTCAACATTGCTACTTGTATGATCCTAGTGATTAAAAGCACTCTTTCCTGGTCCCTTCAGTAACTAATGTTCCCTTGAGATGAGTGTTAATAGATCTAGTTTGCTTACTTTCCTTGTAATGCCATCTTGTATGTGCTATGACATAGTCACCTTTAGAGTATTAAAATGGTGCAACTTGTACACTTGTTAAATTTGAATCTATAAATCCTATGAATTGATATCACCCCACAAAATCAATAGTCACTATTATGTCTTGTACACTCTAGATCTAATACTCTTATGCTATTTTAACACCATGATACTTTTTTTGCTCATTCTAGTGGATTATTATGACCTATGATATCACCCCACAAAAACATGAAACCATGCTCTTAATGATATGATTTACATATCTATTATTGTGTTTGTTGGCCTAGAAACCCGTCCAAGATTTACTCATTAGGAGTAAATCTTGGATAGTCCCCGGTTTGGGACTGTTCTTGAACAACAAATCTCACTTAGGATGTAAGTGTATAATGTGTATTGGGTTTTCGAGAAAGTTTCGGCAGCATTTCCCCGTTTGTTCTCTAAGTACATATGTACTTAGAGAACAACGGGGAAATGCTGCTGAAATTTTCTCGAAAACCCAATACACATTATACACTTACTAGTGAGATTAGGTGTTCAAGGATGGGATAGGTGGTACACATTTATTATATATAAGAATGACATCACATGTGTTTGTTGGCCTAGACATGTATGTTTATATTTTTTTATTGATAAAAGATCACAATTTTAGAGGCATGTATGTTTATATTTTTTTATTGAAGCTAAATGTTTGCTTTTTTAATATCAATATCATTTTCAGATTTGATTTTTCATTATCTTCTAGTTAATACAAATGCTAAATGTTTTCCTTTTTCTAGTTAATACAAATGCTAAATGTTTGCCTTTTTAATGACGTTTTCAGATGGCTGACCATGATGAGCATGATGTCCATGATGAGCATGAAGTCCATGATGAGCATGTTGTCCATGACGAGCATGGCGAGGATACCAATGTAAGTTCTAAAAATCATATCCTGTATTTCTATAAAATTCATTATCTTCTAGTTATGTCATATATCCCATATTTCTATATTGTGCTAATTAAGTGTGTTTATTTTTGTCAAATTTTAGGTTGATGATGCACATGTACCCACTGAAGCACTGGAGCAATTTGATGCGCAACACCAAACACTTAACAAGAAAAGGGGAATCACTCTGTTGAAGAAGTTAATGTTTCTTATCCATGTATAGGAGAATAAGAGAGTCGAGGATATAGTTGCTAAGAAGGTCAATGATATAGTTGTTGAGAAGGTCAAGGAAGAAATAGTGCGGTGGCAGGCATCTCAGGCTTCCAATCCGCCTATGGCGACCCACTCTTCACCTGATGCACAGAGTGCGAGTAATCCTGGAGACCCATCGCCTAGCACGTCTCCTGTAAGTGTTGTTTATGACATTGTAGCTAGTCTTTTCAAGATGATATGTTTTCAAGATGATATGTATATATGTATAACATTCTTTACGTAAATTTTTAGGCATTGAAGCCATGCCGCTTAAGAATGCAAGACTATGTTGTTGCAGAGGCGCGAGCTTACCCGTCCCTTCCTGGGGCAACGTTTCATGGGACTCCAATGCCACAGGGCTACGTTCGTGTAAGCCCGATGTGTGTATTACCCGATTGGAGGGAAGCTGCATTGCCATATGCCCACCCAGATATTGATACACTTGGTGAGGTAGAAGGCGGGGTGATATTGTGGCCCAGAGCAGATGTCGTCTACACTACTGAAATTGTAAGATAAAATTACATTACTTTAGATTGTTAATGTGTATATATGAGGTCAACTGATCTGAAATTATATATACAGGTTAAAAAGAAGACACCCGGAGCACCTAGGCCTCCACCTCCACTTCTGGCATTACCAAGTTGGGTTCCAACTGACCTAAAATACCCGTTAGGTCCTGCTTGTAGGGGAATGGCATGTTGGCTACGGGCACATAATATACATTGCCCTATAGTTGTTTCTTTAGAAGCAGATTATGCAGGTCAATCATACGATAGCTCTTTATTTATACAAGATATTATTGAGCTGTTTATGTATGATTGGCTGAATACATCAATGATAGAGACATGGTTAAGGTGAGATCTTGTTTATACATCCATATACCTTGTGTAAGACCCGGTGATCTGGTTTCTTATATATTAATGCATACGTAATACATGTTTTGCAGCTACTTAGTCGAAGATCAATGCAACCAATTTGCATTTGATCATGTGGGATTTTTGATTCCATCATTGATTAGTATGGAAGCTAAAGACCCTGATAGTGTTCAACAATACTGTATAGAAGCTTTTAAAATTTTCGGTCAGCAAAACAAGACAATAATAATAGCTCCATTCAATGTCAAGTAAGTTTACTTTATTTATAATTTGGACTTAAGAAAATTCCATTTTTATTGTGCATTTTGAGTTATTAATTTTTAACTTTTTTACCTATAGAGCTAGACATTGGGAGTTACTAGTTATTGTCCCCGGGACGTTCACTGTTTATTATCTAGATCCTACGGGAAGTACATTGAACATTAAAATTGGACACATATTGAGAATGCCATTATTCTAGTGAGAAATATTTCATTTTTATATCTGTTAACATATGTTATTACATTACTATTTAATTATGCAATTTACTGTGTTACATTAACATATAGGGGTTTAGATGCATTCAAAAATGTTGGAGGAAATGTTCCAAAGAGAAGGAACCAGCCAATAATTTGGGAGATGTAAAAGTAAGTTCCCGACTCCAATGTATATATTATTTATGTGAACTGTGCTTAGTTGTATTTTTTAATATTTTGTATGTTTCAATTTATAGTGCTCTACACAAGACAACAGCTGGGCATGCACATACTATGTGATGCGATTTATGCAGATGATTATCCGACATGCCGCATTGGATATTAATACCGTACATGAGGTATTATATATAGTCTCATTAGTTAGTATGAAATATATCAATCTTATTTTTATATTATTACTTATATATATACATCATTCTCTTTGTAGGTGTTTAAAACTGACCACACTATAGGTAAACGCTTAAAAAATGTAAATGCTCCATATACGATGGAATCATTAAATGAAGTAAGAGAAGAATGGACAAAAGCCATACAAGCAGTGGTGATTGTAAGATATAATTGGGATGCTGATAGTGATCCTGAATGATATTTTGTAAATGAATATTTCTGAATGTTTATACATGTATTTGAATGTTTCTACATGTGTGAATGTGAAATTTAATTGATGTATGAATGTATCTACTTGTGTGAAAAACTATTTGTTAATTTTGCAGGTTTGTGGCCTGTTTGTAGGCTGATATCAATGGATGTCGTAAATCTACAGTTCAGGAAACTGAACTGCAGGTTCTCATCCCGCTGACCAGCCACAGAAGGCCTGCAAACTGATCAGAAAAAAAAATTAAAGTATAGGCGTCGGTTATTTATAGAACACCGACGCCTAAGGCCTACAACGTCGGTTATTGGATAAAAACCAACGCTGAATGCGACAAACAACCCGACCGTGCAGGAAAGCACGGCCGTGGTGGAAAAGGCGTCGCTTATTAGTATAAAACCGACGCCTATAGTACTAAACACGGTCGTGCAGCAAAGCATGGCCGTGTCGTCTGGGAGTATGGCGTCAGGTGTCCAGTTGTTAACTGACACCGAAAGTGTCCTAGGTGGTGCCCTTTTTTGTGGCGCGAACCCTATAGACGTCGACCAACTATATATAACCGATGCCGATAGATCATATAGGCGTCGGTTGTAAAACCGACGCCGAAGAGTTTGACCTTTAGCGACGCCCACATAGGCGTCGCATGAAAACCGTCGCCAAAGGGGGTTAAAAAACTGACGCCAAAGGCTATTTCTGTAGTAGTGTTAGTTATGTTTAGCATGCTATCCATGCCTTTGTAACTAGAGATGCATATAATGCTAATCATGCTTATCCAGATAATTGTGCTTATGTTGTTAGCTCCTTTTATGATGTTAATATGTTCAACCTATTAGACATGCTAATGTTGTTAACTATGCTTATGCAACTAGACTTAGTCTTAATGAAAGAGATTTTATTTTACTAGACTTGCTCATGATGCTAGATATGCATATGCTATTGAATTTCTTATATTGTCAACAAGATAAAAGATGATAGTTATTATCTGCTCCTTTATATATTTTATTAATCATCAATGATGTTGAGCTTATTTGTTATATCTAATTAAACTTCTTAACTATTTAATTACTTAAAAATGTTGTAATCAATAATCATTGTTGGAGGTTATATCTCTTGCTAGGACATGAGTCTCACCCTTGTAGTTCACCACATTTTTTTAGGTAATTGAGAGTGACAAAAATGAACATGTGGCAGCAAAGAGGAGCTATAGCATTGAATCTTTGAGAAAGTTTATTAGATGTCTAGTGTGTCCTAGAGTCGTCCATGTACTCTCTAGTCTAGGAAGGAAAAGTTGTATATGGTGTTTCAAACAAATCAGACTTTTGTTAAATGCTTGTATGTGTGGCCAATATGAATATTGTTTTCATATGTATATATGTTGAGGCTAAAGTGATTAAATAATTTGTATTGAATTCTTGACATAGTATTGATACAAGAAAGATGTTTGGGCTCTTATGCAAATGTTTCTAAGCGAGTGTCGATGTTGAAATCGATTTTAATTTACCCATATTTTTGGGTATGTGATTAATTAGTGATTGATTGTGTTTTATGTTTTGAGTAATCTCCTTTAGTGTAACATGTTCTCACATATTTGGTGACATACACGCAAACCTTAAGGTCGATATGGTGAGCACACATACACCTCTAAAGTGATATGGCGAGCAAGCACACACCTCTTACCCGATATGGTAAGCAAGGATACACCTCTTACCCAATATGGTAAGCAAGCATACACCTCTAAACCGATATTGAGTTAATCATACACCTCTTGGACGGTATGGTGTTCAGCACACATCTCTAAAATGATATGGTGGGTAACCCAGTACACTAGATGAAAAAAGTGGTAAGGTGGTTAATACCCTAGAACATGTGATGGCCAATACATTAAAGTAGGATGTGGCTAATATCTTCAAGTGAGGTGAGGATGTTACACCCATGTATGGTGAAGGTGATACACCATATGATTGGTAAGGTTGATACCTTGATGAGTAAGCATATGAGGGATATGATGATGCCTACCTTGATATACACCTAACCCAATACATGTCTTCAACTTGACATACATGATTCAACCTGATACACCTTTTAAAGGTGAGGGAAAAACACTGTTAGGAGTGATGAGTATAACACCAAGTAATGGTGTAGCTAATACCTTGATAGGTGAAACACCTAAAGTGGTTGATAATGGTCAACCTTATATAAACAATGCCTTAAATTGGGATGAGCCCATATCACTTGATGATAGTTGGGTAATTCAAGTGTGTGACCTATGGCCAATACACTACATGATAAATGTGATGAGTTAGTGCATGAAGTATTAGGATGGGAAATACCCTAATACAAGATAAGATGATGAACTTAAGTAAGATAAAAGTGATGAGGGAAGTGATACATCAAGGCATGATAAATATTATATCCAACACCTCAAGGTTGATACACCTTGATGCACCTTAAATCCAACATACTTGGATGAGTAACACTTGAAGTGTGTCATGTCAATTGTTACATTAAGGTGTAATTATTTTAATGCACTTTGATAAGTGTAGGCTAACATACCTTGAGAGAAGGTTAATCCAATATAATAAAGTAGGATGTAATCAATATCCTAGCAAGGATGAGAGAGAAACTCATACTTTGTGTTGATAATCATTTAATGATAAATGATTAGAATAAATAAGTATGAGTGAATACTTATGATATAAATGTATGCTCCTAGATGTGTGGAGAAATGAATTATGGTTTGGATTGATAATATGAACTTGAAACCCTATTCGGCTATAAAGGGAAACCCTAACCCTAATAATTGTTTCCTAGTGAAAGGTGAAGAGATGTTTAATGACCTTGTGAGCCATGTGAATAGTTGTTTCCTAGTGAGAGGTGACAAGATGTTTAATGGCCTTGTGAGCCATGTGAATAGTTGTTGTTTAGTGAGACGTGACAATATGTTTAATGGCCTTGTGAGCCATGTGAATAGTTGTTTCCTAGTGAGAGGTGACAAGATGTTTAATGGCCTTGTGAGCCATGTGAATAGTTGTTGCCTAGTGAATGGTGACAAGATGTTGATCCAGAGATTGATGTAAGAGATGGTAATGTTCAAAACAAACCAGGTAAATAGGAACCCTATAACATAATGATAATAATAAATGTTCACAAGGATAATAATGAAATCTTGGTAACACATACATTATGGGCATAGCCAAATAAGGGCTATAGTGTTTTGAATATGTTAAAAAGAAACATGAGGAATACTTGTATTACCTAAAATATGTGAATGTGTATGATGGTTCGAATGAGGTATAATGCCTAGTAAAAGTGATTTTGTATTCAATGATGAGTTGAAGCGATTGATGTCCTATAATGAAAGAGAAAGGGAAACATAAAGGTATTTCAACTACTATGGAATCCTTAGCAATATGGCCATGATCTCATAGGATTGGTATAACCCAATACCTGGTTGTACTATCAAAGTGATCTCACAGGATTGGAGCAGTCCAATACCTAGCTGTAATTTCATAGGATTGGCATATTCTAATACTTAGCTGTGATCTCACATGATTGGTACAATCCAATACCTGGCTGAACTATCACAGGATTGGGATAACCGAATACCTGGCTAAACTCTCATAGGATTGGGATAACCCAATACCTGGCTGAACTCTCACATGATTGGGATAACCCAATACCTGGCCGAACTCTCACAGGATTGGGATAACCCAATACCTGGCTATGATCTCACAGGATTGGCATAATCCAATACTTGGCTATAATATCACAGTATTGGTACAATCAAATACCTGGATGTAATATCATAGGATTGGTACAATCCAATTCCTGGTTGTACTCTTGCAGGATTGGTATAAAGCTGGAACATGATGATATTATCACAGGATAAGCTTGAGATGTTGGTATAATAGGATGGGTAAATGATACACATGTTATTCATATTACTTATAAAGTGAATAGATGATTTACTGCTCTATTATAGACATTTTCAATGCATTAAAAGATGAGAATGTTCTAATCTGCTTATCCACAGTGATTCACCTTGCTTATTAATATAAAAGAACCTCAGCTCAGTTTTATACTATTTACATGTGATAATAACATTGTTGGCGGAGAGTTATATGTCTCGCTGGGACAATTGTCTCACCCTGTGGGATCCACATTTTTAGGTGGTTGTGAACGAGGAGGTAGAGACCATTCTGCAGAGGAAGGACAACAACAATAGGGATAGTTGTAATAGCTCAGGTTGAGGGTACTGTATGTCGTGTCTTGTAGATGGAAGTCTTATGTGTCATCTCTGTACTCTTAGGTCCTTGGATTTAGTACATGATGGTTTTATGAACAATCTAAGATTTTGGCTTGTATGCCTCGGGGTTTGATGTTTCTTTAGTATATGTTTTGAAAAATCAATTGTTATATGTTAACCGCGAGATGATATGGTTCAATGTATGTACAATGTGAACCCTGATGTATATAAAGTTTTGAAATGGATCACTTTGCAAAATGGTTTTCATTTTTAGTGATTTTTTGTTAATCTGTTGCTTGTGATTATTCTGCATAATTATTGATGATTTGGTTGTCAGTTTGGTGGTTGTCATTACAACAAATGGCTTGGAGTTCATCAAAGGCTAGATGGTAGGTGATTTCAGATGATAAACCCTCATTTCCACCCTCCAATACAACTCTTCACCCTCAACTGTCGTAGTAGATTCCATTCTAGAATCCTAGCCTTTTAGTTCTTAGTTGAATTTCACATAAACCCTAGCCATATGAGCCCCACAAGGTTGTTGGGGGTGATAGGGACTAGTTCCCCTATACACACATGTTTCCATCTATGGCCAAGTAGTAGTTTTGTGCAACTCTTTACCATCTAAAATGCTTGTTTGGTTTTATAACCTAAATGAATGATTGATGCATGCATGATATAACAACAAACCTATTTGATAATCACATTACCTCAAACAACTCACACTTACCATGATTGTAAGACCCTTGGCCTTGCTTTTTGTTTAAACATGCTTGCTTACCATAATTCAATGTTTAAAACCTTAATCAAACCTTTTTATGTGCTTTGATATCATTTGTCTAGATGATGTTTCAAGTTTGGTCCATTTGGGACATTTCTTGAGCTAGTTATGCATATAAGTTCTTATTTCAGACCTAATTCCAACTTATCCATGTCTAGGGTTTTTCTTGCAATTTGTCAAATGCTTGCTGTGTCTCACATGTTTTCACATCATACTTGATATAGTTGAGATTTGGGGCACCTTATCACCCCTTGGTTTGATGTGGTGACATCTCAGGTTGAGATTAGGGTTTTCATGGATGCCCTAAGTTGATGGTTGACCTTGAAGTGTATGGACCGATGAGCCCTAGTTTTGGCAATCATTGAATTTTCTTTGAGAATTACTTTTTGTCTGTCGATGATGTTCCCTTGTGCTACCTAGGGTTGGAGTTCTATGAGATTCCCATTCTTCTTGGTCGCCAACATCACCTAGGATTAGCGACCGTTTGCTTTTCTGATTTCTTCAGTTGCCAAAATCTTGCCTTAACGGTTGTTTTCTTTTTTTTTTGGACCAAGTTGGTCGTTTGGTTTTCTAGGTGGGGTATCCCTAGTTTCATGGATGAGTTTTGTGCTTGCATGGGAGATATCTCTTGGCCATGTGGCATGTTTAGCTTGACATCTAACCCCCTTCTATCTCTCCAACCCTGTGTTATATAAAGCCCTCTCCTTGCATGCAAATAACCTTTTTGCACACCTAGTCTTCTCTCTCTTTTCCTTAACTACTCTTAGATCTCATTCCCTCTTTCTTGGTGGTGAAGAAGGAGCTCAAGGTTAAAGAAGGTGGGTCGATCTCCCTTGCATGTGGAGTTAGGTTTGGATCTACCCTTCTTGTGGTTGTTTGGTGCTGCCTTTCTCTACTACTTAGTCTTGGTAAGTGAGATATCCCTATTTACCTATGTTTCTCTTGCAGACATACCTTCTTTTTTCTCCTCTTGCCCGAACCCATGGTATTCCATGGTGGTTCTTGAGTTAGAGCTTGAAGAACTTCTCTTTCTTGCTTCCTTGACCTAGGGTTTACTTCCCTCTTGGAGGTGGAGCTAGTTTGGCTGAGAGGAGTGCTCAAGCTAGGGCTCTAACCTTTCTTCTTCAAACTACCTTGTTGTTTGGAGTTTCTACATCATTTCTAAGGTGGGTTATATATTCTCCATGATTATTGCTTACTTCTACCTTGCATGTGCATAATCTTACCCATAAACATGGCTCCAAGTAAAAGCATATTATCTTTGGCCTCAGGTTTATGTTGTCTGATGATTGTTGGGTAGTATATCTTCTTGGATGAAAATATAAGCCCTTATGCATGAATATTTCTTAGTGATGGAAGTTTTGGTCCTTGGATTCTTGTGGAAATGTTGGTTTTGTTCTCTCAAAATGATGGTTTTACCCTCTCATATGATGGTTGCTAAATTAGGTTATTGGAGTTGATTTTCTTTCTTGAGATGCAATTTGATGACCTTTTAGATTCTTGTTGGTAACCAATCTATTTGGCATGTATGTGGTCGATGAGGTTTTTGCATTCCCTTTTGGTTGCTAAGTCTTTGGATCACCTATGATCAACAAGATTCCCTCATGTGGCTGTTGAGGTTTTATTCCATGTTTGTCTGATGGGTTCTAAGCTTTCTGGTCACTGAGTTCTAGACCTTTAGCGGTTGATGAAGGATTTGATTTCAATCGATTTCCAATGCCACTCAACCTTTGCGGTCAATGACCTTGTTGATATTCAGTGGTAGTTGAAGGTTCTAATTCATGATTGGACATTGATGTCTGTAACCCTAGTTTCATCAGTTGCCAGTGTGTCCTAGCTTTAGTAGTCGCCAACACCCACTTGACCCTTACACAGTCAATGACATCTCTGACCCTTAGTGGTCGATGAGAGTTTTTGGCTTCATGATCGTTATGTTTTCAGACTTATATTTGGTGAATGATGATCTTATGCTTGCATGATATGATGGTGGTTTGATTAAGTAACCCTAATTCTTTAGTTTTGGTTACACATGATGTAATGGTCTAACCTTTACCCTCAAATGAATACAAATCTAAGGTTTTAAGTAATGTGTTGTTTTCCAATGTTGATTCAACTATTCTCAAAGAACCTAACCCTAATACAAGTAAGTGATGATGATACATAGCCTCCTATGTGACTAGTATGATAATGGAGTATTTTCTCTCTCTATGTTGTTGTGACCCTAATTTGCTATCATATGGGCATCATATTTCTTATATAATGTTGTATCAGCCTATGTATCACATGTATGATTATGGAATGATGACCCTTGATGAGGCTTGGAAAGATAATGATGTTCTTGTAGAGAACAATATGAATAGTCTTATGACCTTAGCCATGGCTTTGTGGAAGGTGTTAACCTCTGTAAGATGTGTTAAGGATTTGAAATCCTGAGATGGTATGATGATGAGTATGTCTACATGTATGGAAGTGAATATGTACCATGTGATGATGTGATAAACTTTATACTTCATATGTTTTATATTTTTTGAGGTTGCAATCTATCCATGTTTTATAGAAATCTTTTAGGGTTTGTGTGTAACTTGATTGATGCAGTTAAAACATACCCAATTGGCATTAACTAATCAAGTGAAACCCTAATCATGTAGTTCCATGTACTATAGATCCACTCTAATGTTAGACTTACTGAATGGTGAAATGAATGTTCCAAAGGGAAACTCAGAGCACATACTATTGAGTATGCATGGAGCTTGAGACTGTGTATCCTTGTCTTTTCCTGATCCCAAGGTTATCGAATATGGTTGTGGTCATACCTTGGAAGGAAAATGACTGTGGTTGTATCTTAGAGATTTGTGTATATGATGAAGTTGTGGACAATTGTAGTTGTACCTCGAATGTTTAGGTTTCTGTATACCCTATTTTACTAGTGTTGTGACCTATATACCAAGGACGAACTAGGATGTTTTGTATCTAGATTTATATATCATTTTAGCGGACTTGTATTGATCGAGGGTGGATGAGATCATAGGATTTTGGTTCTCCTAGATCTTGTATGGAATCGATTTGGACTTAGAAGTAACCAATTGGAGTTGAGTGGTATACCTCAATCCTCGGGGCTTAATAAAAGACATAATACATTCATGTTGTATATTTTTTTAGGGATGAACAAGCTTCACATTGGATGTTAACACTTGCCTTGTTTCTCATATTGCTTAGTTGTTATATAATGCAGTAAGAGAAATCAACTATATTTAAAGTGGTAGTCATACATATTTCCCTGTATATTGTGTTATTCATGATTTACCTATTTTAGATTCTTATCTTGCATAACCTATTTAATTGGTTTACAACTGCTTAAACTACTTAACTTGCATAATAATATAACTTGTTGTAATCAATAACTGTTTGTTGGGAGTTATATCTCTCACTAGGACATGGGTCTCACCTCGTGGTCACCACATCTTTTTAGGTGGTCGTCAATGGTGTGATCAAGATTGTTGTGCTGAGGGGGAGCAGCTTGGAAGGCTATAGGAGCATAAGGTAGGATAGCAATTTGTAGAATCCTAGAGTCCTTCCTTTACTCTCAAGTCCGGGCATGGGATGTTTTGTAGGTGATATGTATGACAACATGTGTTCTTTGATAGTTTTCCTATGTTTGTATATGACACATATATGTGGCACGCCTCTTTTGTATGCAAGTTGTAGATGATGCCAATGGACATGGACGTAAATATCTATTATGCTATGTGATGTGATACATGTTGTTGGACCTTTGTGTAATGTTTGTGAACATAATGGTAATGTCAAAATTGTTTTTAATTTACCCACTTTTCTGGTTTCGTGGTTGATTGGTAGTTGGTCGCATGTTTTGTTTTGAGTAATCTCATTTGGTGTGGTGGGATGTCACACTAATAGGTTATTATCAAAGCTCTTGGTTCATTGAGTCTATAGGGATATAGATTTAGGTTTGTGTCAGTTCTTACATAATCTAACACATATTATTATAGCTTATTCTTATGAAGATATGTTTAAAGAATGTGAAGAGCATGCTGAGAGTAGTTATGTTGTGCCAAGAGGATGTGCTAGGAGGTAGTCACTTGAAGATAGAGTGCCTTAGATGGGGTAGGAGCAGCCAATGGTGCCTCGGTTTGACCCTGAACCCATGGTAAATCTTGCTTTCCCATCCATATTTAGACATCTCATGGAAACAATTACACATATAGTAGATAGAGCACCCCTACCTCAAACTAGGCCAATTGTCCCTAATGAAGAATCTTAGGGTTCTCGGAAGACATTCGATAGGTTGAGACATGCTAGATAGGTTGAGTATGCGGGTAAAGCGGACCCAACTGATGCTAATATGTGGTTGACAAAGCTTGAAAAAGCATTCAATTCCTCAATATCCCAGAAGAGGACAAGGTGAAGCATGTTATTTACCCATTAAAGGGGAGTGTTGGCCACTGGTGGGCCATAGAGGAGGAGAAGAAACCTAGAGTTGTGGTTGGTTGGAAATAGTTTTGTTGGGAGTTTGTGAGCTGATACTACCCTGAGACATATTTGGAAAACAAACAGCGTAATTTGAGAAGCTAAAACAAGGTTCCATGACCATCAACGAGCATGAAGAAAACTTCATGGCGAAAGATCTAGAGGGGGGGGGGTGAATAGAGCTTTTTGATAATTTAAAGATACTTAAAACACTCACCTAAAGAAGGAGGAAACAAGGAAGAAACTTGTGTTTAGAGTGGTTCCAACCTTTGAATTCAAAGGTTGTCAGTCCACAACCCAATTGTCTGTAATTGGGATTTTTAAAGTGATTAATTTTATTTACCTATCAAGGATGTTACAATAAAATATAGTCACCTTCCTTGAAGTAGCCTTCTCCTAGAAGTAGCCTCAACCTCCTTGACGCAGCCTTCTTTGAAGTAATTCTAAGACCTTACAGTAACCTTCTCCTCCTAGAAGTAGCTCCACCACCTTGAGATAGCCTTCCTTTTGAAGTAGCTCCAAACTCCCTTGAAGTAATCTCAAGCACCTCTTGAAGCAACCTTCTCCACCACGAAGTAGTTTCAACTAATATCCCTCAAGCAGCCTCCACAATCTTGGAGTGCCCAAGGAGCACAAGTAGCTTTAACTCGTGAAGGGGAATTAGAAAAAGGATGTACAACAATTAAGTATAGTGCTTTGATCCTATATGAAGCATTAGACCTCTCACACCACTTAGGATGGACATTGATATAAGGTGGCTAATAGCATATGGATATAGGACATGAATTTCAAGATTGTAGAACAATATAGCAAGTGTTACCTGGCTTTGTTGCTCACAAGAATGTATTCTCAAGTGTACCTTAGGTGCTTTAGGTTTCCTAAGGCCTCTCCTATTTATAGGAATCGTTTGCAAGTAATTAGGGACATTATAGGGAGTCTCTAGAGTGTTCTTAGTGATTAACTAGTCGTTAGGTGTACAATAGTTGACTAGCAATGGCTAATTTGTTCATACTTAAAAGAACAATCCAGAACCCTTCTTGGTCAAAATGTTTGTGAACCAAACTGCATCTCAGTCGATCTTTTCTTCAACTGACCCTGGGTTTAAGGAAAATGTGTTGCAACATCTATTTTCAACTCCGAACTACTAACCACGTGGTCTAAAGGTCACAAGCTTTGGACCGAGTTTTGCTCGGTTGAGAATATTTTTTACCAAAGACCATTTTAGAGCACAAATGTGTAAGTTATTGAACAATGCTCATAAGTTTGACTGAGGTGGTTCTCGGTCTACAAAAACTTCGACCGAGTGTGTCTCGGCCGACAAGTTTTTGATCGATGATATCCCCATTTCATACTTTTGAATCACCTACTAAGTGACTTATATTATTTCTCCCCCTTTGTCATTTAAAAAAGATAGCCATATAATCATTTTACACCCCTAAATGGGATGCTCCCCCTCAATATCATACCCCAACTGTAGAGAGAAAAACAAAGTGATTGAAAATGTCCAATGAAAGGAACAAGATATATTTTTATTATCATGATCACGTGAACACAAACAAGCTCAATTTCATTGATAACAACATAGGATAAGCTTCACTAGAATGATTACATAAGGTTTACTACTCACTGCATGGGACATCATCACTTGAAAGATTCCAAGATTACATCAACCTCATGATTTTTCCCAGGAAATGAAGCATCACCATAATTCTTGACAAGTGTTTTCCAATCAAGTGCACATGTGTTGGTAAGAGCATATGCCTTCATAAATGTAGGTGCTCGATCAAATCTGAAGTGGGAAGCTATGTCCTGGAGTTGCATGGGTGAGTATTGGGTATGGGAAAGATCATGTGAAGGTGGTGGTGGGACTTGAGTGTATTGGATTGAAGGGCTAAAAGGATAGAGGCTCCCAAGATAGAGTGTATATGGGAATGTGTTGGCAACATTGGGAAACAAATCTTGCATTATTTGATTAAGATAAGTCATGGCATGGTGGTTGTAGTCTAATTGTCTCCCAAGGTGATAGGTAGCCCCTTTGAGATAACAACATCATTGGCTAGATTTTCTATGGAGTATCTAGGAGGAGTAGGAGGTGGAGTATTTACTTCAATGGATATTTACCCTTTGGTCCTATCTCTCTTGTGCTCAAAATTAATGTCCATTTTGTTTACAATGTTTTTGGTAAGTTTTTGAGGACGCCTATCACACTTATAGCCTAACTCCTCTAGGTTTTTGTCAAGACATCATTGGATAAATTGGCACATAAAATTAGCATAGAAAAGATTTCCAAAAAACTAAAACATATTGGATAGGATGATGCAGACAAAGTTTACATGAATGCTTTCTAGTATAGCATAGATGAGGCACATCCTAAATTGTGGGATTTCAGTTCGGTTGGCTCTATGGTAGATGTTATGGGAAATAATTAGGTTTACTACCCTAGCTTCATGGGTTAAATGTGTAGCATAGTAAGTTCCCTTATTCTCATGAGATGAGGTATTAGGGAGGAAAATGGCCTTTTCGATGTCTCATAGGCTAATGGTGTTATCATCGATGGAGAATTTGGATATAGGATTTCCGATGGTTAGGTCTATGAATTCTCCATATTCCTCCACATCTATATCTAGAATTTTAAGGATGTCATTTTAGGAAAAATAGAAAGCTAGCCCATGAACCATGGAGGTGAAAGAGAGTGGCTCATTTCAGTCCCTAGTGAGTTTAGAATATAACTCATTGACAACTTGGGTGGACTAGAAATAGAAGGATGGTGTAAGGAAATTTTTTAATTTTTGCACCTTCAAGATCTCGGAGAGATCAAGAAGCATGATGAAGTCGTTGGTGTCCACCGGGCATTGAGGAAGAGGGGTCTTCGAGGTGAGCTTTAGGTAGCATTCTCTAGCAACAACATCGTTGAAGGGAATGTCGTTGATGACACTCAAGGCTGGAGTGACCGTTCTTCCCTTCCTTGCATCTACTTGCTTCTTCCCACTACGAGCTGAAGAGGAAGCCATCTTGAACAATTGGAGGTGGAAGAATATCTAGGGATGGTAGTGGATGATTGTTGCTAAAAAATAGCTTGAAGGAACACTAAAGAAGTGATGGAGAAGAGTACAATTGAGGTGTGGTGAAAATGGGCGGATTGGGGCCCCTTTTATAGCAAAATAGGGATCTGCTGGGTCAATGATTTTGTCGACCGAGAGCCCAACGATTCTTTTCCAACAACTCCGTGTAACGACTAGTTTGGTTGACTTTTGGGATTTCAAATTTTAGTCATTGTGACAGAGGACACAGTTCAAAATATTTTTGACCGAGGGAATTTTGTGCAAAACTTTTTTGGTGTATGAGACTTCTAGAAAAATTGTGGTTAAGAATTGCATTGTTGGGTGAGGGTCCCATCGAAGAATCGTGGTTAAGAATTGCATTGTTGGGTGAGGGTCCCACCAAGTGAAACTCGATCGAGAATTTTGTCGACTGAGTATCTTCTCAGTCCACAATATTGTCGATCAAACATGATATTGTGCATAGTTTTGTTAAATTGTTTTGATGTTGTTAAATACTTATTCATGATAATAAATTATTATGACTAAGAAAAGGGATAGTTATAAAATTATATGCACTACAAACCACATGAATTTCAGGTAAGAAAATTAACAATAATTTTGACCACATATATCAAAGAAGACATACTCTAGGGGAGTAACGAGTAATCTCTTTCTAATATGTTGAAAATGATAAAGAGGAAGTGGTTTGGTAAAGATATCAACTAATCACTCTTCAGTATCAACATGATGAAGAGATATATTATTTTTAGAAATATGATTTCTTAAGAATTGGTGTCTAATTTTAATGCTTGGAATGACTATGTAAAATAAGATTATGATCCATGTTTATAGCACTAGTGTTATTATAGAAAATTGGTGTAGAAGAAAATGCAAAGCCATAGTCATTCAAAACTTGTTGCATATAGAGTACTTGAGCACAACATGAGCCAAAAACCACATATTCAGCTTCATTGGTGGATAGGACAACTATTTTTTGTTTCTTACTAAACCAAGATACTAAGGCTCTTCTTGGTAAGAAACAACCACCACTTGTGCTCTTGTGATCAAGTCGATAACCAGCATAATCAACATCAGTGTAATCTTTTAAATTCAAGGATTGTCCTTTAGGATACCACAAACCATAGTCGATAGCATTGACAAGATATCTTAAAATTCTTTTAATGGCTTGAAAATGACAGTGCATTGGTTTTGATTGAAATCTAGCACAAAGTCTGAAAAAAAACATGATATCCGGTCTGGAGGTGGTCAAATATAGAAAATTACCAATCATAGCCCTATATAAGGAATCATCAATGGGTTCACCATCTTCATCCTTGTCAATTTTGGCAGAAGCAGCCATGGATGTGGTAGAATGTTTGCAATTTTGCATACCAAATCATTTTAAGGAACTCTTGGTGTTATTTTCTTGGTGTAAAAAAAATTTGGAGGGCGTTTGTTTTATTTGAAAACCAACGAAAAATGTTAATTATCCCATGAGACTCATTTCAAATTCCTTTTGACATCATATCACTAAATTGATTACATAAGGAATCATTTGAAGAACCAAAGATGATGTCATCAACATATATTTGAACAACTAGAAAATCTGATTCATATGTTTTAAAAAATAGTGCGGAATCCTATTTTCCAATGGAGAAACCATTATCAGATAGATAGTTTTTAAGTCTTTCATACCAATTTCATGGTGTTTGTTTTATATGATAAAGAGCTTTCTTAAGTTTATAGACATGGTCAAGCTTGTCAGGAATCTCAAAACTAGGTGGTTGAGTAACATAGACCTCTTCTTCTATAATTCCATTTAAAAAGGCACTTTTTAAATCCATTTGAAATAGTTTAATGTCTTTGTGGGCAGTTAGAAATAATAAAATTCTAATAGATTCAAGTCTTTCCATAGGTGCATAGGTTTCACCAAAATCTATACCTTCTTGTTGGTTATAACCTTGAGCAACCAATCTAGCTTTGTTTCTAATCACTTCCCCGACTTCATTAAGTTTGTTTCAAAAAACTCATTTGGTTCCAATGATGGTTTTCTCTTGAGGTGTAGGAACTAAGTCCCATACATTTTTTTAGTAAATTGATTTAGTTCTTCTTACATATCCATTATCCAATACTCATCTTTTAGAGATTCATTTACCTTTTTCAGTTCAACAATTTATATAAAGGCCATGTTTGAAACATCTCTAAATGATGATCAAGTTTTTACTTTATCATAAGGATTTCCTATGATTAAGTCTTGAGGATGGTCCTTGATTAATATAGGAATAGGTTGTTGTGCCTCATTATTTTGTTGTTCAATTTCATTATTTTGATCATCTTTTGTTGATATGATTAAGTCTACAATTTGATGAGTGATATCATTCAAATTTTCACTTTCACTTTCATTTTTAGTACTTTGTGTTGTCATTTCATGAAATGTGATACAAATCGATTCTTCAAATTTTCTAGAGATAGTATTATAGATTCTGAATGCTTTACTAGAAGTTGAATATCCCAATAAGAATCCTTTATGTGATTTACGGTCAAATTTGTCTTTATCATCATTTGTATTTAGGATGTAACACGGTGTACCAAAGGTATGAAAATAGTCAACTCTTGGTTTCTTGTTGAAGATGAGTTCATAAGAAGTCTTATTAAGATGGGAGTGATTTGTTACATGATTTAATACATAACATGTCGTATTGACTGCTTCAACCCAAAAAATATTAGGTGTATTGTGTTCAAGTAACATTGTTCTAGGCATTTCTTGTAAAGACCGATTTTTCCTTTCTACTATCCCATTTTGTTGTGGGATGTGTGGAAATGAAAAGATATGAGTGTACCCTTCAGATATACAAAATCCGTCAGAGATTTGATTTTCAAATTCCCCACCATGATCACTTCTAATGGTACATATGTTGTTTTGTAGTTGATTTTCAATTTTAGAACAAAATTTAATGAATATTCGAATTGAATCATCTTTAGTTAAAAGAAAATAAACCCAAGTGTATCTACTATAATCATCAACAACAAAAAATCAATATCTTTTACCACCAATAGATTGAGTCCTCATAGGACCAAATAAATCCATATGATTGAGTTATAATGATCTAGTAGTCCTAAGAAAGGTTTTGGATTTGACAAAAAATTTACTTAGCTTGCCTAAGGTACATGGTTCAAAATTTTTAGGTTTATAAAATGAGAGCTTAGGTAAATCGCAAAAAGATCATATTTAATAAAAACAATTATAACATGTGAGCCTGCCTAACCTAATTTTATATGCCATAATTGTAAATATTCATCATTTACAAGAAGACATTTTCCAATAATAGCTTGCATGGAATTAGGCCTAAGTATATATTGATTTCCTATTCTTTTTCCTTCATAAAAGCATTATTAGGTGTTCACTATGAGTATCTTGCAACAAAATTTGTTAAATAGAACATTATAGCCACTATCACCTAATTGACTAACACTAATCAAGTTGTGATGTAGTCCATCAACAAGTAAGACATTTTTTATTTGAAGATTAGTACCAATATTACCTATTCCAATAATTTTACCTTTGGCATTATCTCCAAATGTAATTGTTCCACTTTTCTTTTCTTCAGATGTTTGGAAAGCCTCTTTATTTCCAGTCATATGTTTGGAACAACCAGTATCAACCACCCAATCCTTCAAAATAGATAGATTTTGGTACCCATGTGGTGGTCCTTTTGGTTAGAAATATTTATTAAAACATTTTATATTTTGGAATAGCTAATTATGAAGATTTTTTGTTTATTTTTAATCAAAAAAGTTGAATATAGTCACATGCTTAATTATTCTATAACAATTTCTTTACATAACAATACTCGGTTGACTATTTCCTCAGTCAAACATTTTCTCGACCGAGATATTTTTTGGCCAGAAGTGTAATGACCCTGACCCGGGTTATGAGTTAACCATGTTTCTTTTGGCTAAGTAAGTTTATTAGAACTTTAATATAACACTTTAAGGTGCTTTTTTATCATGTGACACACTTATGATTCAAGTTTAGTCCTGATTGAATGTTGTTTGAGCAATGTTCCTTTATTTTGGACCAAAGTGCAATTTACCCAAGATAAGGGGTTATATTGCAAAATGTAACATTTTGAACATGCCTTAAGTGTTTTAGCATCATAAGAGAGAGAATGATGCTAATTTGTGGCTTTTGGAAAGCCTAAACACGAAGTTTGAACATGTTTGAATAATGTTAGTACCTTGTGCACCAATTTTGGTACAAGTTGTAATTTACTCAAGGGTTGATATGCAAATTTTCACCTCTAGAGTATCCCTAAATCATCCTAGTATCATTTAGAGGTGATAAATAAGTAGGAACCATGTTTAAATCATATTTGAGTGATGGTACTCTTGGTGATAAAAAGATCAAGAAAGTGTTGAACGTGAAACCCTAATTTGAGCCTGTATCGGGTTGTAGAGTCCATATGGGAGTTCCTATCAGACAAGGGGCCATAGAGGGGATCCCATATCGGTTTGTGAACTCTTGTCCTTGTCCATGATGGGGAAATCACCTTAAGGAGGTGATCCATGACAAGTTAGATGCTCCTTGCAAAAGTTGTATCGATTTGCATATTTGTGAGATAAAGATGAGATATCTTATCAAACAAGATAACTAATGGCTGAAATATCATCTCTAGATTATCCTCAAGTGTTTTGCATTTCAAGATAAATATGAGTGCATGAATGTACACGTGTCAACCATGCATGGACACGTGGAACCTAGTAGCTTAAGATGATGACACCTCATATACACACTTTTTCATGAACCTCAAGTATGTATACCCTTCCTTTCACCTCTTAGTGAACTTTTTCGAATCCTACCACCTTCTTGCTCTTAGATATCATGCATAGAGTATTGGTATAGTGCATAGGTGAAGTGTTATCATGCATAGGGCCTTGGTATCAGCCATAGAAAGTGATATCGGCCATAGCAAGTGATAGTGACCATATCAAGTTGATATCGGCCATAGTGGAGTGAAATTGACCAAAAGTGAAAGGGATATTGACCACAAGTGACAGAATATCATGCATGAGTAGTGATGTATTGTGCAGATGCTAAGGAGAAAGAAGGATCTTAAATGTTGACCCTAAGTTAAGGCCATGATCAACTTCAACCTTGGATTGAAGCATGGATCTCAGGTTATGATCTTCCTTTCTTTTCTTCTTCACCAAGTTCTTAACTATTGTAATTCCTTGTATATGAAGGAGTTGTGAACGAGCCTTGGACTTTTTATAAGTCATGTTCAACCTTAGGAACGTGAAGCTTTGGATCTTGGAGCCTTGAAGTTGTTTTTGAGGCAGCTTATATAATTTGAACCCAAACATGTTATTATTCACCATCTTTCTTGTTATATTTGATGATCTACTTTCAATTCTGAGATTTTCTTGAATACTTGATATATCTATGAGTTTTAGTAGTTTCTTAGACCTATTATCCTTGTACTAGAATAAAGTAGAATGAATATCTGGATCTTGAAGATGATGGTATCATCGTACAAAGTGATATCGGGTTCAAGCATACAAGCAAGTACCTCTAACCCGATATGGTGATGTACATACACCACGATATGGTAATGTAGTATACACCTCTTGGACGATATGAGGTCAAGAATGCACATCTCTACCCAATATGGTGTGAAACACACACACACCTCATTGCCCGATATGGTGTGAAGCCCACACACACCTCTTTGCCTGATATGGTGTGAAGCACACATACACCTGTAAGGTGATATGGTAAGCACACATACACCTCTAAAGTGATATGAGAGCAAGAGCACACCTCTTACTCGATATGGTAAGCAAGCATACACCTCTTACCTGATATGGTAAGAAAGCATACACCTCTAAATTGATATTGGGTTAAGCATACACCTCTTGGACGATATAGTGTTGAGCACACATCTCTAAAATGATATGGTGGGTAACCCAATACACTACATGAAAAAAGTGGTAAGGTGGTTAATACCCTAGAACATTTGATGCCCAATACATTAAAGTAGGATGTGGCCAATTTCTTCAAGTGTGTTGAGGATGTTACACCCATGTATGGTGAAGGTGATACACCATATGATTGGTGAGGTTGATACCTTGATGAGTAAGGGTATGAGGGATATGATGATGCCTAGCTCGATATACACCTAACCCAATACATGTGTTCAACATGACATACATGATTCAACCTGATACACCTTGTAAATGTGAGGGAAAAACACTCTTAGGAGTGATGGGTATAACACAAATAATGGTGTAGCTAATACCTTGATAGGTGAAACACCTAAAGTGGTTGATAATGGTCAACCCTATATCAACAATGACTTTAACCTAGATGAGTCCATATCACTTTATGATAGTTGGGTAATACAAGTGTGTGACTTATGGCCAATACACTACATGATAAATGTGATGAGTTAGTGCATGAAGTATTAGGATGGGAAATACCCTAATACAAGATAAGTTGATGAACTTAACTAAGATAAAAGTGATGAGGGAAGTGATACATCAAGGCATGATAAATATTATATCCAACACCTCAAGGTTGATACACCTTGATGCACCTCAAATCCAACATACTTGGATGAGTAACACTTGAAGTGTGTCATGTCAATTGTTACATTAAGATGTAATAAGTTTAATGGACTTTGATAAGTGTAGTCTAACATACCTTGAGAGAGGGTTAAGCCAAGATAATAAAGTATAATGTAATCAATATCCTAGTAAGGATGAGAGAGAAACTCATACTGTGTGTTGATAATCATTTAATGTTAAATGATGAGAATAAATAAGTATGCTTGAATACTTATGATATCAATGGATGCTCCTAGATGTGTGGAGCAATGAATTAGGGTTTGGATTGATAATATGAATTTGAAACCCTATTCAGCTATAAAGGGAAACCCTAACCTTAATAACGGGCCTTGTAAGCCATGTGAATAATTGTTGCCTAGTGAGAGGTGACAAGATGTTTAATGGCCTTGTGAGCCATGTCAATAGTTATTGCATAGTTATAGGTGACAAGATGTTTAATGGCCTTGTGAGCCATGTGAATAGTTGTTGCCTAGTGAGAGGTGACAAAATGTTTAATGGCCATGAGAGCCATGTGAATAGTTGTTGCCTAGTGAGAGGTCATAAGATGTTTAATGGCCATGTGAGCCATGTGAATAGTTGTTGCCTAGTGAGAGGTGACAAGATATTGATCAAGAGATTGATGTAACAGATGGGAATGTTCAAAATAAACTAGGTAAATAGGAACCCCATAACATAATAATAATAAAAAATGGTTACAAAGATAATATTGAAATCTTGGTCATACATACATTGTGGTCATAGACAAATAAGGGCTATAGTGTTTTGAATATGCTAAAATGAGACATGAGGAATACTTGTATCACATAAAGTATGTGAATGTGTATGATGGTTCGACTGAGGTATAATTCCTAGTAAAAGTGATGTGGTATTCAGTGATTAGTTGAAGGGATTGATGTCCCATAATGAAAGTGAAAGGGAAACATAAAGGTATTCCAACTACTATGGAATCCTTAGCAATATGGCCCCAATCTCACAAGATTGATATAATCCAATACCTAGCTATACTCTCAAAGTGATCTCACAGGATTAGAGCATTCCAATACCTGACTATAATCTCACAAGATTGGCATAGTCCAATACCTGGATGTGATCTCACATGATTGGTACAATCCAATACCTTGCTGAACTCTCACAGGATTGGGATAACCCAATACCTGGATGAACTCTCACAGGATTGGGATAACCCAATACCTGGCTAAACTCTCACAGGATTGGGACAATCCAATACCTGACTGTAATATCACAAGATTAGTACAACCAAATACATGGCTGCAATATCACAGGATTGGTACAATCCAATACCTGGATGTAATATCACATGATTGGTACAATCCAATACCCAACTATAATATCACAGGATTGGTACAATCCAATCCCCAGCTGTAATATCACAAGATTGGTACAATCCAATACCCAGATGTAATATCAAAAGATTGGTACAATCCAATACTTGGTTGTAATATCACAGGATTGGTACAATCCAATACCTGGTTGTACTCTTGCATGATTGGTATAAAGCCGGAACATGATGATATTATCACATGATAAGCTTGATATGTTGGTATAATATGATGGGTAAATTATACACATGCTCTTCATATTCCTTATAAAGTGAATTAATGATTTACTACTCTATCATAGATAGTTGCAATGCTTTAAAAGATGAGAATGTTGTAATATGCTTATCCATAGTGATTAACCTTAGTTATAAATATAAAAGAACCTCTACCCAGTTTAATACTATTTACCTGTGATAATAAAATTGTTGGCAGAGAATTATATCTCTCACTGGGACAATTGTCTCACCCTGTGGGATCTACAATTTTTAGGTGGACGTGTACAAGGAGGTAGAGACCTTTCTGCAGAGGAAGGATAACAGCAATAGGGACAACAATAATAGCTCAGGTTGAGTGTACTATCTATTGTGTCTTGTAGATAGAAGTCCTATGTGTCATTTCTGTACTCTCAGGTCCACAGATTTAGTGTGTGATGGTTTTATGAACAAACTGAGATTTTGGCTTGTATGCCTCAAGGTTTTATGTTGCTTCAGTACATGTTTTGACAAAGCAATTGTTATATGTTAACCTCGAGATGAGATGGTACAGTGTATGTACAATGTGAACCCCGATTATTTTGGTTCTTTCATTAAGAGTTTTCCAAGAAATGGATCTCTTTGCAAAAATGGTTTTAAACTTTTAGTGATTTTTGTTAATCCGCTGTTTATGGTTATTCCACATTATTAGTGACGATTTAGTTATCAATTTGATGGCAGTCATTACAGGAAGGATTTTCCAGAAGAAGCAAATTTGATAGAACGTCTCTAGGTCGATTATTTCTTGGACCATATAGGGTCTCATTCGAAGATGTTGTCGACCAAGAAGGGTTTTGTGTGTTTTCAGCAAGTTTATCAATTTCAAGCAATGCACGTAATTATTTCCAATTAAATCATACAATAATATTTAGGTCAAATCTCAAGTAGGTATTCCATATTTTTTAGTTAGTGGTTTTCAAAAACAAACAAGTTCTTTATCCTTATTTTTCTTGTAAGTGCATGAAAATGAATAATGTCCAAGACGTTAACAATAATGACAAAAAATGAAATCAATTTCATTTCTCTTTTTAACATTGTAGTCATGAGTTGAATTGTTTTTAGGTACATACATGACTTTTGTCTTGGGTACTTGTGTCTCTCTAGCTCTAGGTTTTTTATACTATTTATCTTTGGGTACATAACCTAGGCCTCTCCTCCCAATTTGAACGGAATAGTCCTTTAGGATTTTATCAAGAATGTCATGGTTTTCAAGCTACTAATATCTTTTTGCAACTTAGCAATTTCATCCATTTTCTTTTTAATGCATATCTAATGTTTCTTGGTCTACATTAGACAACAAACTATCTCTTTCTTTGACAATAACATCATAATCCAAATGAGTACATATAATAGGTTGAGTTTGAAGATCATTCATTTTATAAAGAAATTCAAACTTTTCTTGACAAAGAAAATTATAGTTTGTTTCTATAGCAAGTATCTTGATATATTGCTCATTAATGGAGATTTTAAAGTATATATAATTTAGCATGCAAATCATCATTTGTTTTTGTAAGCTTCTTTAAAATTTTTTTACAATCAACATATTTGTCATGTATTTCTTGAAGACTAATGACTAATTCTTCTTTAGATAATTCAAGAAGGTTTACCTCACTTGAGTCTTCATTTTCATCTTCCTTGGCTATAATACATTCCACTTCTTCCTCTCTGCTTTCACTTTCGTCACTTGATTCACCCCAAATAGCTTTGTAAGCTTTATCTCCTTTGTCTTTCTTCTTAAAGGAACCTTTCTTCCCTTTTTTGGTTTTGGGACATTCATTCTTCACATGTCCTTTCTTGCCGCATTCAAAACACCTAAGGGAAGAAGAGGAAGAAGCACTAGAATTTTGAAAGATTTATACCTTATATATTTCTTACCATTTACAATGATGCATCTTCTTCATCATCTCATTCACTTGTTTCGTCATTTTCGTGAGTGATGACCTTCGATTGAAACTTTGTTGTATCTTTTAATACAACGTCCTTCCTTTTACCATTTGAAGTTCGACCTCCAATCTTTCTTCTTCTTCAAGAGTGACCCCATGAGTCTCGAAATTGCCAATGAGCTGCTCCATCCTCATTGTAATGAGATCATTAGCTTCTTCAATGGCTATCACTTTTGGCTTATATTTTGGAGGCAAAGATCTAAGGATTTTGGACACTTGATCTTCATCACTTATATACTTTCCTAATGCACTTGAGTTGTTAACAATGAAAGAAAATCTTGCATACTTGTCACTAATAGAGTCATTAGATTGCATACAAATTTGTTCAAACTTTTGTTTAACCATATTAATTTTGGTATTTTAAACTTGGGTAGTACCTTCATGTGTTACTGAGAGTTTATGCCTTATATCATAAGCCGTATCACATGAAGATATTCCATTAAAATCACTTAGACAAATAGGAAAATATAATATGCTAACCGCTTTTGCATTTAATTGGACCTATTTTACCGTATTTGGATCCCATGTTGCATATTCAGTGGTGGGAAGTACATAAGGGGTAGACACCATCCTCCATAGATCTAAGCTCATTGTTGGAAGTAGAATTGCATTATTCTTTTCCAATAGGTTTAGTTTCTTCCACAAAAAGGTGATGGTCGAGTTATGTGAGTTCCTTCAAGGTTGAGGTTGCTAAGCATGTCGTCCCCTATTCTTCAAGACCTGTTAGGGCTCCTTAAAGACCTGATCTAATACCAATTGAAAGATATAGAAGGAGGGTGAATAGATATTTTGATAATTTAAAGATAATTAAAACACTCTACCAAAGAAGGAGGAGGAAACAAGGAAGACACTTGTGTTTAGAGTAGTTCCAACCTTTGAATTGAAAGGTTGTCAGTCCACTATCCAATTGTCTACAATTGAGATTTTGAAAGTAATTAATTTTATTTACCTCTCAAGGATGTTACAATAAAATACAATCACCTTCCTTGAAGTAGCGTTCTCCAAGAAGTAGCCTCAACCTCCTTGAAGCAGCCTTCTTTGAAGTAACTTCAATCCCTTGGAGCAGCCTTCTCCTCCAAAAAATAGCTCCACCACCTTGAAATATCCTTCCTTTGGAAGTAGCTCCAACCTCACTTGAATTAGAATTCCTTGAAGTAATCTCAACAACCTCTTGAATTAGCCATCTCCACCAAGAAGTAGCTTCAACCAAGCTCCCTCAAGTAGCCTCCACAATCTTGGAGTAGCCAAGGAGCACAAGTAGCTTTAACCTATGAAGGGGGATTGGAAGAAGGAGGTACAACAATTGAGTATAGTGCTTTGATCATATATCAAGCGTTAGACCTATCACACCACTTAGGATGAATGTTTCTATAAGGTGGCTAACAGGATATGGCTATAGGACACAAATTTGGAACTTGTAGAATAAGATGGCAAGTGTTGCTTCGCTATGTTGCTCACAAGAATGTATTCCCAAGTGTAGCTTAGGTGTTTTAGGTTACCTAAGGACTCTCCTATTTTTAGGAATGGTTTGCAAGTACGTAAGGACGTTCTAGGGAGTCTCTAGAGTGTTCTTAGTGCTTAACTAGACGTTAGGTGTACATTAGTTGGCTAGCAATGGCTAATTTGTTCAGTTGACAAGTTTGTCGTCTGAATCGTGTCTCGGTCAAGCCTTTCATTGATCGAGCCTGGGTTTAAGGCAAAAATGTTGCAACATTTATTTTCAACTCCCAAATACTAACCACTTGGTCTAACAGTTTCAAGCTTTGGACCGCGGTTTGCTCGATTGAGAATTTTTTTGACCGAAGACCATTTTAAGCGTATAAGTTATTGAACAATGCTCATAAGTTCAACTGAGGTGGTTCTTAGTCAAAAAAAACTTTGACAGAGTGTGACTCGACCGACAAGTTTTTTTGACTGAGGATGTCCCTATTTTAGACTTTTGAATCGCCAACTAAGTGTGTTTTTCAATGGGTGATGGTGACTCTAACTTTAGGGGGAAACCTATCTAAGGGTTATAAGTGGATAGGGAAGATCTAACACTTGATTTACATGATGTATAAGTACTTGTACATTATATATTTGTACAAGTGTTTACATTTTAGTACAATCATTAACACATATACAATTAAGTGCATTTGATCTTCAATCATTCCACTTAGTAGAATTTCCTTATTACCTCGAACCCTGAAATACAAGTTGTGAAATGTTTTTCATCATCAAAACAAAGGGTATATTAATGTCCAATTTAGCCAACACATGGAGCTTTTGAGGTTCTGTCCTCACATGGTAGAAATTTAGAAGGAGAGGATGTGTAGGTTTGAGAAGGGTCTTGTGGCACACCGTTCGAACAAATCGTTATTAACTAAGCAGAAGTGATCGTTATCAGTAGATTAAAAAAATCACTAAAAATTAAAACCTTTTGCAAAGAGATCCAATTCCAGGAAAACTCTTAACAATAAGAACCAAAATATTATATGTACAATCTAGTCCACAAGAAGGCGATCGACAGGGCGATCGGTGGGCGATCGAGGTAGACCCCTAGGGCGCGTGTGCCCTTGGCGGCACCGCCGCCCAACACACTCCGGCTAGGCATCCCGCCTACCGGGGGCCACCTTCTTTTCGTCACTTAGCTCTGTAGGACGAGGTCTTTAGCCCTGGAGGAAGATGTTGTCATCGCCGCTGCTATGTAGGGTGATGAGGCAAAGTTTGAGGGGAGCGATCGTGCAACAGGCTGTTGCGGAGAGGAGGAACAACATGTTGGCGACCGCCGTCCCAACGGAGGAAGTGCTACCGGACGTGAGGGTGGTGCTGGGCAATATCGAAGACGACGAACATGTAAACCCGTCGCCGCCTAGGGTTGTAACGGAGGAAGGACAAAATCCTGGAAGACCGGACGATATCCCTAGGGTTTCAGCTGAGGAACCTAAGGTTTCGGCAGAGGAAGCTCTGATCATAGGGGGAACTTCTACTTCTGAACCTCTACGGGTGGAGAATCCCACGCCGAACAAAGAGCAAAGCATGACGCATCAGCAGACGGTGCCATCGGCGCCGTCGCAGGGGGCGCCGTCGCAGGGGACATCACCGACACCGCCGGGGCCGGGGGAACAGAACGGTGGGAAGACGATGCAACAGCCAAGAAAGACACCACTTTATGGAGTCCCACATGACTCTTGCTTTCGATGCTTAGGAAGAGGACACTGGCAAGCGCAGTGCAAGAGAAACAAGGTGTGCTATGTGTGCATAAGACTAGGTCATGTTGCAGCAAGGTGCATGCATAAGCATACGCAGTACGTCCAACAGGCTCGACCTCCTAACCTGCAGTCTACGGTGGTATTCCCTCCGCTTCCATCAGGGATACCGGCTAGGGGCGCTCCGCAACACGTCCCCAAGAGACTATCGGTGGACATTGGACCAGATGATGATAGAAGAAAGCAGAAGATGGAAGCTTTGCAGAGAGTCGTAGAGATATCGTGGGCTAGCGACGCATCTTGGGCGGAGGTTCTTCCTGTTCTGAGAAGGGCATGGCCTAGTGCAGCTGACCTATACAGGTTTGAGACAAGAAAAGCCATTGCTTTTTTCTCCTGTAGTGAAGAAGCCAAGGAGATGATCGAGAAGGGATTACCGACAGAGAGCAGGTGCAGACTTACGATCAGACACATGGTTGATGGGGAACAACACCAGTGCAAAGAAGCTTTCTGGTTCTGGATGTCGGGGCTACCTATCGTTTGTAGGGATGATGAATCTATTGATAGACTTATTAAACCCTTTGGGAACCTTGTCCATATTTCTGACTGGCAGAGAGAAGTTGATGATGTTTCGGGCATCCTCATTCTAGTTGAAGCTTTCAATGATGATATCCCACAATTCATTTTGGTTACATATGGTAATAGAAGGACAGCGGTGCAATTCATTATGCTAGCTAGAGGTTCGATTGGCAGTAGCTCTATCACTATGACAGAGGTGGGGGTGGATTATGGGGTCCCAAAGGAAGTGATGGTCGTGAACGAGAAGGCACCGACATCACAGGCCTTAGTGGTGGTTCCGTTGAGGGAGGCGCACAGGACTCGTGATGCTTCACCATCTAGGCAACAACAGGTGAGATATGATAGATCACCAAGGAGAATGATTATAGATGGGGATGGATATAGAAGACATCTCCCGCAAATGAGATTGGAGGAGTTCTTTGTGGATAATTCTGATCGATACAGAGCACGCAGCAGACATAGGAGATCAAGGAGAAGGTCGGTATCTAGAAGACCCGAGCATTGCCCGTTCAGGTACAGATCTAGGGAAATGAGAGAGCAATCCAGAAGAAGTTTTTTCCAGGATGACAATGAATTTTTTGAAGATGTCTATGATGATGATGAATGGAGATATAGCAGCTAGGCGAAGCTCCTTCAAGGCGTTGTTTTTTTTTTGAGATAGCGGTGCTCTTGTTTTTTATGGATTGTAAGTCCTTATTTTGGAATATTAGAGGGGCTTCCAATAACCCTACGCGAAGAGTTTTGGGAAGGATTTGTAGAAGATTCAAACCTGGGATTGTATGTCTTTTCAAGCCTTTCCTTCATGCTGAGGTTGTTGAGGACCTGTTGGATATTGTCTGTTTGGATTGGGCCGCTGACAATTCTAATGAGGGGGTCAAGGTCTGGTTCTATGTGGAGGGGAATATGAACCCAGCTGTCGTCAGGAGCCATAAACAGCATATCACTGTTAAAATTGACAATGGAGATGACACCTACTGTTTCGTTACTGCGATGTACGTGAGATGTGAAGGGGCTGAACGAAGAGAGTTATGGGATGAGATTCTTGTTATGTTAGGGGTTATTGGTGATAGCAATTGGTTGATCGCCGGTGATTTCAATGTCATTAGAGGGCCACAGGAAAAGAGAGGAGGTGATCCCTCGAGATTTCAAGATGTTTTTGACTTCAATTCCTTGATCACTGATGCACTTCTTAAAGAAGTGCCTTTTGAGGGCAGCAGGTTTACGTGGGTAAACAAGCAGATTTTGACTCCTACTATTTGGGAACGCTTGGATAGAGCTTTTATCAATGAAGCCTGGCTAGTGAGTAGACCGACAACTAGATCTATACACCTCACGAGATCGAGGGTTTCTGACCATTGTCCGATTATTATGATCCCGGGTGATAGGATTGCTGATAGTCGAAGGAAGAGTTTTTTCTCTTTCCAGTCCAGATGGTTACTTAATGATGATTGCTTGAGAATCATTGAGCAGGTTTGGAGCGAGCCGGAGGTGGGTCATCCGTCCTATGTATTCTATTGTAAGCTGAAAAAGGTTAGAGTTGCTCTAAGATCTTGGAGTAGAGAGGTGTTTGGGGACACAAGTCAGAAGATTAAAGAGTTAGAGGATGTCGTTTTCACTACCCAGAAGGCCTTTGACGAGAACCCCATTATGATGAATGAAACGAATCTGCGTACCGCGGAGATGGAGCTACAACAGCTGCTTGATTTGGAGGAATCTATGTGGAAAGAGAAGGTTAGAATTGATTGGCTCCATGAGGGGGAGAGGAACACACCCTTTTATCATGCGGTGGTGAAATCCATGTGGAGACATAGAAGAATCAGTTCGCTTGTCCTTAGCGATGGATCGATGGTGTTGGACCCCGAGATGATGGCGTTGGAGGCGGCGACGCATATGGAGAAGATGTTTAAGGAGGAGGCTCATATTGATGACTCGGAGCTAGATAGGCTGTTGGAGCATATCCCGGAGGTTTGCTCCTTTGATGATAATTGCGGGCTTTCTGCTGTCCCACAGGAAGAGGAAGTAGCTAATATGATCCAGGAGATGGACCCCTCGTCGGCCCCTGGTCCTGATGGTTTCACCCTTCACTTTTATAGAGCAGCTTGGCCTACCATCAGTGCGGATTTCCTCGATTTGGCGAGTGCATTTTTTAGAGGACAAACGTGCCATAGAGCTCTCTTCTGCTGCCACATCATTTTGATTCTGAAGAAGGAGAACCCAAAGCACCTCTCGTCTGATTTTAGACCGATTTCGATTGAGAACTTGTCTCTACGTATTCCGGCAAGAACTCTGAATAATAGGCTGACGCCCTTGATGTCGGATTTCATCTCTAAATCTCAAGGGGCTTTCCTAAAGGGCAATGACATTATGCACCATATCCGTCTTGCGAAGGAGATCATGCATGATATTAACCAGGGACAACATGCCCCCAACGTGATGATCAAGATTGACATGTCGAAAGCATATGACCGAGTGGAATGGAAGGTGCTGTGGAGGATTCTAAAGGCCTTTGGTTTCATTCAGGAGGTGATCGATCTTTGTCTGAGCTTCTTTGTGCGTTCCTGGGCAACAGTCACAGTGGGAGAACATACGGTGGGTTTTTTTCCTTTTGCTAGAGGACTCAAGCAAGGAAATGCCTTATCTCCGTTCGTATTTATCATCTTTGAAGAAATCATTTGTAGGCGTTTCTACCATTTGGCGGATGTGTGTGCGATTTCCAGGTTCAAAACGAGAGGGAATGCGATGGAACCGCTAATGCTCCTGTATGCGGATGATATGGTTGTTCTGTTTGAGGCTGATCAGGCATCCCTGCAAGAGGTCTTGAACACCCTTAATTCTTATGAGGCAGCTACTGGTCAAAGAGTTAACCGCAACAAATCAGTGTGTGTAGTAGGTGGGTCTGATTTTGATAAGGCGTCTGAGATTGTGGCGTCTTTCGGCGTTGAAAATGCATCTGATTCTTTCCTTTATCTGGGCGTTCCGGTCTCCAAAGGAAGATATAAGCTTGCTGATTACGAGTTTCTCCTCAAGAAGATCAATTCCAATGTGGTGGGATGGAAGGCTAAGCTTCTTTCATTTGTAGGGAGGCGGCTTCTGATTGCGCATGTGCTTTCCTCTATCACAGTTCATGCGGCGGTGGTGATTGGGTTACCTGCTGGAATTGTTCAGCGGATTGAGAAGAAGTTCTCGAATTTTTTATGGGCTGACAGAGATGATCGACATAGGAAAGTGTGGCTAGGATGGCATCGTGTGGCCACACCGTTGGACAACGGAGGTTTGGGGCTGCAACAGCTACATGTTATTAATGAGGCCTTCATATTCAAAGCGTGTTGGGAATACCTCACCAAGGACTCTCTTTGGGCGAGCTTCGTTAGGGAGAAATACTCAAATCATGTCATTGGGAGATCGAAATCTTATCCTGGACATTTGAAGCTGAGTAGCACTCCGTCCCCATTCTGAAAGAAGATTTGGGACACCTTCCCAAAGATAAATCGGCGATGCAAATGGGCTATAGGCCAGGGCAATATCCGCTTTTGGGATGATTGGTGGAGTGAAGAAAGGATGGATGATCATGCGCGGTTTGCAAGTGACAGAAGACACCCGTTCCACGTGAAGGATTTCTAGGACTCCGGATATGGTTAGGATTGGAACACTCTTAGCCAAGTGGTGAATGATAGGGGTCTAGACCTGATCAAGAAAGCTGATGTATGGATTTCTGATTTGGTAGACAAGAGGATTTGGGATGCTGAAGAATGCGGCAGGTTCACCTTTAGATCGGTCAAAAAGATGTTGATGAATGTGCAACAAGAAGGTCCTAATAACTTGGGAAAGATTTGGAAGCTTGATTCCCCCAAGGCTTGTGCTATTATTTGGAAGATGGATAGAGGGGCCATTTCAACTGATGATGTGGTTCGTAGAAGATGCTGCATCCAGTTTGCCTCACGTTGTGACTGTTGTGATGAATCGAAGGAGGAAGACGTTCAACACTTGTTTTTCCATGGACAAACGACGTTGTTCTTCTGGGAGAAGTTCCGAGATATTATAGATAAGGTGATTCCTCATGACGTCCAATCTCTCATTGATGTGTGTAGGAGGCCTGGTGGATGATATTTCTTCATGGATAGCAGGTTATATTGCTCTTAATATCCCTTTGTGCATATGGAGAGTGAGGTGTTCAAATCGTTTTGATGGGATTAATAGACCAGTGGAGCACGAGTGGGGCAGCTTGATTAGCGGCGTCAACATGATGATTAAGAAGAAGGTGTTCTCGATTACAAATGACCCAAGCCTTTTCTCCAGGATGCACGACGCTAGAATTCTGGAACCGAGGTTGAGGATGAAGAAGGTATGCCTTATTAGGTGGACAACCCCGGACCTATTTAACCTGAAGCTCAATGTGACTATAGGGAGAGATTTGGATGAGAATGGAACTAAGCGCAGATGGGCGGCAGGCATTATTCGCAATCACAATGCTGACACTTGCTTGATTTTCCATGCTTGGCTCAAGAATGACGATTTCAAGCTGGCGTATATACAGGCATGCATCATTGGGCTGAAGTTGGCGGGTGATCAATTGATTCATATTTATCTATTGAGGTGGATGATAGAGCTGTTTATAACATCCTTTGGAAGGATGCTCTGGTGCCTTGGAGAGCGAGAACCTATGTTAAGGAGCTTAGAGATGAGCTGCAGATGGCTAGTATCAATGGTGGCTGTGTGCATAAAATGGTAAATGTCATTCCAAGGGAGATAGGAAGGATGGGACGAAGATCTTCTAGCATCTTTGTTGCTACAAATTTTGGTAGATTCCCTAACAAGATTCGTGAGATGATCAGATTAGAGAAGAGAAAGACCCCCTACGTCATTGTCGAGCATGCTTTGGTTGATGATTGACCCTCCTTTGTCTTTGTTTTGTGGTGTTTTTTCTTTTCCTTTTCTTGTGGGCTTTGGGGAAGATACCCGAGATATAAGAGCGGGAGATGTAATTTTATGATGATTTAGCCCACAAGAGGGGTGTGGGATGAATAAGAGCGACCCCTGGCTTAACCCAAAAAAAAATGAGACACCCCAGAACCCTATGTTTGGGATGCCAAGGATGAATCCTCCCTTCACCACACCAGTGACTCAAGATGGAACATTAGTAGGTCAGGAGACCCCAACCTATGCTAGTACAGGCGTAGTCATCTCTCCAGAGCAAGAGTTGGCCATGTTCCGACAACATTTTGCTACTACCATGACAGGAAAGATGAAAGACCCATATGTACTTGAAAATCCTAAGGAGTTCTCAATCATGGAGTTCATGAAGATGCAACCACCATCTTTGAAGGGTGAAGGTGAAATATAGATGGTCAGCAAAACTGATGATTAGGTGTTAGCCATAGAGAGGACTTTTGATGGTATGGCATGTCCTCCACACTAGGAGGTTAGGTTTAGTTTGTATGTCTTGGAAGGACTAGTGAGAGTTTGGTGGAATGGAATTTCAAGGACTAGAGACATCACAACCATGTCTTGGGTGGAGTTCTTAGCTCTCTTTCATGGGAAGTACATATGCACTACTGCTTTGAAGAAGAAGGAAGCTGTGTTCTATAGTTTGAAGCAAGGTACCATGTTGGTTCCTGCTTATGTGCAAAGGTTCCTCCTTCTTGAGAAGTATGTTGATGGACTACGTGAAGAAAGGAGAGCTGACCTTTTCCTTCAAGGCCTCAACTACAATGTGGGTCATGCTCTTATCCCACAACTTCCCTTGACCTTTCAGCAGATGGTGGATAAAGCTTTGGCAGTAGAATCTTATCCAAGATTTCAACCTAGAGAGTTTGATTAGAAGAGAAAAGGTGATGAGCTAAGGAAGGAAGTGTGTGCTAGATGTGGTGGTAACCATCCTCTTGGAAAGTGTTCTAGAGAGAAGAAGTATCAGTCCGACTTTTGGATGGTATGCCATCATTGCAATGAACCAGGAAATATCTGACCTTAGTGCCCCAAGCTTCATTTTGGACCAGGATCTATTAAATAGGAAGCACCTCCTCATAACCATGGCAACAATAATGGAAATAATGGTAAGAAGCATGTGGAAAGGAAAGATGGAAGAGTCTATGACTTGGAAGGTGAAGAGGTTTATGAGGATGGACAAGAAGAAGTTAACCCATAGTTCATAGTTAGTCTTTACAAGTTATGTTTCCTTTTTGCATGATGCTTATGTAGTTGGATGTAAGGAAGTGTAGTTGAACCTTTTGTACCTAAGGAATAGTTTTGACTTAATAAGATGAATCCTTTAAGGGGTGTGAATAAAAAAAAATCTAGTCCACAAGTACATACCATGTACCATATCTTCTCGAGGATTACATACATCAATTGCTCTGTTAGGTCTACACATGAGCAACACAAAACCTTGAGTCATTCAAAGCAAAATCTCAGATCGATTATAAAAACACTAAGTACTAACTCCTAGGACCTAAGAGTACAGAGACGATACATAGGACTCATATCTATAAGACCTGACAGTCAGTATCTCCACCTGAGGTGTTACTGTTGTCCCTAATGTTGTTTTCCTTTTTCCTACAGTACAATTTCTACCTCTTCGTATGCGTCCACCTAAAAGAAAATGTTGGATCCCACGGGGGTGAGACAATTGAAAATTGTCCCAACGAGAGATATAACTCTCTACCAGAAACATTATTATTGTAGTTTAATAGAATAAAACTGAGCAGAGGATAAGCAGTTTAGAACATTCTCATCTTTTTAAAGCATCACAACTATCTATGATAGAGTAGTAACTCATCTATTCACTTTATAAGGAATATGAAGAACAAGTATATCATTTATCCATCTTACTATATCAATGTCTCAAGCTTAGCATGAATTACTCAATATCATGGTATGTCATCCATGAATCATTCTCATTTCTAACTGTTGGCCTCAACCAATTTGCTAACCAGATATTGAATTGTATCAGTCATGTGAGTATACATCATCATATTCTGTTCAGGAATTAGACTATGCCAATATTGTGCAACCATTCCAGGCATTGGACTATGCCAATCCTATGCAAACATTCCAGGCATTGGACTATGCCAATCCTGTCCAACCATTCCAGGCATTGGACTATGCCAATCATGTGCAAACATTCCAGGCATTGGACTATGCCAATCCTGTGCAAACATTCCAGGCATTGGACTATGCCAATCCTGTGCAACCATTTCAAGCATTGGACTATGCCAATACTATGCAAACATTCCAGGCATTTGACTATGCCAATCATGTGACATTATTCCAGGTATTGGGTTATGACCAATCCTGTGACATTATTCCAGGTATTGGATTATGACCAATCTTGTGCAATTATTCCAGGTATTGGGTTATTACCAATCTTGTGCAATTATTCCAGGTATTCTGTTATTACCAATCTTGTGTAATTATTCCAGGTATTGGGTTATTACCCATCCTGTGACATTATTCCAGGTATTGGGTTATGACCAATCATGTGGTATTATTCCAGGTATTGGGTTATGACCAATCGGGTGAAATTATTGCAGGCATTGGGTTATGACCTATCATGTGAAATTATTCCTCATATCTCCCTTAAGCTTATTCAAAACACTATAGCCCTTATTTGGCTATAAACATGAAGCATATATAACCAAGATTTCATTATTATTATTGTATCCATTAGTTATTATCATTATGTTACTAAGTTTCCATTGTTTATTATCATTTCTTTCATGAGACTTTATAAACATCTTGTTACCTCTCACTAGAAAACAACTACTCTTATGGCTCACAAAGCCCATTACACATCTTGTCACCTCTTACTAGGCAACACCAATTCTCATGATTCACAAGGCCATTAAACATCTTGTCACCTCTCACTACGCAACAACAATTGTCATGGCTCACAAGGCCATTAAACATCTTGTCACCTCTCACTAGGCAACAACTATTCGCATGTCTCACAAAGCCCATTACACATCTTGTCACCTCTCACTAGGCAACAACAATTCTCATGGCTCACAAGGCCCATTACACATCTTGTCACCTCTCTCTAGGCAACAACAATTAGGGTTAGGGTTTCCCTTTTAGCCGAATAGGATTTAAAGTTCATATTATTAATTCAAACCCGAATTCATTACTTCCCACAACTAGGAGCATACATTGATATCATAAGTATTCAATTATACTTATTTATTCTCATCTATTATCATTACATGATAATCAACACAAAGTATGAGTTTCTCTCTCATCTTTTCTAAGATATTGATTGAATCATACTTTCTTATCTTGCCTTAACCCTTTCTCAAGATATGTTATCCTACATTTATTAAAGTGCATTAATCTCATTACATCTCAATGTAACAATTATCATGACACCCTTTATGTGTTACTCATACAAGTATATTGGATTTAGGGTACATCAAGGTGTATCAATTTTGAGGTGTTGAATATGATATCTATCATGTCTTGATGTATCACTTCCCTCATCACTTGTAATTTACTTAAGTATATCAGCTTATCTTGTATTAGGGTATTTTCCATCCTAATACTTTATGTACCAGTTCATCACATTTATCATGTAATGTATTGGTCATAAGTCACTCATTTGAATTATTCAACCATTATCAATGATATGGACTTATCTCAGGTTAAAGCATTATTGATATAATATTATCAATTATCAACCACATTAGGTGTTTCACCGACCAATATATTATTCACTACTCCATTATTAGGAATAGGGTTCCTCTCATTATCAATTAGGGTTTTACATAACATCACCCTATATTAGGGTTTCACATAACATCATCCTGGATCAGGGTTACAACATTACCCTAGATTAGGGTTTCACCTAGCATTGCCCTAAATTAGGGTTAGGGCTCATCAACCTTTTCGATTAGGGTTTCATGATCTATTTATCAAGGATCATACCCTAATTACATATTTTATTCATGTTGAAAGTGTTGAGGCTTAACCACTAAATGATTATTATACATGTATGAATTCCTCTCTCTCTCATCCTCTCTAGGATGTTGATTACTTCAAATTTGATTTGATTAGGTCAACCCTTCATTCAAGTACATACATTTAGGGTTAGCATAGTGTGTTGAAATATTGCGTCAATAAGCATCAAAGGTTAGCCCCTCAAAGGGTACTAATCACCCAAATACCTTAGAGCTACAACCATTGTTATTATCTTTGATAAACATCATTAACTATCATAGGGTTAATAGTACTTACATGGTTTGAGTCAAATAAACCTCCAATTCGTCTTGAGGTATTAGACCCTTAAACGGTCTTGAAGTACTTTTACCTTCAAACGGTCTTGACCCCAAAGTACCTAAACGGTTTGAGACTGTTTGAATTAAATATAATTAACACCAAACGGTTTGAAACCGAATGAGCAACTTATCATTGAAACTGATTGAACATCAAATGGTTTGAGACTGTTTTCCCTCCAAACAGTCTGAAGACCGTTTGATCCCAAATGGTTTCAAGACTGTTTGGACTCAAACGGTCTCAAGACCGTTTGGTCCAAACCCTCTTGAAACCGAATGGACCAATTAGGGTTTCCTCCAATCAATTAATTGGTTTTAGGGTTTGCTTTATTGAATCTCACATTAATTGGGCCATTTAAAGTACATCAAATTACAGCCCTTGGATCTCCAATCATCCATAACAGCCCTTGACCTTGAAACGGTCTTGAGACCATTTGGTCTCAAACGGTCTTGAGACCATTTTCCCTCAAATGGTCTTGAGACCGTTTGAGCCATTCAACATTGAAATTGACTCAATCATTAGGGTTTCAACCAAATCAATCGAATTAGGGTTTGTAATCAATGGATCACCTATTCTTGAATCCATTAAATCAATTTAAGCCATTGGATATTCATTATTCACATCATCAATAGACCCCAAATGGTTTGGAAGTTCAATTTACTCATTCGATCTTGAGATCCATTACCCATTCGGTTTTGAACTCAATTACTCATTCGATATTGAAGTCAATTACCCATTCGGACTTGAAATCAATTACCATTTGGTTTTGAAGTAAATTACCCATTCGATCTTGAATTAAATTACCCATTCGTCCTTGGGTTCAATTACCCATTCGGTCTTGAACTGAATTACCCATTCAGTTTTGAAACCGAATCAACTCAATCAGTTTTGAAACCGAATTAGCTAAATCGGTTTTGAAAACCATTGGCACATTCCTTTGTTGAGGTGTGTGATTAAGATGACATCATCATCTTCCAACTTCAAACCTTCGAAATCAGTTGTGATTCTTATGGTGATTTCAACAACTAAACAAAAGGAAATTGAGGAAGAAGAAAGGTTCAACACATGATGAATAAATTGCAAGCAGTAATGACATTTAAGGGTTCAAGTTATATAACCGTACTTCAAAGTTGAATCCAAGCTACAAGCTTCACGTCCTTGATGGTGAATGAAGCTTTTTCAATTTTCCAAGGTCCGTTCTCAAGTCTTTGAGTGAAAAGGATTGGCTAAAGTTGAAGATTGAATGGAGAAAGGAAGAAAATAAGCATTGAATTTCGATTTCCACCATGAAAACAAGGTTGAAGATGACTATGGAGATTACCTACAGGTTGGGGCACATCCTCCTATTGATCCTAAGCTCCTTTGTGCACATCCAAAGCAAGGAAAGAAAAAGGGATCAAAAAAGCCATTCATGTGGGTTGAAAATGGGATGTATATAAGGTAATTTCAATGAGAGAGAAAGTGATAAATAATTCCTTCAACTCCCCAATTTGGTGCCACATACTCCCCTACATCCCTTGAATACAAAGCCATCTTTCCCACCTTGCAATTCCTCTTCATTATCCATGAATTAAAAGAAGACAAATTAAGCACCTTAATCAATATAATAATAATATCCAAAATTGAGTGGATATTACTTTTTCTTTAACTAATGTGAGTGGGCTCTCCACTCACTTTAGATATTTCATTGCCTTTGCAAGCCACAAGGACGTTCACACTTACGTAAATTCAACCATCCATTTTTGGTTGAAGGGCACTTCCATTAATATATTTATTTTTGCATTGAATTAGGGTTTCAATTATGCTTAAATCTTGATTATTTTAATATCAAGGTTCTCTCTCCTCCAAAGAGATTCAACTGAGACACCCCTCTGATTTTCTTGTCTCTAATTAATACCAAGAAACATTAGGGACTCTCTAGAAGTGGTATTTTGCATATTGAACACTAGGTTTTGGGTAAATTGCACATTACACCAAAACTAAGTTTTAATGCACAGACATTGCTTAATAAGCTCTTTCTTGGTGCTCAAGATATCACAAGCTATACCTCTGCATCATTCTCATTCTCATGATGATTCAACACTTGAGGAATATTTTATCATGTCAAATTTGCAAGTTAACCCCTCAACTTGGATAATTTGCACTTTAGTCCAAAATAAGTAAAACATTGTTTCAACATTATTCAAAAAGGACTAAAATTGGAAAATAAGTTCCTCTTGAGCCTTAATTACATTTCAAAAGATAGGAGAAAGCATATAATTATCTTTATTAAACAAAACATATAGGGTTAAAGCATAACCCAGGTCAGGGATGTTATAGGTCTGAGCAAAAAGTTTTCAACGACAACGTCCGCTTTGATGAATAGGGAGAGGTTCTTCACATTTTTGGAGTCAGTGAGGAGGATTGAGAGGTCAGCTATTGAGAAGCATGAAGCTAATTCTAAGAAGAGCCCTACTCAATTTTAGGGGAAGTCATCTAGTGGCTTTAAGAAGCAAAGGTTTGCTTCACCTCAATCACAACAAACATGAACATTTTCTAAGTCAAGATCAAGAGTGTTGTCATAGTGGTCCCCTAGTAAGGGAAGAGGATGTAGTTTTCCACTAGTAGGAGAACCCAGTACAGCGTCTGTGTTAGTGATTGGTTTGTCTAGGCCATAATATGATTTGAGGACTTGTCACAAGTGTGGGCAAGTAGGGCATTGATGTGATGATTTTGAGTCGCATTTAGAGACATATTTTACTTGTGCTTTATGCATTTATTAGTCATTTTGGTGGTTAATATTGCATAATTCATCTACTTTGGTCTATGATCTTTCTCTATGTCAAATCTCCCTTATTTCAGTATTTTGAGCATAAATTATCACAAGAATATGTTTTGTTTCAGCTTATGTGGTTTCATGTTGAAATTTCATGAAAAACAAGTATCTGCTGCTGTCGATACCATCGACAGTGGTCGATACCATCGACAGTGGTCGATACCATCAACCGGACCACAGGAAGCCAGCAGCAAGGAGCAGCAAAATCTTGATACTATCGATAGGAGAGTCGATGGTATCGAGATACCATCAGGTTGCTTCAGAAAAGAGAGTCGATAGTATCGACACAAAAGTCAATACCATCGACGAGTGGAGCTACAATGACGTAAAAGGACAAAACCGACGCCTATGAATGTCGATACCATCAACCCGCGTCGATGGTATCAAGGTGGCATCAGTTGCGACAAAGAAAAGAAAATAAGACCAGCCGATACAGTGTAGGGTCGATACCATCGACTCGCGTCAATGGTATCGACACCGTCAGATACATGTTTGCTTCAGATTGATCTAAATCCGATGGCTGTGGTAATCTGGCCACCTAATTCGGAGATTATACCTAATGACGGCGGCTAAGAGCAATCTATCACGTCATTAGCCGCTACACACGTCCCGAGAAGGTGTGGAGAGAAGAACGGAGCCCAGAAGCACGCCCCAGCCATTCCGGACGCCGAAGAAGATGATTTCCACCACTGAAAGGTCGGAGAACGCGTATTCTACGCCAAGGAGCGATTGGATCTTCTCCGTTCAGGGGTTTCACCACTCAATCATGTTTTTCTCCATGTTTCCCTTTTTCTCTACCATGTTTTGCTTTGAGATGAACATGCGGGGCTCATCCCCTTTGTCTTTAGGACCGGGAGAAGGTGTGGAGAGAAGAACGGAGCCCAGAAGCACGCCCCAGCCGTTCCGGACGCCGAAGAAGATGATTTCCACCACTGAAAGGTGGGAGAACGCGTATTCTACGCCAAGGAGCGATTGGATCTTCTCCGTTCAGGGGTTTCACCACTCAATCATGTTTTTCTCCATGTTTCCCTTTTTCTCTACCATGTTTTGCTTTGAGATGAACATGCGGGGCTCATCCCCTTTGTCTTTAGGACCGGGAGTAGCCCAGGAAATCATTGTATGACGATTTTATCATAGTAATTCATCATTTAGCTCTTAAATCTGTGGTATAATTTCATTTTCTCAATTACATTGTTATGCTTGATCACCATAATAATAATCTAATGCCCATAATTACTTTGAAAGAAGAATTAATGGTTGAAAAGAGACGGAATTTACATTAATTTACAAATCCCTTGAATAAGGTGGTGTAAGATTAATGGTGGATACCATGAGATCGACTCTGATGCACCTAGTTTAGGGTATAGGTTGCTACGACGGTGGAACCGACCTAGACATAGGTAGTGAATTGTACCACGACAGTGGGCAATTCTGATATCAGGCCACTACCCGGATAGAGAGATAAATCTGAGTGACTAAATAAAATTCATACAATGAAAACCCATGGTGAAATTGCAATCCTAAATATTCTCACTTGAATTGATTAAACTAAACATTTAATTGATTGTTTTGTTTTGTTTTATTTTATTTTCTTTTAATTTTACAACAACCTCCAACTTTTTAATCGGTCTAGCTGATTGCGAGTAGTTAGTAGTAGTCTTCGATAATTCATGTGCCCCTGAGTTCGACTCGGGCCTCAAAAAGGCCTATATTACATTGATGCATACACTTGCATTTCTACGCACGTAAAAAGCATGTCAAGTTTTTGGCGCCGTTGCTGGGGACACGGAAGTTGTCGGCACTACGAGTGCTGCAAGCGGCCACTCTAGGCCACTTTTTTTTTTTTTTTTGAAATCATATCCAAAAATATTTATATCTTATATTCGCATCTTGTAGTTGTCTAGCACGGTACTGAACTTAAATTTTTACTTTGCAGGTGCTGTGCATGGTGCAGACGCGTAGCACTGACTACACGCAACAAGCACCAGAGGTTCCATTGCAGGGACCGGAAGACGAGGAGGATTTCAATCAAGACCATCTGGAAGAAATAGACTCAGAATCCGAACAGGAAGAGATGGTAGAGCCACAGACAATATGGGAGAAGATCAAGGCTTCTTCTTCATCTGCTTCAAAGGGGCCGATCAAGAAGTAGGCGATCAATATTTCGACATACAAGATTGACCCTGCGTTAATTAATTTGGTCAAGTCAAACACATTCCATGGGCTCAAGAATGAAGACCCAGTCACGCATATAAGCCAATTTGTGGAAAATTGTGACATGATAAAAATTGATAGATTTCCACAAGAGACGCTTTACTTGAAGTTGTTCCCGAGTTCTATGGCAGGAACTGCACGTGAGTGGTTGCACAATCTGGATGATGAATATGTGGAATCCTAGAACCACACGGTAGAGGTTTTCTTTGAAAGGCTCTTCCCGCCCGAGAAGACCAATGACATGATCAGGAAGATCCACAACTTTACTCAGAAGGCATGAGAGACCTACTCTGAGACTTGGGAAAGGTTTCAGATCATGCTTAGGCGGTACCCGCATCACGGGCTTGATAAGGAGGCACAGGTTAAGATCTTCTATTTTGCTCTCTCCGAGCATGATAGAAGTAACCTCGATTCAGCAGGCTCAAGATTCTTCTTGAACAACACAGACACAAGGTGTTGGGAAATCCTTAAGAACATGGCCAAGAAACAATCTTGGGGCGACAGGGATGTCGTTGAGCACGTTCGAGTAGCAGGGGAGTCTAAAGCAATCAAGGAGCTAAATGGGAAGATGGACCTTCTCGCGAAGAAACTGCTTGCAAAGGAGGATATTGAATTTGAGGACGAGGCTCAAGTCAAATTCATGAGGCAGCAAGGTTACAAAAATAATGATTACTCATGGAGGAAGGACAAGAAGTTCTCTTAGAAGGATCCACACAACTTTTTGTAGGACCCAGATGCAAAACCCCAGCCAGTAGTGGAGGATAAGAGCACGGAGTTGCTCAACCAAGTGATAAAGCAAAATCAATAATTAATGACTACTTTTGGCCAGCAGATAAAGCAACAGGGGGAATTTATGAACCAGTTCGGGCAGACATTGCAGAGCCATGGGGCTCATATGAGGACAATAGAGACGTCCATGGCACAAATGGCAACAGAGATAGCCAATCTGAAGAAGTCGGCGCATCAAGGTTTTTTAGGTAATACTAATATTCCAGGAGGAAACCAACAGGCGAAGGCCATCTTGCTAAGGAGTGGGAAGAAGCTTTTAAACCCCAAAGCCGATGAACCAAGCAAACCCCAAGTAGAAATTGAAGGTCAGGCCACTGAGGAGCTGCCCATACCGGTCACAGAACCAGTTGCGGATATAGCAGTGGATGCTACTGAAGATCCTATTGCAGATGAGGAGGAGACGCAAAAAAGGACACCTTATGTGCCACCGCATCAAAGGGCACAGGCTGTCCCGGTCCCATATTCGAACAATGCAAAGCAAGGAAAGTGGATGCCCAGTTTAAAAAATTTCTAGACAGTTTCAAAAAGCTTTCAGTCAACATCCCATTATTGGAAGCAATTGAGAAAATCCCTTCTTACGGTAAATTTTTGAAAGACATCATTACCAAGAAGAGGAAAATCCCAGACACAGAGGTTGTAGTCCTTAAGGAGCAGGTGAGTGCCTTCATCATGGGAACATTGCCACCAAAGAGGCAGGATCTGGGCTGCTTCAACATCTCATGTTACATAGGGAAAATGAAGTTTGGTGTAGCGCTATGTGACTCTGGGGCGAGCATAAACTTGATGCCCCTCTCTACATTCAAGAAGCTGGGATTAACAGAGTCACGGCCGAGCAACATGACAATCCAATTGGCGGACAATTCTGTTGTGAAGCCATACGGTATTTGTGAAGATGTGCTAGTGAAAGTAGATCGATTTGTATTTCCAACAGATTTTGTCGTCATGGAGATGCAAGATGAACAAGGCAATGAGTTACTACTTGGACGACCATTCCAAGCTACAGCTGACATGATACTTGAGATGGGAAGAAGTCGTTTGACCTTGGGTATAACTGATGATCGCTTCGAGATGGTCATTCCTTCCAGCACTACGTCACTTAAAGCCAAGGAGCAGTGCCACATGGTAAAGAATTTTGATCACAATATCTCACTTTATCTAGGGAAGCCATTTTTAGATATGGCTCATGTGATGACCAAGGTGGAAAAAGGGACATTGGATATGGACATCATGGAGCAGACCAAGGTGGTATACCTTAGCAAGGCTATAGGTTTTCTGAATGATGAGGAGGAGGACATTCCTCCTTCTACAGAAGATGAGGCAATAGCGAATTCTACTGTTGATGCATATCCAGAATTACCACTTGAAGCCTTCTTAGTCAATATCACACATGATTGGATGAGAAGCAAGTCACTACAGGAGTGTGCCAAGATACTTCAGATGTTGTTGTGCTTCTATGCAAGGTACTATGAAGACTTATGCAAACTCCCACCACCGCTTCAATCATCCTTAATCAGCCTGCCAGAATTGGAGTTGAAGCCGTTGCCACCGCACCTGAAGTACGCATTTCTGGCTGAGGAAGAAAAGTTGCTTGTGATTATATCGGCTTATCTGAGTGCCGAGGAGGAGGACCAGCTGCTTATTGTGTTGAAGAACCACCGAGGAGCATTCAGGTAGTCGGTTGCAGACATCAAGGGGATCTCCCCTACTTTGTGCCAGCACAAGATTCGGCTCGAGGAGGGAGCCAAGCCGGTGATTCATCCCCAATGTCGACTAAATCCGAGCAGGATGGAGGTTGTTAAGAAGGAGGTGATTAAGCTCCTTTCTGCAGGTATCATCTATGCCATTTCTGACTCAACGTGGGTGAGTCCTACATAGGTAGTCCCTAAAAAGGGGGGAATCACTGTTACCCATAATCTTCTAAATGAACCTGTCACAACCCGTTTGGTAACCGAGTGGCGTGTTTGCATAGAGTACCGTCGATTGAATGCCTCTACGCTAAAGGATCACTTTCCTCTTCTATTTATTGATCAAATTTTAGAGCTCTTAGCCGGCCGATCACATTTTTGTTTTCTGGATGGTTATTCGGGGTATAATCAGATTTCGATTGATCCTAAGGACCAAGAGAAGTCCACCTTCACTTTTCCTTATGGAACGTTTGTGTACCGCCGTATGCCTTTTGGGTTATGTAATGCACCAGCGACCTTTCAGCGTTATATGCTCGCCATTTTTTCTGATATGGTAGAACACTGTCTAGAGGTTTTTATGGATGATTTCTCTATTTATGGTGCATCCTTTGATGAGTGTCTTTACAATCTGGATAAGGTGCTGCAACATTGTGAGGACACACATTTGGTCCTCAATTGGGATAAATGCCACATGATGGTGAGTGAAGGAATAGTGCTAGGACATAAAGTGTCTAGAAAAGGTTTGGAGGTAGACCCGGTAAAAATTGAAGTGATTTCCAAATTGCCCCGACCAAATTCGGTAAAAGGGGTACAAAGTTTCTTAGGTAACACCCGTTTCTATCGTCATTTTATAAAAGATTTTTCTAAAATAGCCAAACCTTTATCTGATCTTTTAGAAAAAGATGATGTTTTTGACTTTAATGAAAAATGTCTACATGCGTTCAATGTGCTTAAGGAAAAATTGATTTCCGCAGCGGTTGTGCAAACACCGGATTGGACCAAGCTGTTTGAACTAATGTGTGATGCATCCGATTTCGTAGTTGGGACTGTGTTGGGATAATGGGAGGACAATAAACCCACTATGATTTTTTATGCATCTAAAACTTTGAATGATGCCCAACTCAATTACACGACTACCGAGAAAGAATTGCTTGCCGTTGTTTTTGCTTTTGAAAAATTTCGGCAATATCTAGTTGGATCGAAAGTTGTTGTATGGATGGACCACGCTGCCATTAAGTATTTGATGGAGAAAAAGGATACCAAACCTAGATTGATTAGGTGGATCTTGTTTTGACAGGAATTTGATATCAAAATCAAAGACAAGGCGGGGATTGAAAATGTGGTCGCGAACCATTTTTCTAGGTTAGAGAGGGTAGATGAAAAGGATTTACACATACCCATTACCGAGACATTTCCGGACGAACAACTTTTGAAAGTGAAATCAAAAGACCCGTGGTTTTCTTATATTGTGAACTATCTTGCCTGCAAAATCATCCCGGATGGTTGGACATATCAAGAGAAGAAGAAAATTTTCCATTCTTTACGTTATTATTTCTGGGATGACCCTATTCTCTTGCAGCAATGCAAGGATGGTGTTTTACGTAGATGTTTGCCGGAGGAGGAATATGAAAGTGTTCTTAGTCATTGTCACACACAACCGACGGGCGGCCACCAGCAGCCAAAGTATAGGAAAGTGTCCTATACTGGCCTGCCTTGTTTAGGGATGCTTATGAGTTTGTGCGTCAATGTGATTCCTGCCAAAGGGCGGGCAACATATCAAAAAGACAAGAGATGCCCCTTAATGTATTCCAGGAGGTTGAGGTATTTGACTTATGGGGCATAGATTTTATGGGACCCTTTGTGTCCTCAAATTCTAATTTGTACATTCTTTTGGCTGTTGATTATGTGTCAAAGTGGGTAGAGGCAATACCCACAAGGACTAATGATTCTACTGTAGTGTGCAGGTTTGTCAAAGAATATATTCTCTACAGGTTTGGTGTACCAAGGATGATCATAAGTGATGGAGGTACACACTTCCAGAATCAAAAGTTCGTGGCACTGTTAAGAAAGTACGGAGTCAAACACAACATTGGTATCCCGTACCACCCGCAAACTCAAGGACAAGTGGAGGTCTCCAATAGGGAGATTAAGAAGATATTGGAGCATACTATGGCTTCCACAAGGAAGAATTGGAGTACCCTACTACTGGATGTGTTGTGGGCATACAGGATGGCGTTCAAGACACCTATAGGTACTACGCCTTTTAGGTTGGCTTATGGTCGGGCCTGTCACTTACCGGTGGAACTGGAGCATAAAGCGCATTGGGCGCTGAGGAAGCTAAATCTGAGTTATGATGAAGCGGGAAAGAAGAGGTTACTGGAACTCAATGAACTTGATGAGCTGCGAATGAATGCATATGAAAGCTCGCGAATCTACAAGGAACGCACAAAGTTGATTCACGATCGCCATATTCAAATGCACATTTTCAAGAAAGGAGACTGTGTCCTATTGTTCAACTCTAGGCTAAAGATGCATCCTGGGAAGTTGAAATCCCGATGGAGTGGACCATTCACAGTAGAGGAGGTCAAACCACATGGCACGATCCTGGTGCGTGATGGTGAGACCACATTCCTGGTCAATGGACAAAGGTTGAAATTGTATTTTGGTGAAGATTACACAAGGAAAGTGAATGAGGTCAAACTCATTGCACTTCTCGATGCATGAGAAGTTTCATGTCGTCTAGCCTAAGACGTTAAATAAGGGCGCTTTTTGGGAGGCAACCCAGCCATCAGTACTTTAGTTTAGTTTCTTTCACATTCGTAGTTTGATTTGTTTTGACTTTGTTTTTAGTGTAAAAAAAAGATATTGTGATCGTTTGCTCATTGTGCAGGATTGAGGCAGAGTTGATACCATCGACCATCGCGTCGATAGTATCGACCGAGGTACAGGTTGGCGACTGCAGAAATCGCACTGTGTCGATACCATCGACAGCCTCGTCGATGGTATCAACATACCAACAGGCTGATCACAAGCAGAGGTCGATAGTATCGACATGGGTGTCAATACTCACGAGATCTCTGGAGATATTCAGAAGAAATCATCTCAGTAAAGTCGATACCATCGATGGGCATGTCGATGGTATCGACCCAGTTTCAAAAAGAAGGCGGCGGCCGGGCCTAGCGAGGGTGTTTCCCTAAACGGAAGTCGTTACTATCGACTTGCGTCGATAGTATCGACGCGCCACGTCACCGATCCACGAGAGGAGATCAACGGCTATCGCTGCAACCAGAATGTCAATCCGGGGGACGGGTCGATACCATCTACACCTGTCAATAATATCGACACGTCAGTGATCCGCGCCTCACAAATCCATCCATCGACGACCGTCGATACCAGCGGCAGTACGAATTGTGCTAACCGTGTCGATACCATCGACCCACGTCGATGGTATCGACAGGCATACAGCAGCGCCAGCCACAGCTATATATGAGAAGGATTGTCATCATATGACGTCACCACTCCAGAGAAATTCTTCTCCACCTATGCTGAGCGTATTCCAGAGCGATCCGAGCCCGGCGACGAGCATCCAGGAGCACATTCTTCATCGAGCGGAGATTTCCTTCTCCGATCTTCACTGAGCTCTTTCTCTACTTCTCCTTCGTCCGAACCATGGTGCATGTTGCCGGTGCGTCTTCTTCACGTGCCAACCCGATGGACATTCTGGAGTTCGTGCCTCCACCGACTGCATCGATCCCACACCCGCAGATTGTCCATCCGTCCGCGGAGGTCAAGAAGATCTACGAGGAGATCATGAAGAGGAAAATCGAGCCAACCCGCTATGTTGACCAGGAGGTGATTCGCAACTTGGGGTTCGAGGCTAATCTGGCCTACGTTCTAAAAGGGCAGGCGAGACACACGAGCAGGACGCCCGATGAGATGGAATACCATACTGATGGCCAGTCGTTCTTCGGTGACTGACTGATATACAAGGAGCTGGTGGCTGAATTCATGGCGTCGTTGGACGTCTGCGCCGTGCCCAATGACATTGTCGCTACGGATCGTGAGTGGATCAAGGGCTTGGTTTCTTTTCAGCTGTACAATAATGACTACACTCTCACCCTCTGCCAGTTCAACTCCATCTACAACTGGAACCATGGGCGAAATGACTACCGGCGGCCAGACAACCGGACCGACTACGACGCCATCTTCACTGAGCTTGTGACGGTGCCGTCAGGCAAATCAGTGCGCTACCACAATGCAGTGGTAGCAGACTTCGAGCATCCGTTCGTGTAGATTCTTCATCGGATGTTGTGTTCTACCCTATTTGCTAGGGGCGATCTGTCTCTTAGTAAATTCCTGGAGATGAACTTGTTTTTCTTGCATAAACTACTGAAGTGCCAAGAGTGCAACTGGGGAGCATTCTTTCTGCAGCTGGTGTTGGCTGTAAAGCGGAGTACGCAGAAGGCGCCTATTCACTTTGGAGGGCTCATTACATTGCTGGCCTCTTACCTTGGGTTGAATTTCCAGCAGCTTACTCCTCTCTCTGGTAGAAGCAAGGTTAATTTGCAGCATCTTCACCTATCAAACTTGATCTTGCTTTGAGATGGTTTACCATATGCTCATTGCCATGTAAACCACGCATATCAAGAATGCTCGCTGCCCGATCCTGTCTTCCATATCAAGGGTGCTCAACATTTCTGATGGCCAATCATAGCCATTGCTGACTCTGATGAAGACGGCAACAACGACGACAACAACAATGATGACGACGAGGCTGAAGAGGAAGAGGAGGCCTACACTCCTCTTCGGGCACGAGTAGCACCTAGGAAGCGTCCTCGCATGCATCTGGGTGCATCTTCATCTTCGCAGCCTCCGCCACCACCACCGCCCTCGCAGCGAGGCGAGGATGTCTATTCCATGCAAGGAATGTATGCCATGTTGTCGTATATACAGAAAACGCAGCAACACCATACAGCAGTGTACACCAGTGTTCAAGAGACGACACATCGGTTACTTAACAATCAGAGGGCTATCTTAGAAAATGAGCGCCTCCTCCTCGACAACCAACAACAGATTCATGACAGGTTGCATAGGATGGAGATGCAACAACAGCCCTTTTATGATCATTACTGGAGCCATAACTACTTTGGGGGGTATCCACAACCTCCACCCATGCCTCAGTATGATCCTAGCTTTCAGGGGCAGTACCAATCCTGGGACCCCACGACCCCACAGTACCCACCTCTGCCAGAATAGTGATCGGTATCTCTATTCCAACCTTTAAGATTGTTTTTGACTATGAGGCCATAGTCGAATTCAAGCTTGGGGGGGGTGTTGGAACAACTCTATCCTTTAATTTTCTCAGTTTTTAGTTTTTATTGTTTTACTTCTTGTCATTTAGTTTTTGCAATCTTAGTTTGTTCATAGGATCCACATTCTATCTAGTGTAATTGTGGATGTCTTAAGTCATGTGTCATCTCATTTGCTTGTACATGGGTTAAGGGAAAATTAAAAAAAAATTGAGTGTTCACAAGCTTGTGTTTGTCAACCTTGAGCACATAACATACGAAAATGATTGGTTTTGTCAACTCTAAAATAGAAAATCACAATTGTACATTCCTAATGATTTATGAAAAGTGGACGGATTTGGTTGTGTGAGCCTAAACTGACCAAATGATAATGAGACTCTAATTTGAAGTAAGAAAGAGAAACCTCGTAACTATTACACAGGTCAGTAAGGAGGGACACATAATAATTTTCAAAGGTTCAGTGAATTAGTCTTGTGATCTTTCCACCTCATTGTTTTTCACAATCCACCATAAGAATTGGAAGTACTTTACGGTTTTAATCATTTTTATTGCATTCATAATTTCTATGCATAGAGCACATCATGTAATTTATTTCTTCTCTAAGGGTGATTAGTTGTTCCATACCTTCATAAATGCTTCAAATATTTGAGCTATGCAGAAAAAGTGAGCCCAACAAATAATTCATTGTCAATTATGGATATAAGGGCTTAAGAAAAAAAAGAGTGAAAAAAATGGAAAAATGTAAAAGAAAAAGAAATTATTGAGAAGCAAGTAGAATAAGAAGGAGAAAGGAACATAGTCTCATTCACATTTTAAGATGAGTAAGTACATGATGTAGCTCAGTTAGATATTCCATCTCATTTTGAGACGGGATGTTAGTGCATGCGTCATTCGACCCAATCTTAGGCATTAGGTCATGTTCATGTGCAAATGTGTCATTTAGGGCATTTTTGTTTTATGCATGTTGAAACCGTATACTTCTTCCATTTCTTCCATGAGCCACCCATTTCATCCACCTGTTGCTCGAATTGGTAGGCCACCGTGATTTTCTCCTCATTTGTGAATATCAGGAGAGTTGCTTCCATGTAGATGGTAGTTAGGGTGAGCAACGTAGTATATGAGATCACAAGATGCACCGAGTCTGAATCGGCGAATTTTATTATGTTAATTGCCTTATGTGATAGTGTTCATCAGTTTTGAGGTAGATATCTTGTATGGATGATTACTGTCGCCTTTAGGGTAATTATCATTCCTTGGTTAGTGAGCGCCGAAATGTGAATGTTCGGTGGGGATCATATGGTAATGTTTGTTGTGATGATTTGTTCGTTAGTTGACTCTGGCAATTCTATTCTAAGGTTTTGTTGATCGAGGGAGAGCAATGTTCAAGCTTAGGGGAGTTTAATGCGATGATTTTGAGTGGCATTTAGAGACATATTTTACTTGTGTTTTATGCATTTATTAGTCATTTTGGTGGTTAATATTAAATAATTCATCTAATTTGGTCTATGATCTTTCTCTATGTCAAATCTCCCTTATTTCAGTATTTTGAGCATAAATTATCACAAGAATATGTTTTGTTTCGGCTTATGTGGTTTCATGTTGAAATTTCAGGAAAAACAAGTATATGATGTTGTCGATACCATCGACAGTGGTCGATACCATCAACCAGACCACATGCAGCCAACAGCAAGGAGCAACAAAATCTCGATACTATCGACAGGAGAGTCGATGGTATCGAGATACCATCAGGTTGCTTCAGAAAAGAGAGTCGATACAATCAACACAAAAGTCTATACTATCGACGAGTGGAGCTACAGTGACATAAAAGGACAAAACCGACGCCTATGAATGTCGATACCATCGACCCGCGTCAATGGTATCGAGGTGGCATCAGTTGCGACAAAGAAAAGAAAAGAAGACCAGCCGATACAGTGCAGGGTCGATACCATCGACTCGCGTCGATGGTATCGACACTGTCAGATACATGTTTGCTTCAGATTGATCTAAATCCGACGGCTTTGGTAATTTGGCGACCTAATTCAGAGATTATACCTAATGACGGCGGCTAAGATCAATCTATCACGTCATTAGCCGCTGCACACGTCCTGAGAAGGTGTGGAGAGAAGAACGGAGCCCAGAAGCATGCCCCAGCCGTTCCGGACGCCGAAGAAGACGATTTCCACCACCGAAAGGCGGGAGAACGTGTATTCTACGCCAAGGAGCGATTGGATCTTCTCCCTTCAGGGGTTTCACCACTCAATCACATTTTTCTCCATGTTTCCCTTTTTCTCTACCATGTTTTGCTTTGGGATGAACATGCAGGGCTAATCCCCTTTGTCTTTAGGACCGAGAGTAGCCCGATAAATCATTGTATGAACATTTTATCATAGTAATTCATCATTTATCTCTTAAATCCGTGGTATAATTTCGTTTTCTCAATTATATTGTTATGCTTGATCACCATAATAATAATCTAATGCCCTTAATTACTTTGAAAGAAGAATTAATGGTTGAAAAGAGACGAAATTTACATTAATTGACAAATCCCTTGAACAAGGTGGTGTAAGGTTAATGGTGGATACCGTGAGATCGACTCTAATGCACCTAGTATAGGGTACAGGTTGCTACGATGGTGGAACCGACCTAGACATAGGTAGTGAATTGTACCACAACAGTGGGCAATTCTGATATCAGGCCACTACCCGGATAAAGAGATAAATCTAAGTGACTAAATAGAAATTCATACAATGAAAACCCATGGTGAAACCACAATCCTAAAGATTCTCACTTGAATTGATTAAACTAAACATTTAATCGATTGCTTTGTTTTGTTTTATTTTATTTTCTTTTAATTTTACAACAACCTCCAACTTTTTAATCAGTCTAGCTGATTGTGATTAGTTAGTAGTAGTCTACGATAATTCGCGTGTCCCTGGGTTGGACTCGGGCCTCACAAAGGCCTATATTACATTGACGCGTACACTTGCGTTTGTACGCACATAAAAAGTGTGTCAGGCATATCAGGTAGGCATGCCCTGTGATGGATGAATAAGTGACACAAAAAGCGTGGCAGAGTCAGCAAGGTTCTCAGTAGTAGTAGTAGTAGTTTAGTACTGGTAGTGGTAGAGGACGCAATCAGGTGTCATAGGAGGGGTATTCTGTAGTAGCTAGTAGAGGATGAGGATGAGAAAAGGGGATGACTAGATTCAATGGTATGAATCAACCGGAGGGAGTGGTCAATCTACGGTTCATAAAAGGTCAGATGGAACTTTTTTAATCTGACTTATCTGCATCTTCTTTCATTTTGGTTTTGGTTGACCCGAATGCGACACACTCTTTCATCACCAAAGAGGTGATAAATAGTTATTATCTGCCTATTTGTAATAGATCTGATAGTCTTAGGCTAGAAACCCCTTTAGTTGGTTCTACTGAGTTATGGGAGGTGTGTCTATCTTGCATTCTTTGTTTCTCAGGATGCAAGATTCAACTGGACCTTATGCCACTTGACATGCATGTATTTGATGTGATCCTAGTGATGAATTTTGTAATGACCACATTTGTGCTTAATTGGTAAACTAGGGTTTACCTGAATGATTACATACCTGATTAGATTGAACATCAGTTAGACTTGATTAATGATAGTAGATCAATAGTGATGTTTCAAACCTAAGAACAAACTCTAACTATGGTTTTAGTTTGAAAAATTAGGGTTTGAGAAATGTAAACCCTAACAGGAAAAAATTAGGGTTTTGATAGTACATGAATATGGAATTTGATTACGATAGCAGTGTGGTAAATGATTTTTCATATTTTCTACAAATTTTTATTTAATTGAATTCTGGATATGATATGCATAACTCAATCATACATATTTGAAAAAAAAATCAGAATATTTGAGTGTTCTATGAATGTGGTTCTCGATCGAACTATACTTCGACCAAAATGCTGACAGAGTGCTTTTTAGTAGTGTACTATTTTATTTTTAGTTTTTATTTGTAACTAGAAATGAGCTTAAATATTAACTGGAGATCTGAAACTCAATAATAAAGAACATGTAAATTTTTCATAATTTTTGGATGTGTTTAGACCTTATCAGTAGATGAATTACAGTAACATTTTTATGACAGCAAATTCAGCTAAAATAAGAAAAAGTATAGTGAGGGGACAATGTGCAATTGACCCAAGTAGCTCAATTGCTCTATATGGTCAACCTAAAACACAAGGAGCTCTCATAATTCATGATTCAATCTAGAGAAATGAAATCCTAGAGAGAGAGGGAGAGTTAGGGTTTGAGAGGAGAAAGTGATGGAGATGTTGACCTAAGGTTTTGCGGTCTGAGGAATGATGAAATCATGTAAGTTAAGCTTCTTTGCATAGACTTTAATGGTGAATCTTCTCTCACATGTCAAGATTCCGTACCTCCTCTGAGTTGATCCAAAATGGTATCAAAACTTCCCCTTTTCTCACTCTTTCTTCATAATCCCTCAGTTTTAGGGTTTCCGAGTTGAAAGGAAGAAGAATTGGGTGAATTGCTAGGGATTTGATATGAGATCAAGATTTTCAGGGATGAACTATGTTTTTAAGGTGTTTTCACACCTTAGGGTGAGTGGGAACTTTCTTTAAACAATATATTGCACGAAAATTGGTTAAATCATCCATAATCTATAATTCCTTAGTATGCGACTACAAACCCTGAATTGTCTATTTGATCGAAGTTGTTGCAAAATGATATGAAATATATTCTTCCTCTATTTGTTTGAATTTCAGATGATAAATTCACATTATAAATGTATAAAATACATCCTAATGAGAATTCCCTTAGTATTCACAAAGGTTATAAGAGTAAATTGAAACATAGGGAATTTGTTTGTGACTGAAATTGCTGTATAATTAAATAGAGAAATTTGTTTATCTAGATCCCCTTGGTTATGAATGATTGTTTATCTAAATGTGTAGTACATATATGTCAGATACTATTTTGGATTTCATGTGATGTGAATAGTGTTTGCTTGATATCTTCGTAAAGAGGGTGAAGCCCTATATGAGTGGAAAGTGGGAAATTGTGAATAAATATGGTGAAATCCATTTGAAGTGTTTTTCTTGGCATCGTAGACTCTATTTATGCAATGTTATTCTTGCTTCATAATATCTCAATGAATGGCATGGAAAACCCTAATTTAGCTCAATTCGAGGTTTTCATACATATGTTGATTGTATATGACTTGTTTAAAGCAATCTATATTTAGTGGATGTTTATGACATATTAAATCCTTATGAGAGCCATGTAATAAGTGAATGAGGTCAATGAAACCCTAAGGATAGGGTGTTCAATGAATCAAGTATTTTGATATCTATGTTCTCAGTATGAGATGTTGTGATGCACAACTCAAGATTTGGGTTGAGGTATACATTTTCCATCAAAGTACAAATAATTTATAGGTGCAAATGACGATTACTCGTATGTCAAGTAATTAACTCTTATCAGTGTATTAAGAAGTTCAATTGCATGATTCTAGTGTATAAAGTATCAAGTAGACATGTATTCTGTTATTTAAGAATTTTAGTCTGCCTGCATGTATAGTATGTTGATTACTCAGTATATTACAGTGTTTTGAATATACTGCTCTGCCAAGTTTAGAATGATATACATGTTGTATTATAACTTCAAATAAGTAGATGTGACACCATAGAGATACCAGAGTCAAGTATAAGTAAGATAAAGGTACAATGTAAAAGAGCTTTCTAGGAATAATAAAATAATAGACTTAAGAGTCATGAACATCGTAAAACCCCTATGTGAGGTGTGCGCCTTAGGGGTTAAACAACCTAACCCTGGAAGCGTCCAATATACGGGGGTCAGAACGTGCTATCAGGTGGCATGGGAGGATGAAACCCTAGTGGAAGTCTCCTTAAATTATAGTTTGCAATGTATAAAATCAACCAGAAGTCCTGGTGGCACTAGAGTACAAAAAAGCATGTCCAACATCAACCAGAAGTCCTGGTGGCACTAGAATATAGAAAAGACAATAGGTGGCTTGACTCTCCGCCTGTGTGCTCAAGTTAGAGGAGGAGTCCAGTTTATGACAGAATAGGAGTTTCGAGGCTAGAGAGCCAGTTTCCCTATTGCAGAGCAGGAGAGTATTCTGACTTAGCTATCCCAAGGTGTCGGCTAAGTCTTGTATGGTGGGATCGTAGTTCACTATGAGTCTTCATATGTATAGTACACTGTATATGATTAGGGCATCAGATAAAATATGTTCATATAGGTTCGCAGAGTTTCTTATAAGTTAAAGAGTTAAGAAAGATTTGAGTATAGTTTCCCAACAATTATTCTTTGTATGTGTCTGAATTATTAGTTCTCATTGAAATTTATCAAGCATGCTCATATATTGATTTACCCTTGTTGATATCTAGAGTATCCTTCCATATTTATGATTGTCAATGGTCAATCTCTTTAAAGCTTACTGCTGTTATAATTGATATCAGTTTCTCAAAAGTATATATGTAATTATATCAAGGCTTTAGACTGTTTCTTTGAAGTACTCATTCACTGAGCGAGTAGGCTCACCCCTCTACTCAAAAATTTTAGGGAAACCATGTGGAATTGAAGAAGGTCAAAGCATCAGAGTAGATCTACCACATGAGTTAAGTATGAGATTAGTTAAGTTTAGTCGGACCCTGTCACTCTAGGACCTAGTATAGATGTGATTGTAAATAATGTTTTGTATCATTGTTTCCTTAATAAGAGAGAATGTATTTGATTACCATGTCATATTTGCATGGAAGTGTGAGAAACAGAATGAATGTATGGATGTGTATCATTAATGTTGAGATCATATTAGAGTAATCAAGCTTCAACTCTCTTATAAAGTTTGTTTATGTGATACAATGCGAGAAAATAAAGAGTTTGAAAAAGAAGAAAAAGTTAAGGGTGATCTTTGTATTATGTTAAATCCTCAATTTGATTAATGGTAGTGGTGAGATCGGGATGTAACATCTTTGTGGTATCAGAGCTTAGGATGAGTTTTCAGGGACCATTAAGTTAGTAAGTTAGAGTCATAAGTGTGGCAGATAGGTGATGTTATGATGTTAGCTCTGGGGATTTGAGTATTTGGATATCCTGGCCCGATATCTGAGTACTTAGATCAACTATTATCAAGCTACTCTATCTATTCTTTCATGTATAACCTGGCCAGGTATACAGTGGTAGGATGGTCTAGAGAGGAACCCTAGAAATATTAGGGTTAGAAACAAGACAAGTAACATGAATTAAGAGCATAAATATAAAATGAGATAGAACTTTCATTTCATATTTTTGGTTTATTGAAGATGAATAGAAAAGCTCTTATATGTTTGAATTCAGATATTCAATATTTTGAAATATATATGGGTCTTTAAGATTTGTTGTACACTATGCAGTTGTAGCTTGTATTGATTACATTCTTTGTATCAAGTAGACTAGAAATGATCTTTGAATGAGCTTTCCTAAGTGGATAAGTTTTCTTCCACACATTTGAGATGAATAGGAGTTGAGTAGTCTTGAGTAGCTCTTGGCTTCAAGACTGTAGTTTTGGCCTAGTTTGGATGGAAGGATGCATTACCGAGATCTAATGACTCTTATTAGTAACATAACAAGAGTAAATTCTGGATAGATTAGATCCAAATTCTAGTATGAATGTATATACTCTAAGATTTTGAAGTATAAGGGAAAGACTGGGATAATTAGGAATCAGTTGGAACTTATATCTGAGATCCAACTTTGGGGCCTCATATGAGAAACCCTTAATTGGGAATAAAGGAACACGACATAAGGTTCAGATTAAGTTTAATTATTAGTATTATATGAACTCTAAATATGAAATACGGAAAAGATATAAGAAAAGTATGTAAGGGGCCAAGATAGTAAGAATCAATCATGAGGAATGGATTATATAACTAGGTATAATGTTTTTATGTACTCCAAAGCAAAGGGAAAATAGAAGAAAAGAGATAAGTATACAATAAGTACATAGTAGTGAAGATTCTTCAGAAGAGTTAAAGTGAAGAGAACAAGATGAGCATGTAAATGATAAAACTAGGATAAGAAACTTAGTTGAAACAAAGAGAAATGTTGGAAATAATGAGCTTGATTAAGGAATGAGGGTTATGATGTAACTGCGAGCATGGAATGTATACCTTTATTCATAAGTTTAATACATTCATCCTTACTACCTTTGGATTCTAAGTCTCTATAGAACAACAAACTAGTTTCTAAAAGAAGAACAAAAATGTAGCTAAATAAATGAATAAGTCATACAAAGGTAGACTATATTCATGAAGGAAAAACTTGATTGAAATGGGAACTATGTTTCACCCATGGATGAGTCGTTTGATTTAAAATGAAGGACATGTAATGTATTAAACATGAGGTGATACTAGTAGAGAGACTATTGATTTAGAATTTCAACTTCACATTAGTAGAAGGATAAAAGTAAATATATGTAACATGGTATACATTATCATACACATAAAAGAAGCAACATGATCATAAGAGAAAACTAGAAGTAAAAGATTACATGTGGAATAGTAGTATATGGTAAGGGGATTTTGGAAAGTAAAGAAGGGTTTGAAACATAATGGGGTAATATAGATTATAAAAGAAAGAGGTTGTGAGATTCAAGAAAGTGATAATTAGTCAAGTATCCGTGTTGATAATTAATTAAGTCTACATATGAGAAATGTATTAATGAATGTTTGAAGATAAGAATTCTAAGTCTCAAAATCATCTTCTCTTTCATATCTTCCTTAATTAGAGCAATGTGGGAATGAAGTGATAAGAAAATGAATCATATATGATGCATAACCACCATGGTAGAGACATCTAGTGAATGTAATAATGACATACAATATGATGATGAAACCCTAGCAGGGTAAATTGAGAATGTAATCTATCTGAATGGCCAAGTAAGAGAAAGGAAATTGAATTGATAAGATAAGGAAGACTTTAGTAAAACTTGTGAGATCCAAAGTATGACTTTCAAATTTAGGGAGCGAAGTCACACCACAATAACGTCATGCTACTAATAAGGACCAAACCTTAGAATGTTTAGATTTGTAGTAGTTCAAGGGTTGTCACTACTGATTTAACCTTGAATACTAACATCTCTATAAAACAAGATCATGAGATTTGCACTATGAGAAGTAAACTAGCAATGATAGTAATCCAGGGTTTAAAGATAGATAATCTAAAAGGTAGATAAACAATATGGAAATGATTCAGAGTAAAGAGTAAGATATAAATTTGAAATGTAACAAGTGTGTTTTGAAAAAAAGGAGAAATACAATATGAGTGAAGTGCGATATGAGATAAATTATTGTAGTGATAGCAAGAATGATGAATAATCTATTTGTACCTTGTATGTTTCAATTTTAGGAATGTTTAATCTACATGATTTTAGTAATTTGTGAATTTGTTTTTAGAAGTATAATTTGTTGAAGGTATATTATGGGATGTAAATTGGTTCTATGTATGATTTCAGTGTACATGTGCAAGCAATATGTTAATTAAAGGTGTCTGATAGTTGTAGTCATTCATACCAGTAATCCATCTTGGTATTGTACAATTGTGGTATGGTGATATGGTTTGAATAATAATGGAACAAATGAAGGGTTACCGTGAATAAGGTAGTCTTACCTATTCATTCATATGAATAGAAGGGATAATAACCATATTGTATTGATATGTAACCCTAATGAGGTATAGCTTGTTATACCTATCTTTAATATAATTAAGTGATGGTAATTGGGTATGAATAGTCCTTGAAGGACTAATACAATCATGGAGTACTTTGTTATTATTGTTGAAACCCAAGTATGCTATAACCCGATGGTTACACCTTGAATTATGTGTGGGTTCATACTTGAGAATAATATGGAATGTGATGGTAATGCTTCACCTTATGCATATGTGATGCAATGGGGATGTCATGAGTAGTAATGTGCAATTGTTGTTGAATCTAGTCTTCTAAATCAAGACTATTTTTCTATTTGAGTAGCACAATAGTAAAATTCAAAAGAACATGGTTAACTCTCTTTTGTGACTTAGAGGTAATACATAACAACAGTACATATTGAGTCATATGAATTTAGATAGTTGGATCGGATTATTCATGTTGAGGTAACACCTCAAGAGTATGAAAATATTGAAATGGTTGTTTCTCTCTCTATCCTATGATTGATTGTCGCATAGAGAATTCATTGGATATCATTGGGAACTATTTCAAACATGTTGTGATTAGAATAGAAATGAAGGACATAATGTTGAAAACTGCATTCAAGTATAAAATACAAGAATGTAATGACATGTAAGATTTAAGAAGATTAAAATAAACTTTGAATATACTTTGTTTGCCTATTTATGTTTCGGGGACAAAACTTTTTAAGGGGGTGAGAATTATAATGGCCACATTTGTGCTCTATTGGTAAATTAAGGTTTACCTGAATGATTACATGCTTGATTAGATTGAACATCGTTTATACTTGATTAATGATAGTAGATCAATTTTTATGTTTCAAACCTAATAAGAAACTCTAACTATGATTTTAGTTTGAAGAATTAGGGTTTGAGAAATGCAAACCCTAATCGGCAAAAATTAGAGTTTTGATAGTACATGAATATGGAATTTTATCAGGATAGCAGTGTAGTAAATGATTTTTCATATTTTCTACAAATTTTTATTTAATTGAATTTTTTATATGACATGGATAACTCAATCATGCATAGTAGAGAAAATTTTCAGAATATTTGAGTGTTCTATGAATGTAGTTCTCGGTCGAATTATACTTCGACCAAAATGTTGACTGAGTGCTTTTTCAGTAGTGTAGTGTTTTATATTTAATTATTTATGGGTAACTCCAAATGGAGATATGAAACTCAATCATAAATAACACGTAAAATTTTCATAATTTTTGGATGCTTTTAAACCTTATCAGTAGACGAATTATAGTAATATTTTTATGACAGAAAATTCAGCTGAAATAAGAAAAATATAGTGAGGGGTCAATGTGCAATTGACCCAAGCAGCTCAATTGCTCTATATGGTCAACCTAACACACAAGGAGATCTCATAATTTGTGATTCAATCCAGACAAACAAAATCCTAGAGAGAGATGGAGAGTTAGGGTTTGAGAGGAGAAAGTGATGGAGATGCTGACCTAAGGTTTTGCGGTCCGAGGAATGATGAAATCTGTTAAGTTTAGCTTCTTTGCATAAACTTTAATGGTGAATCTTCTCTCATATGTCAAGATTCCTTCCCCTTTAATTGCTTAGTATGCGACTACAAACCCTGAATTGTCTGTTTGATCTACGTTGTTGCAAAATGATATGAAATGGATTCTTCCTCTATTTGTTTGATTTTCAGATGATAAATTCATATTATAAATGTATACAATAAATCCTAATGAGAATTCCCTAATTATTCACAAAGTTTATAAGAGTAAACTGAATATAGGGAATTTGTCTGTGACTGAAATTGCTGTATAATTAAATAGATAAATTTGTTTATCTAGATTGCCTTGGTTATCAATGATTGTTTATCTAAATGCGTATTACATATGTGTCAGATACTATTTTGGATTTCATGTGATGTGAATAGTGTTTGCTTAATATCTTCGTCAAGAGGGTGAAGCCCTGTACGAGTGGAAAGTGGGAAATTGTGAATAAATATGGTGAAATCCATTTGAAGTGTTTTTCTTGGCATCATAGACTCTGTTTATGCAATGTTATTCTTGATTCATAATATCTCAATGAATGGCATGGAAAACCCTAATTTAGCTCAATTCGAGGATTTCATACATATGTTGATTGTATATGACTTGTTTAAAGCAATATATATTTAGTGGATGTTTATGACATATTAAATCCTTATGAGAGCCATGTGATAAGTGAATGAGGTAAATGAAACACTAAGGATAGGGTGTTAAATGAATCAAGTATTTTGATATCAATGTTCTCAGTATGAGATGTGGTGATGCACAACTCAAGATTTGGGTTGATGTACAATTTTCCAAGAAAGTGCAAATAATTTATAGGTGCAAATGACGATTACTCATATGTCAAGTAATTGACTCTTATCAGTGTATTAAGAAGTTCAATTGCATGATTCTAGTGTATAAAGTATCAAGTGGACATGTATTCTATTATTTAAGAATTTTACTCTGTCTGCATGTATAGTATGTTGATTACTCAGTATATTATAGTGTTTTTAATATATTTCTCTGCCAAGTTTAGAATGATATACATGTTGTATTATAACTTCAAAAATGTAGATGCGACACCATATAGATACCAAAGTCAAGTATAAGTAAGAGAAAGGTACAATGTCGAAAGACCTTTCTAGGAATAATAAAATAATAGACTTAAGAGCCCCAACCACCGTAGAACCCCTATGTGAGGTCTGCACCTTAGGGGTGAAACGACCTAACCCTGGCAGCGTGCAATATACGGGGGTCGGAATGTGCTATTAGGTAGCATGGGGTATGAAGCCCTAGTGGAAGTCTCCTTAAATTATAGTTTGCAGTGTCCAACATCAACCAAAAGTCTTGGTGGCACTAAAGTACAGAAAAGCATGTCCAACTTCAACCAGAAGTCCTGGTGGAACTAGAGTAGAGAAAATCCAATCGGTGGCTTGACTCTCCACCTAAGTGCTCAGGTTAGAGGAGGAGTCTAGTTTACGGCACAATAGAAGTGCTAAGGCCAGAGAGCCAATTTCCCTATTGTAGACTAGGAGAGTAGTCAGGCTTAGGTATCTCGGGGTGTCGGCTAAGTCTTGTACGGTGGGATCGTAGTTCGCTACGAGTCTTCATATGTAGAGTACACTGCATATGATTAGGGCATAACATAAAATATATTCATATAGGTTCACAGAGTTTCTTATAAGTTAAAGAGTTAAGAAAGATTTGAGTATAGTTTCCCAACAATTATTCATTGTATGTTTCTAAATTATTAGTTCTCATTGAATTTTATCAAGAATGCTCATATATTGATTTACCCTTGTTGATATCTAGAGATTCCTACCATATTTATGATTGTTGATGATCAATCTCTTTAAAGCTTATGGTTGTTATAATTGATATCAGTTGCTCAAAAGTGTATCTGTAATTATATCAAGGCTTTAGACTGTTTCTTTGAAGTACTCATTCACTAAGTGAGTAGGCTCACCCCTATACTCAAAAATTTTAGGGAAACCATGTGGACTTGAAGAAGGTAAAAGCATCAGAGTAGATCTACCACATGAGTTAAGTATGAGATTAGTTAAGTTCAGTTGGTCACTGTCACTCCAGGTCCTAGTATAGATGTGAGACTGTTGTAAGTAATGTTTTGTATCTTTGTTTCCTTAATAAGAGAGAATGTATTTGATTATCATGTCATATGTACATGGAAGCGTGAGAAATAAAATGAATGTATGGATGTGTATCATTAATGTTGAGATCATATTAGAGTAATCAAGGTTTAATTCTCTTGTAAAGTTTGTTTATGTGATTCAATGTGAGAAAAAAAGAGTTGGAAAAAGAAGAAAAAGTTAAGGGTGATCTTTGTATTACATTAAATCCTCAATTTATGCCCTAATCTCATGATTAATGGTAATGGTGAGATCGGGCTGTAACAAATACCTTGAATAAGGACAAGGTTGTTTTGGACTGTAGTTCTAAGGTGGCAATGTTCTGTGATGGAGATGTGTTGTGGATCTTCTAAGGAGATAGGAAGATTCTTCCTCTATGTTTGGTGTCGGCTATGATAGAATATAGGTTGATGAGATAGGGATGTGCGGACTTCTTGGCACATGTTGTGGATTCCAAAGTAAGGAGTCCTAGTATCCATGAGGTACTAGTAGTGATAAAGTCTGAGGATTTAGTTCCTAAGGAGTTTCTTAGTGTTACCCATCCTATAGAGATTGATTTTGAGATCAATCTTATTCCTAGAACCCAACCCATAGTGTAGTCACCCTACAGGATGGTACTTTAGAGGTGCTATTGCTTAAGAAACAATTGCATGAGTTGTTGGAAGGATGTTTCATCAGAGAGCACTTCCCCTTAGGTTGCTCCTATGTTGTTTGTAAAGAAGAAGGATGGTTCCATGAGGTTGTGTATAGATTATTGACATTTGAACAAGGTCACAATAAAGAACAAGTATCAGTTGTTGAGGATTGATGATCTATTTCATCAGCTGAGAGGTGCTACCGTGTTCGTGAAGATAGATCAAAGGTTAGGATATCATCAGCTGAAGATCAAGGAGGATGACATACCCAAGTATGCTTTTAGGACTAGGTATGTTCACTATGAGTTATGTCATTTGGGTCAACCAACACACTGACAGATTTTATGGATCTAATGAATAGAATCTTTAAGACATATCTAGATCAGTTCATGGTGCTATTTATCCATGATATCTTAATATACTCTAGGGATAGTCAACAACATGAGAAGCACCTTCTCCAAAAATTGACATTGTTGAGACAACACAAGTTGTATACCAAGTTTCATAAGTGTGATATATGGTTGAAAAAAGTATCTTTTCTTGGTCACATAAAGGTGTTTGTGTGGGCCCCAAGAAGGTAAAATCAGTGATGAGATGGGAACAACCCAATACATCAACCGAGGTTCAATGTTTTCTAGGCTTGGTAGGTTACTATGTAAAATTCATAAAGAATCGTAGTGTTGTAGTGATATCCCTAATCAAGTCAACCAGGAAGGGTGTTCCTTTTGTATGGGATGACAAGTGTTGATGATCTTTGTAGTTGCTGAAGGAGAAGTTGACTAGTACTCTAGTGTTAGTGTTTCTAGAACAAGGGAATGACTACATCATCTTCTGTGATGCTTCAAATAATATATTGGGATGTGTGATAATGCAGGACAAGAACATGATTTCGTTTGCTTTGTGACAACTTAAGAAACACATGGAGAACTACTCGTCACATGATTTGGAGCTTGCAATTGTGGTCCACGCCCAAAATATTTTGAGGCTCTATCTATATGGAGACAAGTGTTAGATCTTCACCAACCACAAGAACCTTCAATATATATTCTTGAAGAAGCAGATGAACATGAGATAGAGCAGATGGTTGGAGTTGATCAAAGTTTGTGATTGCACAATAAATAACCATCCTTAGAAGGCAAACATGATGACCGATTTGTTGAGTAGGAAGTCATCTATGTCATCATCTACTGACAAGGCACACTTACATGATTTGGTGTGACATAAGTGGGACATGTTGGTGTTGATTCGTTAGATGAATGTACAATTGGAGGTTTCTCTTTTGGATAGCTTCTTAGCATAGTGGCAAGTGAAGCCTAAGTTGATGTAACACATCAAAGATGCACACAAAAATGATGCCATGATATAGCACATCTGGAAAGAGTTTGCCAACAAGAGGTATGATGGATTTCATAAGTTAGAGGATGGGATTGTTTTCTTTGACAACATGGAAATGGTCCCAGATTCTAATGGTCTGAAAAAGTTGGTGCTTGAGGAAGCTTTTTACTCTATGTATGTGATGCACCCTGGCAGTACCAAGATGTACCATAATATAAAATATATGTACTAGTTGCAAGGTATGAAGCATGATGTATCACACTTAGATGGTAGATGTCCAGTCTATTAGTAGATCAAGGAAGATCATCAGAAGCCTACAGGAAGTTTGCAACCTTCTCTAATACTGCAGTCAAAGTGGGATCATATCACTATGGTCTTTGTGGTTGGTCTTCCTAGGGCGACCAAATGTCATGATTGCATCTGGGTGATAGTTGATAGCTTGACGAAGTTAGCTCACTTCTTTCCAGTGAAGACGATGTATATGACAGAGAAGTTGGCACAAATCTATGTGGATGAGATAGTTTGTTTGCATGGTATTCCCATTACCATACTATCTTATATGGGTCCACAGTTTACAAGTCATTTTTGGGAACGTTTTCATATAACCATGGGGACAATGTTGAGGTTTATTACATCTTTTTATTCAAAAACATATAATTTGTTTGAGAGGAATGTTTAGATATTAGAAGATCTGTTAAGAGCTTGTGTCTTGTAGTTTCTTGGTAGTTGGGATGTGCATCTGAGTTTGTTAGAGTTTGCATACAAAAATAGTAATCAGATGAGTATTGACATGCCACTATATCAAGCCTTGTACATTGTTGTCGGTCCTTGCTTTGTTGGTACGAGACATGTGAGTATTAGCTTTTGGGTCATGAGGTAGTACAACAGACTATAGAGAAGATCAAGGTGATACAACAATAGTTGAAGATAGCCGAGGATAGAAAAAAGTCTTATGTTGATAAGCATCATAGACTGTTGGGAGTTCCAAGTTGGTGTCTGAGTGTATCTTAAGGTATCTCCTTGGAAAGGTGTGGTGAGGTTTGGTAAGATGGGTAAGTTGTCTCCTAGTTTTATTGTACCATACCCTATTTTGGCACGTGTTGGAAAGGTGGCATATAAGTTGGAGTTACCACCAGAGTTACACATGTTTCATGATGTTTTCCATGTCTCCATGTTGAGGAATTGTTACCAGATACAGAGTTGCAGTTGCAGCCAATGGAGGTTGAGTTGTAGGAGGATGTGTTGTATATTTAGGGTCTTGTGTTAATCCTGAGAGGAGGGTAAAGAAGCTGAAGAAGAAGGATATAGTCTTAGCTAAGGTTTTTTGGCATCACAGTGGTTTGGAGGAAGCCACATGGGATTTAGATCATGAGATGTGTAGGAATTACTCGACTTTGTCCGCATAAAATTTTGGGGGCAAATTCCTTGTTAGGGATTTATGGTTGTAAGATCTGTGACCTTGATTTTTGGTTGAACATGCTTTATTACCATAATTAGAAAATTAAAACCTTAGTTAAACCATGTATGTGCTTTTCTATCATGTGACAATTTGATGTTTCAATTTTGGTCCAGTTTGGACATTGTTTGAGCAAGTTATGCATATAAGTGCTTGTTTTGGACCTAATTGCAATTTACCCATTTTTTACATTTTTCTTGCAATTTGTCACATTATTTTTGTGCCTCACATGTTTTCAAATTAATTTTTATGTGGTTGAGCTTTGGGGCTCCTTGTCACACCTTGGTTTGTTGTGGTGACATCTCATGTTGAGACTAGGTTTATATGGATGCCATAAGTTGATGGTTGACCTTGATGTGTGTTGATCGATGAGCCCTAGTTTTGGTCATCATCATGTTTTCCTTTGGCCTTACCTTTTGTCGGTGGTTGATGTTCCCTTTTTCTACCTAGTGTTGGTGGTCGATGAGGTTCCCCATTCATTTTGGTCGCCAACATCACCTAGGGTTAGCAACTGTTTGCTTTTCTGATTTCTTCGGTTGCCAACATCTGGCCTTAACAGTCATTTGCTTTTTTTGGACCAATTTGGTCATTGTTTTCTTGGTGGGGTCACCCTAATTGCATGGATGAGTGCAACGCTTTCATGGGAAAGATCTCTTAGACACATGGCATGTTTAACTTGACATCTAACCCCTTTCTCTCTTTCCAACCCTACGTTATATGAAACCCTCTCCTTGCATGCAAATAACCTCTTTACACACCTTGCTTTCTCTCTGTTTCCCTTCCTTACTTTTGGAGCTCATCCCCTCTTGCTTGGTGTTGAAGGAGGATCTCAAGGTTGAAGAAGGTGGGCCGATTTCCCTAGCATGTGGAGTTAGGGTTTGCATCTACCCTTTTTGTGATCATTTGGTGCTACCTTACTCTTCTTCTTGGTCTTGGTAAGTGGAATATCCCTCTTTACCTATGTTTTCCTTTATTACTTACCCTCTTCTTTCTCTTCTGGTCCAAACCCATAGTATTCCATGGTGGTGCTTGGGTTAGAGATTGAAGAACTTCTCTTTCTTGCTTCCTTGACCTAGGGTTTGCATCCTTCTTTGAGGCGGAGCTTGCTTGACTGAGTGGATTACTCAAGCTTGGGTTACAACCTTTCTTCTACAAGCTAAATTTATTCTTGGAATTTTGACATCAACTCTAAGGTGAGTTATATAACTTTCTCCATGATTATTTCTTACTTCTACCTTGCATGTGCATAATCTACCCTAAAATGTGGTTCCAAGTACAAGTATAGTATATTTTTCCTAGGTTTTATGTTGTATGATGATTCTTGAGTAGTATATCTTATTGGATGAAATCTATCCCATTTTCACGAATCTTACGTAGTGACAAAAGTTTTGGTCCTAGCATGCTTGTGGAAATGTTGGTTTTGTTCTCTCAAAATGATGGGTTTGCTCTCTCATATGATGATTGCTAAATTAGGGTTTTGGAATTGATTATCTTTCTTGAGATGCAACTTGATGACCTTTTCAATTCTTTTTGGTAACCAATCTGTTTGTTATCTATGTGGTCAATGAGGATTTTGCATTCCCTAGTGGTCGCTAAGTCTTTGTATCACCTATAGTCGCCAAGATTCCCTCATTTGGTCATTGAGGTTCTTACTCCATGTTTGGCCTATGGGTTCTAAGCTTTGTGGTCATTGAGTTTTGGACCATTAGTGGTCGATGAAGGATTTTATTTCAATTAGTGGACAATGCCACTCAACCTTAACAATCGATGACCTTGTTGATCTTTAGCGGTCATTCAAGATTCTGATTCATGATTTGAAATTGATGTCTATAGCCCTAGTTTCATTGGTCACTTAACCTTATGCTTTCATGATTTGATGGTGGTTTGATTAAGTAATTGTAATCTGTTGGTTCTTGGTAACACATGATCTAACAGTCTTACCTTTTCCTTGAATCAATAGATATCTAAGGTTTTAAGCAATGTGTTGTTTAGCAAAGTTGATTCAACTATTCTCAAAGAACCTAACTCTAATACAAGTAACTCTAATAGTCTCTTTTGAAATTATTATGATAATGGAGTACTTTCTCTCTCTCTAGATTATTGTAACCCTAATTTTCTATGATATGGGCATCATAGCTCTTAAATAATGTTGTATCAGCCTATGTATCACACATATGATGATGTAATGATGAGCCTTGATGAGGTATGGAAAGATAATGGTGTTCTTGTAGAGAACAATGTAAGTGGTCTTATGACCTAGGACATGGCTTTGTGGCCTAATGAAGGTGTTATCTGATGTATGATATGATAAGGATTTGAAATCCTGATATGGTATGATTATGAGTATGGCGACATGTATGGAAGTGAATCAGTACCATGTGTTAATGTTATAAACTTTATACTTCATACATTCATATATTATGAGGTTGCAATCTACCCATGTTTTATAGAACTCTTTTAGGGTTTGTATGTAACTTGATTGATACAGTTAAAACATACTCAATTGCCATTAACTAATAAAGTAAATCCCTAATCATGTAGTGCCATGTGTCATAGATACACTCCAGTGCTAGGACTTGTTGGATGGTGAAATGATTATTCCTGGGGGAAATTTAGAGCGCATACTATTGAGTATAAGGGGTGGTTGAGATTGTGTGTTCTTGTCATCCAGATCCCAAGGATATGGAGGATGGCTATGGTCATACCTCAGTAGGATAACAACTACGGTCGTATCTCAGAAATTTATGTATATGATGAAATTGAGGACAACTATAGTTGTCCCTCAGATGTTTGGGTTTCTGTATACCCTAATTCACTAGTATCATGACCTATGTACCAAGGATGGAGTAGGATGTTTTGCACTTATACTTATATGTTGTTGAAGTGGACTCGTACTGACCAAGGGAAGATGAGATCATAGGTTTCCAGTTCTCCTAGATCATGTATGACACTAATTTTGACTTAGCAGTGGTCAGTTGGAATTGAGTGATACCTTATCCTAGAGAAAGTTCTAGCGATAACAACTCCCTTCAATGCAACTATCAACAAGTTGCTCTTAGACAGTAGCTGTGCAGCTCTTGGTCTTCACCACAAAGAACAAAAAAAACAACTAATGTAGCACCTTCTGTGGTCTCACCACGGACTGTATGCTAACTTTTCTCTCCTAGAAGTAGGCACAAGACTCCTTCCTATAGAGTAATCTACACAGACCAACTAGAACTCATGTTGTTTAACTAGAAAAGATGGGAAGGAGTTGTCCCTCCCGTTGGCATACTAGTCACCAACTTGCTCTCCCACAACAATGATCCTCAGTTGTTCTCTCCCGTCACTATCCCTCCCTAGTCAGGTAGGACTTGCTTGGTCTCTCTTCGTTACTACAACCAGAGAGGATAACAATGGTTAGAGGAACTGATTCTTAGTTGTCTATTCTGTGTTTAGGGAAGCCCCCAGTACCCCTCTATTTATAGGTGGGTTTTGGGCCAAGGTTCTCAGTCTGTACGGGATTGTGCGAGAGTGGAAATGACCAGAAGATCTTGAATTTGTGCAACCTGCAAACTCTAAAACAGTCATATGGTGACCCAGAGGATTGTCTAGTCACACAAGACAATTGTCTCCTACTGCCAGATGGTCGTTTGGTAGTTTCCTGATCACATACGAATTTGGCAATTCGATTCCAATTGATATCATATATTAATTCCTTGCACCACAAGTAATGTGCAATCGAATAAGTTTGGAAAACATCCAAAACATTCACTCATACCAACCGAGTAGTCTCATCCATGTGAGATGCCTATCTTGTACACCCAGACGACTGTCTGGTGAACATGATTTGAGCCACTTAGTTCAACAGATTGAATCGTTCGGTTTACTCCTCTATTTAGGAAAAACATAGCCAATTCAAACTCAGATTAGCTTGACAACCCAAATGACCGTCTCAACACTTGAGACAATTGTCTAGCTACCCAAACGGTCATCTCAACACTTGAGATGGTCGTTTGGCACTTCATTCAACCAATCCATTGCGTGAATTGAATACCTTGACACTTTAGTAATCAATCCAATCATCATTCAAGATGAACTCCACTTATAGATGAGTTCATGTGTGTGTGACCCTATAAGTCCCATATCACTTTAGTAGTGCATGTCCATAACTAACTTATGACATCACAAGCAAGGAGCCATGCCTACTCACACATCAGTGCTACCCAAGTGAATGAAAACTTGGTGAACAACTTCAATATACAATTTGTGTAAGGTGTTGCAGTGATTGTTTAATTTCTTTTTCTTTGATATCCATGATGAACTCGAGGAATGAAATCATCATCCTTTCAATGTTCAATCCATGTTTCTTGAACGAATAGCAGACTTTCTGAGATAATGTAACATCTATATCATATATTAATTCACATGTGCATGTGCATGCATTTCTTAGTCTTGATTATCAAGTGGCCATGATATCATACTCCATTAGGAGGGAAACATCCCATGTATATCACTCAAAGTTTATCCCCATGTGTCAAATTTACCCAATCATCACCTTTATAACAACCCATATTTTAAGACTACGTTTGATGATTTCAAAGAATACCCAATGACATGTGATGAGTGTAGTGATTTTAGTTCTAAAAAACCACAATCACCACCTTCACTATGAGAGATGACTATGACCACCAATCATGGTTTCCACGTGTCACTCTCAAGGTGGGTCTGTCTGATACATTATTCCCTGACATGTATTTATGTGTTTGGTTTGATGCCATATCATGACTAATGAAATTCTATCATCAACCAAACCACTATCTAGTCTAATGTGTTACTAGTGTCTATCTACCTTCCATAGTAACAACCAACAAGGTACATAATGAGAATATATATGTACTCTTAACATTTGTATGATCTCATTTCCCAAGGCTAATACTTGAAGATATACATCATTGAGTAATAATATTCTCTAGACATTCATAATGTTTCCTCATTATCTCATAACTGAGTGAAACAGATGAATTGGAAGCTTGTCTTTATAAGTATTAATCAGACCCTTCATGGTTTTGGTTACTCTCAAAGTCCATCTACTATATCATCCTCAATGGAATACCCCATGCTTATTCTCTGATTCTAATCCTTCTAGACATGGTGCATAAACAAAATGATTTTGTTAGATTCTTAGAATTATAATTTGGCTGCCATCCATATATCCAATACAAAAATAGATCCCTCCATCGATTTTATCAATGATACCCTAATCTCTCTCAACCAACTCTTTTAAATTTCCAAAATAAAAAAATAATTCTTAATCTATTCCAATCTATCTCGACCCTAACTTTACTCTATATCCTTACTTCTTTGTCGTAATGTCAATAATGACCTTGAGAGTGACTTTTCTCACATCCTAAACTGCAAAACTGCGACCTTTCCCACTAAATATTAGTTCAACCTCTATTTATTCCCTTCCCCAATATCCTACTCTTCTAAGACAAACTCCTTCCTAAGAAAACTCAATGTTTGGGCAAGCTCATCCCTATCATGGTGGTTTAAGTCACCCTTATAGACACAATTATTTTTTGACTACTATCCTATTAAATTAATTTTATCCCATTGACAAAATCTATTGTGCATTTGGAAATTTCACTCCATTCACCCTATTGTTCAACAAACCATCTTCCTCCCCCAATTCCTAAGGTGGATGGGACATTTGTAACATAAATACAACATCTCGACGCTACATACTAAAAAATATGCATATCACCAATGCCTCTACACCTTGGTGCAAAGTTGTCAAACATAAATATTACTCACATGTTGCACCCTGGGTCTCTATAAAACATAATTCATTGGGAAATATATAGACAAATTTAAACCACATCCTTAACCTCACTATGAATATTCCCATAGATGATCTATATCCCTTGTCCTTCTAGTTGGATACTTTGTTCAAAAGTTGTAACCTACTCACTATCATCACCCCTCCCACCCAACTTGCCCACCATCACCCTATGAAAAATAGCCATATTCAACTACTCCAACCATCCAGTATCCTTTGAAAGAAACCTCCAAATATCTTTTGTCATTGACACTCTAAAAAAATATGACTCCTTCTATCCTACCCTTAAAAGAAACCGTCCATGTCATAGTTTGGGATGAATCCTTTACCTTTAAAAGTGTACAACTTCCTTTAGTTACGTGGTTCTTGTTCAAAATTCACTATCATCTTCTGAAAAATGAACATGTTCCCTAACATCATTTTATTTATTTGGTGTCTTCATGCTAATAAATCCTTATGGGTCCATATCTACATAGGTGATATATACATCATCATGTCCCGTGTGTGCTTTTTTGTAACAACATTGAATAACCCTAACATTTATTTCATGTGATGTGGCCACCCTTCAGGATCTCCTTCAACATCCACCTTCATTTCCCAACACCATCCTACCACACTTTTCATGGTAATAACCTAATTGCATTACACCTTCAAACATGAATCCTGATTGGAAAAAAAAATGTCCCATAGTATGGAACATCTGGTAGCAAAGAAATAGGAGATTGTTGATAATGCTTATCCACCCTTTCAGGTAATATCAACAACATACACATGCATTTTTTCAACAATGATTCTTTGCAAATTCTCTGACTTGAAACCAAGCTAATTGGAATATTATTCCATGACCACCTATGGAGATTAATCCTAACTATTCTGATATTACAGATGTGGAATGGCTGACTTTGACCAAGCGGGCACCTCCAATGCTCAATGATTCCCAAGCCCACCACCCAACCCATGAATGATGACTTGTTTTTGTACATTTTTTATGGTTCATCTAGCCCTTGCAGTTAGGAGTGCCCCTTCCATTTAAACTTATATTTTCTATCTTGAGCTACCCACTCTTACCGCTTGCATTTTTTATGAGGGGAAATCTATGTATTTTTATTAATGTGCTAAATCGGCAACAACGCAGTCAGCTATAGCTAGAAGTAAATTGTTGGAAAGAAAGATAGAAACTCTACTTTTAGTAGTTTCCTGTGCTAGAAGGTGAGCCACACCATTGGGCTCATGATAACAAAATTGAAAGCTAATGTTTGTAACAGAACCCTTACGGGAAAGGATTTCGTTGAGGAAGGTTCCAAGTAGGTCTGTCATCCTAGTTTCATTGTTGATGCACTAGATTATCACCTAGGAATGTGAATCAACTATGATGTTATCAAAATGAAGATTATAGATCTTCTTAAGGCCTTCCTTGATCGTCCAAGCCCCCTCACACTGAGGTTTGATATGAATTATTTTCTGGAGGCTTGTAGTGTGTAAAAGGTTTTCTTTTTTATTCCGCCATACCATACTGACACCAATAATGCCATGCTTATCCATAACTACATCATAGATCATTTTAGTGGCCATGGGGTCAGGTGGGTGCCAGTGCTTTTCTTCTGGATGGAGTCACAAGAACTCCCGCGTTCTCCTGGTGGTGGTCATTTATCACGACCAAAAGGGTTCTATGCATGATGAGGGGTGGAAGGATGTTGTTGTCAAATGTGATATCATTTCTCCTATTCCGAATATCCCATAATGAAGCAATTATAAAGTCATCCTCTTGTTCGCATCCTGTGTTGGTGAACCAGTGTATGGAGACGTCAATGCTCTTGGTAGCTGCCTCCCAGATGCGAGCTTGGATTACTGGAGAGGTATCACACTACAAGTTCCATTCCTGGCTACATTGAAACAATAGTTGGCTAATATCCTCCTTCTTGGTGTTGCAGATATCGCAGATCCAATGGGGGTGACAGAACCTACCGTGAAGACGACTCAGGGTGGATAGGGCCCCTGAATGGCACCTCCAGAGGAAGCATGCCACCTTGGGATGAATTCCCCATCACCAGATCCCTCACCATCTCTTTCCCTCCTCCTCAACAATCGCCTAATGATTTCTTCCCATGTTATGAGTAGCTAGCTAGTAAGTAGAGCAGAATGTAAAGTCACCATTCTTGCTGGGCCACCAAAATATACTATCTTGTTGTCTTGATTCACTGATTGGAATGGAGAGGACCTTCATGGTTAAACTCTATGTTAATATCATGTAAATCAAGTCAGTGTCCCATCCAATTTGATCTCTATTCATGATTTGATTCACATGTGGTACCGTGTTACAACTGAATCCGTGAACCTTGTCCAAACTACCCCCTATGCCCAGAATCCAATTATTAGTCCATATATTGATGTTACTGCCACCCCCCACCCTCCATTATGAACCTTCTAATATAATATGCTTTGAGTTCCATTTACTCCTACACGTTTAGCTCAGATTATACCCACGTCACACCTCCAGAATGGAATCATTTGGGAAGTATCTGGCTTTGAGAACTTTGTACACCAAGGTATCCATCCTATGGAAGAGTCACCATACTTGTTTTTCCAATAGATCTTGGTTGAAATCTCCCAAATTCCTAAACCCCAACCCGCCTTGGTTTTTTAGCCTGCATAGATTTTTTCATCTAACCCAAGAAATCTTTCTTTTTTTCTCTTTCATATGCAACTATTAATTGTCTCAATAAGACCAAATAGTAGCTAGAAGATGCTCATGATGTAGGATGGTATGTCTTGTGCCACAACTTTGATTAAAACTTCTCTACCCGGCTTAGATAGTAGTTATTATTTTCATCCTTGTAGTTTCCTCCAAATGTGTTCCTAGGTGAAAGTGAAGACTAGTTTCTTGGATCTTCCGACTATTGTAGATAAGACCAGATACTTTTTGTGCCTATCTACTTCTTTCACCTTTAGGAGACCCTTAATCTCCTCTATTCTTGCATGACTAACCCCTTTGTTGAAGTGCACTTCAGTCTTGGATAGATTTATTTGTTGTCTTGATGCCCATTCATATTGGATGATAATTTCAGCTGACTTCAGGCACTCTTCCCTGCTTGCCTTCGTAAAGGGGATTGAATCATCTACAAAGTAAAGGTGAGAAATGCAGGGACCATGGTAAAGAGGATCGAATCATATTGTTGTGTTGTGCCGCTAAATTTAGAAAGTAGAAAAAGCTTTTGTACATAAAATAAAAAGTTAAGGTTAGAGGGGATCTCCCTGGAAAGGTTTGTGGGTAGGTTGAGTCTTTCTAGTGCATTCCATGTTGATGGAAAAGGAGTGAGAAATAATTGGCATGCAGTCCATCACCTTCCTCCTCCATCTGGTCCCAAAACCTAGTTTTCTTTGTATATGGTCAACGAACTGCCATTCTACTTTGTCATAGGCCTTAGACAGGTCCAATTTAAGAGAAAAAGTAGCTATCTTTTATTCCCTTGTCCCCCATCTAGACTGGAAAAGCTCATAAGAAATCACGACATTGTTAGTAATAAGTCTTCCTGGGATAAAAGCATTGTGGTTTATATATACAATCCCATCAATCAACATTTTTAATTTATTGTCCATGACCTTGGAGGATATTTTATACATGACATTGCAAAGGGTTAATCGGTCTGAACTCTTTAGTTTCGGTTGGCTTCTGGACCTTTGGAATCATCACCACTAGAGTTGAATTTAGGTTTGATATGCTCGTATCAAATTTCCACCATCCCTTGATATAATTGGATGCATACTCTCCAACAATGTGCCAATATTTCTCAAAGAATAGGACTTCATAGCATCTAGACCAGTGGCTTTGTTAGAATGCATGTGTTTCAACATTGTTTTGATCTCTTCATTTGTGATGTCCTTGTGTAGTCATTCCTGCTCATTCCCGCCAACTTTCTAGAGAATGCCTGCAGTCACCCTCCCACCATGTGGGGTTGGAGGTCTAGAATAATCTCTAAAAGAAAGTCAAAATTATCAGTTCAATCTCCCCATCGTTGGTTTTACATTGTCCCTCATCATTCTTGAGCCCCTCAATCTTTTTCCTCTTTCTTTGTTGGGATGCCTTGTAATGGAAATAAGTTGTGTTTTTGTCTCCCAACTTCATCTCATTTACCCAGGATCAGGCATGCGAGAACGCCTCATCCTTCTGTGCCACTCCTGGTTTTTAGAAGCAATGCTTGAGAATCTATCAAGTGTTTCTTTATCGGGGGTGTCATTGAGTTATCGCAAGCTTTGTCTCTAAATCATTTATTTTCCTTTTCATCTTCCCAAATTTATCTGAAGCCCAAGACTTTAACTTTGACCCACATAACTCCATCTTATGCAATAAGCTAGAGTGTCATCTCTCTTCCCATGAAAGATGAGCGATCTCTTCTCACTATTCGTCCTCCACCCACATAGGTTCAAATAAAAAGTGATGTTGCAACCTCTGCTCCATGTTGATCACAATTGGAACATGATCATATTCATACCTTATAAGGTGAACTGCCCTTGAGTGGTAGAACCTGCTTACCCATGCAGGACAAGCCATCACCCTATTCAGTCTCTCCCAAATTAGAGTTTTCGGTGTTAGACCCCTTTTCCAGGTGAAAATGATGCCATTGTCTCCCAAGCCCACCTGATCACAGTTATCAATAACAAATCTAAAATCTTGTAGATATCGGTCCAACTTAGCGTGACCCCCCTCTTTTTCTCGTCATTTGACATAATATCATTGAAATCCCCAAATAAAATTACAGGAAGGTTTGAGCCATTTTTCATCTCCAGAATAAGATTCCACATCTTGGACTTCTGTTGTTGGTCAGACCACCCATAAATGTCAACTGCTCTCCAAGGGACATCTGTACTATTCCCACTGACCTCGTAGTCACAATGGTGTTGTGAATATGATTGTACGGTGATGTCTACATCCTTGTACCATAATCTGATACCTCCTGCGATACCATTGCTTGAAAAATAGAATCCTTATATGAAGCCTGACTTTCTTTTCACTTCTTCAAGATCCACAATAGAGATCATAGTCTCCATGAGGAAGACTATGTTTTAGATCTCTATCCAGCATCAAGACTGGAGGGCACTTACTGTGTCAGGGTGGCCCACTCCTTGACTGTTCTAGCTAAAAAAATTCATTATTCATCGTGGGGTTGGTTTACTCCAGCCTCAGCTACATGGACAAACTCAGTCTCTAGTATGATTGTCTCCACCCCATTAGCCCTCATTCTTTTACACAAATCCCCTTTCAGTTCCATGTCACAATGACCCGTCAACCTACCTCTCTTTCCTTTCAATGATGTCCACTCCACCTCAAATTTAGGTGTACCCAGTCTTTATACCCGACTCATTTTATAAACCCACAGAGGGTTCCTTCTTTTTCTTTGGATCTTTCTTTCCTTTCTGGTTGTTTGTCTCCTTGCTCGTCTGAATTTTTTGCGATATGGTATGTACTGCACCTTGGACCTCATTAGTTAGACTCTTCCCCTTGGTAGTTTGAATTTGGATTATCAGGCATGTGCTCCCGGTAAGTAACTTTATCTCTCGAAATCCTTCCTCAACATCTGGCACTACTTCATCGATATAACTTGATGGTCTCATGGTGATCATATCCTCCTTAGTTAGCTGGATAGCCATGGGTTTCTATTGGCTTTTATTCCAGTCCATGTTTCTTCTAATTCCTCCACTACCTTCCTCCTGTGAGCTTCCTTGGTCTCGTTCATTTTATGAGTTCTTAGTACGACTAGGGTAGAATCCTAAGCTTCCTGGGATAGAAATTGCAACCCATGATCTGGGTTCATTTGATGGTTGCCATCCATTGTTAGTTCTCTTATTCTTTGTGAGTCCTCACTCATTATGGCTTGGATTCTTTGGGCTTTCCCAATGGAGTCTCCTTTCAGTCCCATGAACAATGATTCACCGCTACCCTTTGATTGTTAGGATCTCCCCATGGATGATGATTGTGGTTTCTGATCGAATTGTATCTTGCAGTTAACTTTGTCATTGCCAAATATCTCCTCCGACAGTGTAGTTTGCGGATTTCAAGGGGATGCTTTGATCCACGTTTCCCACTGCTTCTCCCTTCCCTCATCTTCTTCGTCTTGTGTGGTGCAGTCCTTGTCTACATGCCCTAGAAGACCACAATAGAAACAGAAGTTTGCTAGCCTCTCATAGTTGATTTCGATGTCCATCACCTGGTTGTTCTGGAATTGCACCTGAAGGATTCTATTGAGGGGTTTGGTTATATCCACGATCATCCTAACCATGGCTGAGGAATACCAACCTAGGTCATCCACATCTAGGGACACTATAGTCCCTATGCACCCCGCTATCTCACCTATGGTTTTACTCGGTCGGTACCTAATAACACCCTATTTTACGTACTTTCTGTATATATTTTACACCACTTTTAGTATATCTTTTGTTAGCTTTTCACGTTATTTTTCTATCTTTTTGACTAAAGCATTACTTACATGGTTTCAGGTATATCCACATGATAGATCGCATATCAAGACCAGGACTGTGGTCCCCTTATACCTTGACTGTGATCATAGTTCCAGAGCTCTCTAGTGAACGCAGTCATCTGGTGTCAAGGAAGGATCGCAACTAGTTTATAGACCATGAGCATCGCGTAACCGAGACCTCAAGAATGGTCGCAATCAGAACATGCACCTCAAAGATAGACCAGTGGTCATGGTGTGGATACAAACCGCGATCAAGAGAAACCACGGTCACAGACAAGCTCTTGCAAACTACGACCAAGCGGGAAGACCTCAACCTCGACCGCCCGAATGCAACTCACAAGCAGACCTCGACCACGGTTATCACCAGGCCATGACCAAGCTCAACCCCGGTGAAAGATGAATAATGCACATTCCCTAACCATAGTCTCACCCTCACTTAACAAAGACCACGAACGCGGTCCAGGCTTAAGTCAGTGGAATGTGCCTATAAATAGAAAACCCACATGTCTTGTCAAATCATTAGATCATAGATTAGATCCCAATGACCACAAAGTGTTGATGCGTTGCAGATTCATCCCAGATCATCCCATCCATCAGTCTTAGATCTCCAAAGGCAGAAGTTGAGGAGAGAGAAGATTGAAGAACCCTTCTTTGAGAGAAGAAGACCATCCACGCCATCCACATGATAGATCTAAATTTGAAGAAGTATTGTGTCATATCACGTCTCTTCCTTTCTAGATCTACCATTCCATCCTGTTGTACTTCCCTCCTCTCTTCATGGGCATCCCATGGATCTATCTTTCTGTAATGCTATTATGTTGTCCGCAAGCATGAGCAGCTAAACACCTTAACTTGGGTTGGGAGTAGCCACTAAGGCTCTCCCAACATGTATATTGTATCTTTTTGTTGACTATACATATTCTTATCAAGATTATCTCCATGCACCTATTTTATTGCTTCACTTGTATGCTTAGCTACCATCTTGTGATGTTTGATTGTTGATATCTCGAGAGAGCAATATTGCTTTTATCATGTGTCATGGAGTAGTGTGAATGCACGAGAGTGTTGGAATGTTAAGGCTTTAAAACCATATGTTATGTTGCGAAGATTATGTGTGGTCATCTCGAGAGAGAGGCTACCCTTAGACTAAGATCCTTCCTCATCTTGAGAGAGAGTGGAATGGACACTTTTGATGGTTGCTTATAATCTTGTTAAGAGTATGAGAGAGAGAGAGAGATGATGAAACATGTTGGTGAGATGCTTTAGTAGGTGAACCCCAACCTGGATTTCCTTCCATATTCTTGCTTCATTCTATTTCTTTTGTTTCTTTTGTTTTTGTTATTTTTGGTCTTTCTTGAGCTACTTTAGTTTGTGTGCCACCGTTCCTTAAGGAACACCTTTTACATTCCCTCTTCAGATGGAGTATATGAGTGTTAGATTCTGCGTGCTTAACACTACCAACCTTGTCCCTGTGTTTGACCCCGATCACTACATCGAACCTCGTTTATCATTGCACGGGCCTGAGAGTCAGGTTGTCTCTTTAAAAGTCCGACTACTCTGAATCCACTCCCTCTGGACTTGCGATTTAGGTCGGTCAACTTTTTGGCATCGTTGTCGGGGATAAGGCAAAGCGGCACCATTAAGAACCCGAGTCCACTTACTATACTCCCGTACCTCAAGCTTAGCAATAAGCTTGACAACACAGTTACATTAAGTTTTCTAACCTGAGTTTGTATAAAATAGTTCGTTTGGACCAGTTCAATTTTCTAAATTGATTGTACGGTCTATTTAGGCACCCCTGCAGAAGCAACTCGTTCGATTTTACTCCTTTTCACCATGCCGCCTCACGTGGACATTACCCTCTCGGGAGATGAGTGGAACGCAAGGAATGCACACAGCCCACCTCCACCAGGAACGGATGAAGATAGAGATGGTCGTTATGATGATGATCATTAGTATGAAAAAGAGTGAGAAGAGAGACATGAATATGATCGTCATGAGGAAGACCATCACTACGAGGAACGTCATCATCACCGCAGGCACAGAAGAAACCATAACAACCATGAGCACAACCGCAAGAACAACGATAACAAGGACGATGAGGAAGGGAAGACCCTTCGTGAGTTGGAAACAACAAGGGCCAACGAGTCAAGATGTCTGATCATTGTACCAAACTTCAACACAACAAACTTTGAGCTAAAGCCAGCCATTATATCCATGATCCAAAACAAGCCTTTCTGTGGGAACCCAAGGGAAAACCCGTACCACCATCTTGATGCTTTCAAGAACATATCTGATACCATTAAGATGAGGGGTGTCCCATAAGAAGTGATCTACTGTAAGGGTTTTAATTTCTCTTTGGAAGACAAGGCTCTCTCTTGGTATCTAAATCTCCCCCACCAATCTATAAATGGGTGGAGACCCCTTGCAGATACCTTTATCACCAAGTTTTACCTACTGAGAGGACCATCTGTAACATGTAGATGATCACCTCTTTTGCATAAAAGCCAGGGGAGAACCTGCACGAGGCGTGGGGACATTATCAAGAATACTTGAGAGACTGCCCACACCACAACTATCATAAGGGGTTCATTGGAACCACCTTCTATAATGGGTTGACCCACACAGAGATGACTTCTCTGAATGTTGTCGTAGGTAGTGACTTCTTGGGGAAAAAGCCAAATAGAACTATGAAGATTATAGAGAACATGGTTGCACTCCAAGTAGGAGTTGACTAAGAAAGGAACGATAGAGGAACGTTAAAGAAGATTGGTTCTGAAGGACCATCCATGGAGGCCAAAGTCTTAGAAACTATAACTACCCAAATCCCGAAGATAGAGACTGATGTTAAACAACTAAAGGAAACTAGAGGAAAAGGGAAGAAACACACCGAGAAGGTGATGAAGTGTGTCACCTGTGGTGAAGGAGGATACAGAGTTGATAATTGCATTTACACTAGACCTGAAGAAAGTGAAGATAGTGAAAGCGGAGTGGAGTCGGTGCAGAATGTTTCCTATGCAAACTTCAAGAGGCCAGATCATCTTGGTTTTAGCTATTGGGACAAGGATGTGGATGAGAATTCGCACCAGCTGGGAAATTTGAAAAAGCCACCGCCAAGATTTGAGAAGAAGAACAAACAAGCATCATATACTCGAACAACCAATTACCATACAAATAAGAATAACTACTCGGCGCAAGGCAGTAACCAAACTCGTCAAGGAGTAGGACCAAATCAAGGGTCGAGTCAAGGCCAAGGTCAAGGATAGGGTTAGGCGAAAGATAAAAACCAACCTGACTTGGTGACTCAACTATTCGATTTTGTCAAGAGGCAGGCTATCATGAATGATCAGCTAACACAATGTGCCCTAGCCAACTATGGCGTCCTGACTATGATGCAAGTCCAAATGTCAGATATGAAAACGCATCAACGCCAGATAGACCAACAACTCGCACAGTTGGATGAGCTAGTAATGAACCCCTAAGGAAAGATCCCATCAAACACTAAGACTGTAAAAATGGCAATCCTCCGATCAGGGAGAACTTTGATCAATTATGGAACAGGAAACAACAAAGAAGAACAAAAAGTTGAAGAACCACAATAGGAGAAGGAATTTTCTTCCTAGAAGTTTGTTGACAAGGAGGGGCTTACTGAAGAAGGCCATGAGAAAAGTGGAGAAGCTAGGGATCCTGATCCCGTAGAAGAAATCTTTATGAAGAAAAGCCCATATGCACCGAGAATCCCATTTCCATACAAGCTCATCAAGGCCCACCTAAAGAAGAGATATGAAAAGTTCATGGAAGTCGTGAAGAAACTCCATATAGATGTCCCGTTTCTGGATGCTCTAGAGGAGATGCCAACTTATGCTCAGTTTTTCAAGAACCTTATCACAAGGAGAAGGAGAGAAATTCAAGTCAAAATGGTACACCTAGCGAACATGAACAGTGCATTTGTTCAAGTTAAACTACCTACAAAGAAGAAAGTTCCAGGGGCCTTGAACATCCCCTTTTGTGTTGTAGACAATGTCGAAAGAAAGGGACTGGAAGACTTGGGAGCCAGCATAAGTCTGATGCCCCTAAGCCTTGCACAGAGACTTGGATTGACCGACATGGTCAATACAAGTATGAGAATTGAGCTAGCCAATCATACCTTCAAGAGACTAGTGGATATAGTGGAAGACTTTCCCATCCGTGTGGGATGGTTCTTCATACCCTGTGATATTATTGTAATAGTTACTGTTGAGGACCCTAAGTGTCCGATAATCTTTGGATGACCTTTTGTAGACACTAGAAGAGCCCTGATAGACGTTGCAGAAGGCGTGATAACACTCCGAGTCAGAAGTGACCACATTGACTTTAAGGTAAAGGATGCTATGAAAGGGCCAGCTCTTACCGAGTCTGTCTACTTCATGGATAGCTACAACCAGTATTGTCAAGCAATTCAAGAAGATTGTAGACCCGCTCATGAGAGCCATGAATAACCTGAATCCTTTGACAGAAGACCCTGAAGTGCTCAAAATTCTAGACTTCCTTAACCAAACTGAAGAGAATCTTAGTGATAATGAAGAGGTAATAGAAACAGTGATGTACACTTCTTTGGAACCATCAACCGAAGAGTCAGAAACTCTGAAGCCAAAGGAATAACTAAAGCCATTACCGAAATGGATGAAGTATGAGTTCCTAGATGGTAAAGGAAGGAACCCAGTCATCATCAATGCTAACCTCCTAGATGAATGTTGGAAGTTTTGAAGGAGCACAGAGGAGCAATTGGATATTATGTAGAGGACATCAATGGACTAAACCTGTCCCTATGCATGCACAGAATTAACCTTGAAGAATCGGAGAGACCTTTGGTACAACCCCAAAGGAAATTAAACCAAATATTGAAGGAAGTTGTTAAGAAGGAGATATTAAAACTACGTTATGTGGGAATCATCTACCCAATAAGCGATAGCAACTGGGTAAGCCCCATTCATGTAGTACCCAAAAAAGGTGGAATGTCTGTGGTGAAGAGAGATAATGGTGATGAAGTCGCAACCATAATGGTCACATGATGGAGAATGTGTATTGATTATAGAAAGCTCAATTTTTCCACGAAGAAAGACCATTTTCCCTTACCATTTATTGATTAATTTCTTACAAGACTTGCCACCATGATTACTTCTGCTTCTTAGATGAATATTCTGGATTCTACCAAGTCCCTATACACTTGGACGATCAGGAGAAAAATGACGTTTACATGAATCTATGGCACGTATGCCTTCACAAGAATGCCCTTTGGCTTATGTAATTCTCCTACAACCTTTCAGCGTTGCATGATCTCCATGTTTCCTAACTTCTTAGAAGATATAGTTGAAGTGTTTACGGATGACTTCTCTATTTATGAAAAAGATTTCAATGCTTGCCTAAGAAATTTGTCCCTAGTTCTACAAAGATGTGAAGAGAAACATTTCATCCTGACCTGGGAAAAATGTCACTTTATGGTTTGAAGTAGAATCGTCCTAGGGCAAAAGATCTCCAAGAAATGTATTGAGGTGGATCTTAGCAAGATCGAGACAATCTCCAAACTCCCGCCACCAATATCAGTGACATGAGTAAGGAGTTTTATGGGTCATGTTGGATATTATAGGAGGTTCATTAAGAACTTCTCGAAGATATCAAAGCCCCTTTCAAATTTTCTGATTAAGGACGTAGTGTTCGAGTTCAATGATAACTATTTAAAATCTTTCGAGACCCTAAAAGAGGAATTAACCTCTATACCGATCTTGCAAGCTCCAGACTGGGAGCTACCTTTTGAAACAATGTGCGACGCAAGTGACTATGCCATAGGTGTAGTCCTAGGGAAAAAGAAAGACCAGAAGCACCATGTAATATGTTATGCCAGTCGGACGTTGGACGAAGCCCAAGTGAACTATACTACTACTGAGAAGGAGATGTTAGAGATTGTCTTTGCATTCGACAAATTTAGATCATATCTTATAGGGGTGAAGGTAAAGGTCTATATTGACCATGGGGCCATACGTTATCTGATGCAAAAGAAGGACACAAAACCAGGATTACTAAGGTGGGCCCTACTACTACAAGAGTTTGACCATGAAATAATTGATAAGAAAGGAAAAGAAAATGTGGACACAGATCACCTGTCCAGAATATTTTGCGATGAGGAAAATCAGTTTCCCGTAAATTATAACTATGTTGATGAAGCTCTATTAATGGTTCAATCCGACGAGCAATGTCTTCCGTGGTTTGCAGATATTTGTAACTATCTAGCTTGTGGCCAACTTCCACCTGATATAACCTACAATCAGGAAAAGAAGCTCTTCTCCGACATCAAAAACTATTATTGGGATGACCCACTACTATTTCAGAGATGTTTTGATAGTTTTTATAGAAGATGTATACCATAGGAGGAAGTCCCACTGATCTTAAGAGAATGCCACTCTTCATCGTATGGAGGGCATCATAGTGGGGAAATAACAACTGCAAAAGTGCTTCAGTCAGGTTTTTATTGGCCCTCCATGTTCAAAGATGCAACATCTTTTGTAAAAGCTTGCAAGGAATGTCAACTAACTGGAAATATCAGTAAGAGGAGTGAGCTGCCTATGGCTGACTAGGTGGAAGTAGAAATCTTTAATGTTTGGGGGATAGACTACATGGGTCCTTTCCCCTCATCAAAAGATTTTTAGTACATTTTAGTGGTTGTTGACTACATGTCAAAATGGGTAGAGGTTGTAGCTACCCAAACCTACGACTCTAAATCTGTGATTAAGCTATTTGAGAAAACCATTTTTCCTCACTTCGGGGTGCCTCACACTTTGATAAGCGATGGGGGATCAAATTTTGGAGAGAACCAGTTTGAGGCGCTACTAAAGAAGTATGGGGTAAAGCACAAAGTTGCTACACCTTATCACCCTCAAACCTCTGGACAAGTAGAGGTATCTAATAGTCAGATTAAGCAAATTCTAGAAAAAATTGTTAGCCGCACTCGAAAGGAATGGTCCATGAAGATTGATGATGCTCTCTGGGCTTATAGGACATCTTTTAAGACACCCATAGGCACAACGCCATATAGATTAATCTATGGCAAGGCGTGCCATTTACCTTTGGAGCTCGAACATAAGGCCCTTTGGGCGATCAAGTTTCTGAATATGAACCTAGAAAAGGCAGGTCAAAAGAGATTTCTACAACTATAAGAGCTTGAGGAGCTAAGATTACATGCCTACAAGAACATGAGGATCTACAAACAAAGGACTAAGGTGTGGCATGACACCCACCTAAAGAACAAGGATGTTCATGAAGTAGACAAAGTACTTCTCTTCAATTCTAGCATTAGGCTCTTCCTTGGGAAGCTTAGAACAAGATGGTCATGCCCATTCTCTATGGTAAAGATTTATCCATCAGGAATGATGGAAATTCAAGGAGAGAAGACTGGTATCTTCAAGGTCAATGGCCATAGGGTAAAAATATTTTACGAAGATGAAGCCTTTGTGAGAAGATCTTAGATCAATTTGGAGGAACCAACTCAGCCAAATGAGGAAAGGAATCAAGAGTTTCCACATCCAACTGTAGGACCCAAGGAGTGAAGATTTATGCAGTCTACCTCAGAGACTTTAAAGCAAGCACTTCTTGGGAGGCAACCCAAGTTTTTACCCTTTTTCCTAAACTTGTTTTCTTTTACTTTTTCACTTTGTTTAGTTTTATTTTCTTTTAAGTGATGTACATACCCATCTTATTTTTAGTATTTCATGATTAACCTAAGAAAATGACCTTTGTTTTGATCTAATCGCGGTCTGGACCATGGTCATGGTATAGAACTTGCATCACGCAAGACTGTGACTCGCAGTACATGCTACCAGGCACCTGGACCGCGACCCGATGTCATCTTTGATTCTGTAGAGAACTGTGACTGTGGTTGCACTTCATAGCATACTGCGACCATGGTTGTTTCTTACGATCACCATGACCATAGTTTTCCACCCCCCTTTGATTGTTTGGTCATGATTACGTTAGTATATATATATATATATATATATATATATATATATATATATATATATATATATATATATATATATATATATATATATATATATATATATATCCTTGGACCCTCATATCTTCGACTCTTTTCACTCCTAGCTTTCCCAAGCCTAAGATAAACCCTAACCTCTGCTCTAACTGTGATCGACGACCTGCCGCCACAGCGAAGCCGATAGCTGATTCCACCATGTTCGATTTCACACAGTGTCCGATTTTTTCGTCACAACCATCAAAAAAGTAACAGGAAAACCCTTTTTGCACTTCTAAATAAATGAATCACCTTGTCACCTCCAATTTACTCCATCGCCTGAACTGATTCTTCCCATTTTATCTCTTGATGGTCGTAAGTCGCCCCATCGACGAATTGACCAGGTTTCTCTTTTACTCTAACCGCCTTATGGCGGAATTTGTAATTAACAAATAAAAACCCTAAAAACATAAACAATGGGACAACTGTTGCCGGAAAAAATGAAGAATAGATCATCAGACAGAGAGAAGAATCGAAACAATCGGAAGAAGAAAGATCGTGGATCGCGGTCGTCACCTCTACAATTGCGACTGCAGTGTGCTCATAAACCCCAACACCGGCCGCGGTGTTCACTCCAACTACCGACTCCTCCACGGGTCATAGTGTAGAAGAATGCTACTCTAGGTCGCGGTCCCCTAAACCACAACCTGACCATAACAAGAAATAAGACCATGATTGTGCCCATGACCATGACTGTATTTCCTAATCAGCAAACCGCGATCATGGTCCTTACTCAAGAAACTGTGACCGTGATCCCTTGTCATTACATTGTGGTCGCGATATCTTTCAGTGACTGCGACCGCGGTGTCATATGAGTTTCCATCAAAACCGCGATCGTGGTCTCTATGCACACTCTTGAACATGACATTTAATAACTTACCGAACACCTTCCCCAGATAATTGCAATAATGGTAATTGTTGTTAAAATCAACTAGGTACTAATTCATTGAAAAATTTGTAGATTGTCATCTCCAAGCAACAGGATCCCCCTGTACCAGAAGGCTACTTCCCTGAAGGAGGTAGAAAAGATAGTAAACAACCTAACAGCAGCACCAAAGAGGGATACTTCTCTACTAGTGCCCAAACATGTCGAGATACAACTAAGGTTGGAACAATATCAAAGGATATTGAGGGAGATGCCACAGGAAAACTCCCCACAAGAAACAGAACATGTTGGACATACTAGGACCTTCGAGTACCAACCAGAAGAGTCAGAAAGCCAAGTACAAGGAAAGAAAAGAAAATATGCACCCAAGGAAACCAAGGGCAGCAAGAAGGCAAAGCCAGTAGTTGTCAAAAAACCAAATAAGGAGGGGGTAAGAAAAGCCAAGGTGGTCATGGGGGAGACATCTGCACAATCTAGAGAACCCCTGTTCGTGCCCAAGAATGTCATGCACCAGTCTACCTACGACTGGATGTACCAAAACAAGGAGTTCTACCGTACCCGCTACCTGAACGTAGAAGATTTCAAAAAGATGGGAATCTAGGACAGGACGATAAAATTCCTGGAAGGTGCAAACCTACACGCCTTATGCATACCAGAGGTGAAATCTTATATGAAGCTAACCATAGAGTTGCTATCTTCACTTAAGAAGGTTGCTACTAGTAGCAAAACAAGAAATGGAGGGACAACAAAGAATAGACATAAAGTCCATTATCAGCACTGGTATTCAGGAATAGAATGGGGAGAAGATGTACTTCAAACAAAGAGGGTAAAAAAGACTACTCCCCCTTCTAGAAATGGCGCTCGATGATGCCCACAAGATGCGGCCCACACAATATGACATCGAAAAGATGTGATCTAGGGCACTACAGGCTAACATGAATATAGACCTAGTAAGTACAACTGGAGAAAGCAGTGCCCCATCTGAATTAGAAAAGAAGAAGAGCACGGAGCCACGGAAGAAGTTGGCGGTAGAAAAAAGAAGATAGTAGAAACAACTACTTCGCCAACAGTGAGGGAGAAAACCGTAGAACAACCCACCCCCACAGCTCCACCTCTAGAAGTACATGTGGGAACTCCAGAACCCACACCTCTCGAGCTACACAAAGAAGCAACTTCTGTGGAACCAAAGGTGGGGAAAGAAAAGGCCGTAATATCCGACCTACAATCCGACAACGAACCAGAGGCAGAGCCAGAAGGACAAGGCTCTCAGGCCATACCAGATACGGGAATCAGTGCAGTAGAGGTGGACCCACTAGACGAGCCAAAGGAGACAGAACAGGGTCCACTGCCACCACCTCCACAACCTATGGTGCCAAGCTCGTCAACGACACACATGGAGCATCAACTGCACCAGCAGCACCAGCAAGCACCTTCCTTCGGAGGTGCCTTAGGTATAAGGTTTGATGCAATGTGAGAACACATGCATCAAACCAACACAATAAATATGACCATTTCTTCTTCTCTATCTGCATTAACGATGCAGGTACAAGTCCTCAATGAAAGGACAAAAGCACTCCCTGACTTCCTCCAAGAAGTTGTAAGCAACCAATGGATGATGATGGGAATGTTAAAGAAAATGAAAGATGAAATGGAAGACCTACAAAAGGAGAGGGATGTCATCTGATCTGACAATGAGCACATGCATTGGGTCTATGACACGGCTATGGGTAACCTCGAAGAAGAGCATTAATGACTAGAAGAAGACCGCTAGAAGCTCAACAAGGAACCTGAAGAACTCGAGAATCGGTGAAAGAAAAAGAAGACCAAGCGCTCAGCAAGCCCGACACACTCCTTAGCCAGCCCCTCTAGCTACGACGACAATGACGATGACAATGTGGGAGGAGCATGATTAGGAGTGGGCATGCCGAAAGAAGGAAGTGCCAACACAAAGGTGGCACCTAAAACTGAGCCAAAGAGAAATGAGCCACCACAGCGGTCGAGCTCCCACAATGACAAACAAACAAATAAGAATGTGACATCATCAAGGGGGCTCAACCTCAAGTACAATCCAGAAGAAGGTCAAGATGAAGCACCTAAAAATGATGGGAAGCTAGCAGAGCCTCAGTTCTCACTACCTACACATACAATGATACTAGAAGAGCAGATTGCTGCTGCTCATCGTGAAGTGGTGGTCGTCAAACTCAGCACAGAAGGAGCGGTAGAGCCCGACAGAATGTTAGTTGAGTTGGGGGGCAGACTCAAGGAGAGCGGTGAGTTCCTCCTTTTCCAACCACATCACGATAATAGTGACTATCTCTATGATGGGAAGATGGAGGCGACCCTAAAAATGATGGAGGAAGCCAAGTTAGGGCAAACTTTTGAGGAGTGTCATGTCAAAGACAACATAGCTGTTGAAGCCTCCTTAGAGGTAGCTGAACCTGGGGCCACTACACAACTATTGCACAAGGTGACTGAACAAGTGGCCAAGGCAATGTCGACAATAGAGGAAACTTTGGCACCCTTAACACAGGAAGGAACATTCGATGATGAGGATGGGGGGATGGAAACCTTTTTCATAAATGGGCCCACCAGGGAGAGGATTGCACTAGTTGAAGCGGAAACACTGGGACCAGCTCCCCCTCTGCCTTGCAAGATGAAAGATATGGACATGACTGTGGTATCACAGATCGCATGCAGAGACATCTACATCTTGGCAGATGTCCTCAACTACAATCTACCCGGGTCAGGCATATTATATTACAGCAAGGGTAGACATCTATATAGAGACCACTTCCGGGGAATATTCAAGAAGAAGATGTGAGTACATAAAAGACTATTCAAGGTACTATGTGCCACCCTCCTGGAAGAATTCCTACACCTAGACAAGCCGCAGTTGATTTTCAACGGGACAACACATCTAGCCAACCTCCTCTACAATGAATACTACAAGGCGGCGGATGTAGCCGAATTGACGGTAGCAGTCTGGCAGAAGGAAACAAGACACATGGTGCTACCCATAAGGAATACAAAGCATTGGGCATTGATAGTCTTTGATCTGTATGAGCGCAAAATGATGGTGCTCAATTGTTGTGTAGTCAAACTGGACAACACCTAGCTGGTTTACAAGAGGAAGAACGCCAGAGATGCTTTAAGGATACCACGGTGCCTACAACGAGCTATCAAGGATGCAAATAACAAGTTCCAATGGTCCTAGAAACTCTATTCCATTAATAAGAAAGTCCCCCAAGAAGAGGATGGTTCGGGGGATTGCGCCTTCATAGTACTACGCATGATGGAGGCCATTAACAAGGGAATCCCCCTAGAGGATTTAGACAACAAAGACCTGCATGGAATGTGGGGGTATGTATGCTATGGAGGTCATCTATGATCGTCAGTTCTTCAACGATCTGGTGATGTCTGCACAAGTTGTACGCCGTAGGCTTCACATGGAAATTCCCCTACCTAAAAAGGTCTCTTAGAGGGAGCATCTAAAGACCATGCATGTGGGTTGATCCAACTGAACCAGCCAGGGTTGTGACATGTAAAGAAGGTTGGTATGATATCTATGGAGAAGCTGTAAAACACACATTAGATGAAGAACCAAAGAAGCCTCCAGTTGCAGAAGTCCATGAAAATCAACCTCCAAGAGAACAGCCTGAGGAAGGAGAGGCCGAAGAAGAAGATTTGGGCAATTATAAACCAGACGGACCGATAGGAGAAATTACACCTTCTTTCAAGAATTTTGACAGATGGAACTGCTTCAGTCTATCCCTTGAAGAACTAACTATAATTATGACTTCTTTGAAAGAAGATGATTCGCTGGGAGATGTCATATTTGAGAGAGATGGCATCTACGTGCTAAAAGACGACCTCCGAGAAATGCTGAAAATAGGATACATTTCTATAAGTACGATGTCAGCTTACCATGCAATACTAGGAAACACCATGCCAAATGCCCACATGGCATACTTCTTACTGGTAGATGACATCCTAACAAATAAAAGGTCAGGAGAGAAGCAGCGACTGCAACAATGCCTGGCGACATCCCCACCAGATCACATCTTCCTGCCTATTCTTCACAATAATCATTGGACTTTGTTGCATGTCAACATCCTCAGGAGGACTGATGTACTCTATAATAGCTCTGACGCAGCCTTCACACTTAAAAAGAAGACTAATATGACAACAACAAAGACGCCAATAGAAGAAAAGACAAAAAAATGCGTCGAGGCTATCGTTTAGATGATACAAAGTCACTGCAGAGGGTACGACCATTTGACAAGAAAAGACTTCAAGAAGAAGCAGTTTTGCCATAGGAGCCCCCCGCAGGTGCCCCTATCAAATGACTACGGCTTCTTCTATCTATCCTATATGGTGGCCATAGCCACTATTGGCTTCAAGATGGAAAACATGTAATATGAACAATACCACACACTAAGAGGAATATACACAAGCATGCTCCTCGAGTCCAAGTGGGCCTCCACCACCAACAACAAAAATAAATAAAGAAAGCCCGTTTATACATTTTGCTCAAATTTTGACACCCCAAGATGTGGTGTAGGATAGGTTTGGGGGAGGAGTCATAAATGGGCTATAGAGGTACATTTATCATCATTTTACCTCTAAAAATTTTGATAAAATTTTCAAAATTTTGAATTTAACTGGCTCTTAAATTTAAAAGCTCACCTCCTCTCTTGATAAATGTTCTAATTGTAATTTTTCATCCCTCTTAGAGAGAGATACATGAGCAACATACACATGTATATATGAGTAAAACAAGTCATAACAATATTGCTCTACCTCATTCTTGCAATAAGATGTTGGAAATGTGACAACCTTAACTCATGAAACCCTCGAAGACTAGAGAACTTCACCTAGTCATACTCCTGAACAACCACTCTCATCTGATGCTTTTGACTAGAAAATCCTTATCTTCATAGAAAGGGAAACAGCTGCCCTCTTCAAAGAATATCTAAACGAGTCTTGGCCTCCCAGAAGACCAAGTAAAAGTCCCTCACACCCAAGCCTGAAAGGAGATGTAAAAAGCCAAAAAGCAAGAAAATAATAATAATGAGAGTTGTGCCCAAAAGATGCCAAAGGTTTCCACACGAGTGGTATATTTATGCACTCATGAATGCAAATATGTCATGCCCATAAGTAGAATCTTGAAGCCAAGCTCACACACCCCCAATCCTGAATGAAAACTCACAAAACCACCTGACTTAAAGTCAGAAGCCCAAAAAGGGAAACACTGTTTTTACGACAGTTGTGGGTGAGGAGTTCAAGAGGAAGAGGAAAACATCTAAAGCCTTAAGCCTACCCGAAGACATTAGCATAGGGGCAACCAAAAATAAAGAATTGGTGTGAAAGCTACCCTCCGAAAGAGATATTGCATTAGTATGGTCATTACCTAAGGGAAGGGGAGATAAGTTGAGAAGGAGGAACCTCTTACAATTGAAGGTAATGGCAGTTTAATGAAGTTATGCAACTCCAGTTGAGGGGGGAGAATGAGACCTAAGGATTTGAAAACATGCAACAACAGTCTTAATGCAAGAATGATATATTTCAGTCATGTTATAATTTTGTCTTCTAAGATTGTTCATTCTCTCTCTGAGTTCTCGAACCTACACTTAGCATGACGACAGGCTTGATTCTAAGTTTAGGGGAGTTGATAACACTCTATTTTATGTACTTTCTATATATATTTTACACCACTTTTAGTATATCTTTCATTAGATTTTCACATAATTTTTCTATCTTTTTGACTAAAGCATTACTTACATGGTTTTAGGTATATGCACATGATAGATCGCGTATCAAGACCGCGACCGCAGTCCACTTATACCTTGACCATGATTGCGGTTCCAGATCTCTCTAGAGATCACAATCATCAGGCGTCAAGGAAGAATCACAACTAGTTTATAGACTGCGGTCATCGCTTAACTGTAACCTCAAGAATGGTCACGATCAGAAAATGTGCCTCAATGGTAGACCAGTGGTCGCGATGTGGATACAGACCAAAATCAAGAGAAACCACAGTCACTGACGAGCTCTTGCAAACTACGACCGAGCGGGAAGACCTTGACCTTGACCGCCTGGATGCAACTCACAAGCAAACCTCGACCGTGGTTATCACCATGCTTCAACCAAGCTCAACCGCGGTGAAAGATGAATAAAGCATAGACCATGACCACGGTCTCACCCTCACTTAACAAATACCCCGACTGTGGTCCAGGCTTTAGTCGGTGGAATGTGCCTATAAATAGAACACCCACCTGTCTTGTCAAATCATCAGATCATAGATCAGATCCCGAGGATCACGAAGTGCTGTTGCGTTCCAGATTCATCCCAGACCATCTCATCCATCGATCTTGGATCTCCAAAGGCAGAAGCTGAGGAGAGAGAAGATAGAAGACCCCTTCTTCGAAAGAAGAAGACCGTCCACACTATCCACATGATAGATCCAGATCTGAATAAGTATTGTGTCATATCACGTCTCTTCCTTTCTAGATCTATCATTCCATCCTGTTGTACTTCCCTACTCTCTTCGTGGTCATCTCATGGATCTATCTTTACATAATGTCATTATACTGTCTGCAAGCATGAGTGGCTAAACACCTTAACTTGGGTTGGGAGTAGCCACTAAGGCTCTCCCAACATATATATTGTCTCTTTCTATTGAATATATGTATTCTTATCAAGATTATCTCCATGCAACTATTTTAATACTTCACTTGTATGCTTAGATACCATCTTGTGATGTTTGATTGTTTATATCTCAAGAGAGTAATATCGCTTTTATCATGTGTCATGGAGTAGTATGAATGCATGAGAGTATTGGAATGCTAATGTTTTAAAACCATATGTTATGTTGTGAAGTTTACATATGGTCATCTCGAGAGAGAGACTACCCTTAGACTAATATCCTTCCTCATCTTGAGAGAGAGTGGAATGGACACTTTTGATGGTTGCTTGTAATCTTGGTAAGAGTATGTGAGAGAGAGAGACGATATTGCATGTTCGTGAGATGCTTTAGTAGGTGAACCCCAACTCGGGTTTCTTTCCATATTCTTGCTTCATTTTATTTCTTTTGTTTCTTTTGTTTTTGTTATTTTTGGTCTTTCTTGAGTTGCTTTAGTTTGTGTGCCACCATTCCTTAGGGAACACCTTTTACATTCTCTCTTCGGTTGGAGTATATGTGTGTTAGATTCCGCGTGCTTAACACTGCCAACCTTGTCCCTGTGTTCGACCTCGATCGCTACATCGGACCCCGTTTATCATTGCGGAGGCCTGAGAGTCGGTTTATCTCTTTAAAAGTCTGACTACTCTGATTTCACTCCCTCTGGACGTGCGATTTAGGGTGGTCAGTACCCCATTTGAAGGCGATATATGCGGATCCAAAAGGGGATGTGATTGATTCTGATATCACCTGGCTGCTCTTCGTTCTCCACTTCTTTGAACAACGAGAGTTTATTTTCAAAATTCCTTGGCGCCCCTTCTATTATATATTTTTTTGGTCATCACCCCTTCTGTTATCTTTTGTTTATCTTTCCAATGTAAGAACTAGATCACGAAGTTATCACCTTCGAGTTGTTTAAAAACCACCTTGTTGGCCAATACCCACGCCTGTGTAAAGGTGTGCTTCATAGCCCAGAAGTTGTATGCCTTACCAGTAAGAATCCGCACACCAATGCCAGTTATATGTGGTTATTATCATCCTTATCCGACATGTTATATATCTTGATCGGGACTTCTTCCTCCTCTATCAACTGGAACAACGTTCAACAAGTTCTTCAGCCATCACAGGGGACGACCAACAAGACACACCCTAATCCTTGAACCTGCAAGAGAGAGTCCACGCGGGAGATAAGGTGTTCCACTCACAGAACCCTAATCTCCTGAGCGGTTAGGTCGTGCCGCGGGGAAGAGGGATTAAGTGTTGGGGACAATTCTTACTTCTTGCATGATCGTTACTCATTATCTTTTCTATATACTTAATCCTATGATCCTATTTTTTCCCGCTAAGGGGACTTTGCGTGACTTCCTCCCTACCTATTATGAATGAATGAAATTGTTTTATCAAAAAGAAAAAAAAATACCATCATGAGAATAAACCCCTCCAGAAGGACCTTCTTGTCTCTCCCATTGGTTCTGAGTTCCTTGAGAATCGTTATTTGTGGTACTCTATCTTAATCTCAAACTAATATATAACTTTTTTTATTCATGCTTCCCGTTCTACCGATCCAAGCAAACAATCGAATGATGTAGTAATTGAGACAAATTAATATACAAGCATAGGGATTATAATCAGAAATATTATAGAACTGCCCTGTGTGCCTACAGAGCATAGATAACGAAATCAGGGCCCGAGCTTGGGAAAGATGTATAGTACCTCGTGAGCAGGACCACCAAGCCTGACAGACATTGAATTGAACCCCTTAGTACGGCTACACATCCGGAAGATGAATCAGAAAATTGTGATCATAACAGGTGGAAGGCTGGGGAGTTTAATTTGCAGGGACCAGATCTGTGACTACGATCGCATTCAGGATTGATATATTTTCTGTTGGAAGAGCATAGCCAGACTTGATTGCACAGAAGCCACAGGTGCTGCTGAAGCCATTGGCATAATTATAGCATGGTTTCAGGATGTTTGTTCTCTTCTCTTGCGCGCCCGTGATCGTCTAGTGAGATTTTGATGGCATTGTTCACAATGTCTGCATGCAGCCTGGGGAATATATGCTAGTTGACGATCATTTGGCTTCATCATAATGTTGACAGGAGCTTTGCCTGCTCGGTAAACCTTAGCTAGATAATACATTTCCACCTTTCATGGTTCCGAGGGGTGAACAGCATGAAGTTTTTTGGTTGGATTCAATTTCTCCGTTTCTCACCCCTTGAAAGTCGTATATGCTGAAGTTTTCCCTCACAAATACCTTTTCAATGTAATCAGGCACCTAGGCGTATTATTCTGTCTGATGTTGATAATTGTTCTTTTGCGTCAAACTTCTGCATGGCAACAGATGTGGGGTTACATAATAAACCAAACGTAGGAAACGTCCAGTTTCCTCTGGCGTAATCCCAACGAAGCAAATTTATTTCTATAGCTGCTCCAGTTCTAACGCACAGGTAACTTCCACCCAAATACGACCAAAAAGAGTTTCCCACCACCATTCGTGTGTTTCCTTCTCTTTCTCAGGAGTGCCCGGTTTACAGTTATCAGGAAAAGAGGCGCCAGAAAAGTGCGGCTGAAGATTTTTTTTTTTCCAGAAGATAAAATACATATGTAGCTACATGGCAGCCAAAATCTGTAGTTAACCACATCTTCACTATCAACGATGTAACGTCGGCAATTTCGCGCAAGGAGGCCCCCCTTTTGTCTAACGTGAATAAGATCATCGCTACGTCCCACCAATCCTTGAGCTTTACCATCATAAAAACATGCCAATGACATAAACAAGCCACAGCTGCTCCTTTCCGTGTTTTTGGGACGAAGTTAGAGCTAGTATGTTTGGGTGTAGTAGGTGTTGTTGTGTGAGTTTATAATATAAAAATGTACATCAAATACACACTTTGTCATCCGGCTACACCTTAAAATAAAACAGGCCTTTATGGATTATAGTATCTCAATGAAGTTGCAGTTTCACACTTCAACCTATTCTTCTGCAAATTTTCAGGAGAAACTTCACCATTCAAGGGACTAGTATAACAGGGAAAGTGAAAATACCGGCCGTAGAGAGAGAAGCTCTGCCATCTCTCTAGAAACAGTTGTTGGAAGCATCCTTGTCATTTTCAACCTCACAACAACTCACTGATTCGCTTCAGGGTTTACAACATATTGTTCTGCTGCAGCTCCATCCACTCTGCGACTTGCTCTGAACCAAATTCAAGTGCATTGTCCCCTCACTAGAAACACCAAAACTGTAAAGAAGGTTAAACACTCCTTTACTAATAATGCTAAACAAAAGACCAATGAATGGCAGTGGAATTTAAAACATTGAGTATATTCAATTTCATAAAAGCTACATCAAAATTATCCCAATAAGAGTAAACATGATATATACAAAAAAAGGATCTAAGCTAGAGAGAAACAAAACTACATCAATTTGTCTCCAAGAAACAACTTTAATAGATAGGTCTAGAAGAAAGGATGAACTCTTTATCCTTAATCTTAGGTTGGTCCACCAAGCTCCTGCTGCGCACTCTGATCCTAAATTTGGGTGGTTGGGATCACCCAACAAGAGGAGAAATAAAGTATGTGTCAGCTAAAGGAATAAGGAAAATTATAAATCAAAATATGGCATGATAAAGATTTACTATGCTAAGAGGGTCAAAAGTATGAGACATGTAATAAACAAAAAGTCTGCCATGATAAACAATAATAATAAAGTTGCATAAATGAATAACATTATGACTACAATAACCAATATAGGGATGAGGCACCAACCTAACCTCAACCAATAGGTGAGGGCGAGTAACACATTTCCAAACACCTAAAATATATAAAAGTGGGGACAATAAACACATTCCCCTGGGAGAAATAACACATGCCCAACTATGGGTGGTTGTGAATAAGTACACTACATTAGCTATATAATCAGTAATTCACCATGCTATAAAAAGAGTCATATAGTAGGTTAAATAAATGAAATATTGCAGAGGGGTCAAACCCCAAGAAATGATTACAGAAAATGTGCCAAAAGATGACGATGAAAAAGATCAAAGGCTAAGCATATGCCTCATGAGGAACATTAGGTTTGGATTGTGAAATACCCAACTGAAGGGTATAGAAATGCACATACTCACATATGCATGTAAGAACATACATAAATAGGATTACGCATACCTCAATGTAGAGTCCTAGTCATCACTTTCACCACTCAGTTGATTCCAAGACCACTTTAACCTAATTATAATTTATATCACATGTGTTAGGGTTTTATAAAAAATAAAGTGTAAGAAACCCTAATTTTGCACTTTCTATGAAAACCTACAATTTAAGTCTCAAAACCTAGACCATTAGATCAGTTAGATTCTCTTGATTAAAAAAACATATTTTATTACTTGATTTGGAGTGAAAATGAGTAAATTACACATTTTAGGGATTTTTATATGAATAGTTAATGTTTCTAATAAACATCAGAACAGGGTGGCAAAACACGACTAGAAAATCCTTAAATCAAATTCTACTCAAAAAATCCTTTCCAATGACTATATATTCATTTTTTTTGATAAAACATCGATTTTCTATGAATTGTTAAAGAATTGATCAGATTTTGAGAAAAAACCACATGGGTGCTTTTATCTAGCTTTAGCAGATCCGGGCTCGAGCCTTGCTCACATGGCACAATAGGAAACCACCATGATGGTGTTGTGCCTCAAAACAAAAGGGCGAGTGGTGACATAATGAATACCCAAAACTACCCTTGTACGACTAATTGATCCATTGAAAATGCAAGGACACCAGAGTCATTCAATGACCTGGTTTCTTCTATACTTAACCATGGCTTGCAGCGCTGAAACTGGAGCTTGAAGCTCTGATGGTGAGGCATGTCACCTACACAACAAGTGGGTGAAGAAGTCAGGCTCTCTCGTGTGAACCTACCAATGCAAAACATGGACATCACGATGCCCAAAAGGCCTGGATACCACTCTCAGTTCGCGAGAAACAGAGCATGCATTTGAGGGTTCAAAGCCAGTGAAACATGCTAGCACTAGGCCGAATAAAGATCGAGGGATGTTGCTTGAGTCAAGGCAAAGCTATTGGATGCATTTATGAGCCTGGAGGGACACTGGGTTTCCATGGCGACTAGCGTCGGCAAGCTCCTCAAAAATGGTCTACAGGTTGTGGCGACCGAGGCCAAAGCAGAGAAAATGGATAGAAGGAAAAGAAGCATGGTAGTTTATAGATTTTATTAGGTACCCAATTGCAGAGAAAGAGGTGCCAAGGTTTATGGTGCGGCAGCAACAACCGGAGGTGAAGGAAGAGTAGGTGGGGGCGTCTCAGGGCACAAGGGGTGAAATTGGGCAATGAGGAGGAGCTCTTGAGGTTTCAAGTTGGTTTTTGCTCCTTTAAGTAGGTCATGGAGGCATTTTAGTTGTTGTGAAGATCTTTGGGTCGTGATGAGAGTCTAGCCCAAATTGGGCATTTCTTGTATTAATCACGAGAGCGAACGAGTCGACCATCACTAAAATGGGAGCAAGAGATGTGTCCAGAGCCGAAGTAATCTCAAGATGAGGTGGAGTAATGAGGGAGGAAGGGATTGGGTAGTTAATCAATGTGAAATAGTGGCTGACTTGTAGATGAAACGTAGGTTGAGGACGGATTTGAGACCGTCGGATCGTGGAACTAAAGAGAATGAGGGCTAGTTACTGTCAGATGGTGCGAGAATGAGATGGATGAATAAATGTAATGCACGATAGTGAGAAATATCTGAACGTTAGTTCAAATGTGGCGCATAAATGAAATAATAATCAAATCTAGGTCAAACTACAATCAAAACGTGTTTAATTGATTTGAGGGTTCAAACATTGACCAAATTACCTCAAATTGGGACCATAGACTAAATTTATGGTCTAGAATAATATTATACACTTATATTTTCGTTTTACACAAGATTTGACCCATAACCAATATATTGGCCATTAATATATATATATATATATATATATATATATATATATATATATATATTAATGTATTAAAAGGGTGATTTAATAAGAAAAGACTTTCTAATTAAATTTTTTCGTAGGAATTCGAGATATACATTAGTAACATATCCAAGAGTCATTAATCACCTCATCAGATTCTTTTATTCTTTATTCCCATCTATGAGGAGAGAGGAAGGAAAAGAGGCTTATTACTCTCATTAACTAGTTCAATATTACATTGCCTCTTATTTCTTGACAAAAAAGTCATTGAAAACTCTAAATCAATATAATCTAATTATTATCTCACTTTAGTGGTCAGTTTGCATTTTCAACACTAATTAAAACACTAATTGAGGTATTTGTGCATAAACCCATATGTTAGCATCAATGTGAAACAAATATATTCCAAACCACTAAATATTACTCAATTTCAACATTGAGGACAAAAAGGATTGAAAAGATAGGAATATTTAGGAAAAAGGCCAAAGAGAATATGAAGGAAAGAAAAATATTGGAAATGGGTTAAATTACAAATAAACCCATGTTTTGGTATGTTACAACACTCCACCCCTTAAAGAGGATTTCATCCTCGAAATCTCAACAAAAGTTAAGGGTGAGTATGTAACATCCCAACACTAAGCAACTGGGTGGTTACTTCTAATCTAAGGTACTACACATGCTTTATTCATAAGTTAGGTTCTCATGGTTCACCAAGGGTTCCATTATTCCAATTACCTTTTATTAAATATAACACAATTATCATTTTTGGCTTATTAGCCTTATATTCATTATGAAATTACATCATCCTTAATATTCTATTAATTATGTCAAGTTATATTCACATTATTGTAAAACGATTTACATCTCAACATGCAAAAATCACATTTATTGCACTTATTTATCTCATTAGGAGTTTTAAGCATCAATAGACGTTACTCAATTATTTGTATCTTAAACATTAGACCAAGAGGTGTCTCTCTCTCACTAGGGTTTCGCAGCTCTCCCTTATCTCTACCCTCCCAGTAGCTACCGCTGGGGGGAGGGATCACCTCCTCGGTGCTTCCTCCCCCTGGCCCCAGTCCTGGTGAGGCGTAGCGAGTCGGAGTGGACCTCAAAAGGAAGGAGTTGCATCATTACTGGGGTGGTCTCGGTTTTTTGGGGTGAAAGGGCGGACTGATGTACATGTGACGATCATATCTGGGTTGGGTTCGACTACCTCGACTCATTCGACTCCATCCTTCTCAAGTGTGGCAGATGGAGAGAAGTTTTCCACTCCAGATCTATAGATCAATGCTGCTCCATCATGCTACTGAGGAAAGGGGCTCCTTCTCCTTTCCTCACTGGCATCTTCTCATCCCTTCTCCGAGTGCTACTGTGTTGGCGGCGTTCCTTTTTGGGGGCTCAGATCTATGACCTTTCCAGGTCCTGGACTGGGTAGTTGGCCAACTGCTCCCGTGCGACGATGAGCTCCTCCCACTAGCATAGGCAGAGTAATGTTTAGACGTCCTACATGGAAGTGCAGGCGTCTGGCATGTCAGTCTAGCGAGTGGAGGTGATGCTCTCATGTGGCTTCTCTGCTGATGCGAGTTGGGTCTCCCTCAAGCTGGTCGACGAGTGGCTCACTGAATGGCTCTTCATAGCCAAGAGATTCAAACACCCTCGAGGTGTTTGACGAGGGGTATGTATGCATACAGGGGTCTTTTGTGGGGTTGGGTTCAGAGGGAGGCTTTTCCTCTTCTTCTCCTCCTAATCCTTGTTGTTGTTGCATCAAGTCGAGCCTTGCAGTGTTCTGGTATTCAGTCGATTATCGACTGATGAAGAGGGGTTGGATTCCTACTTGGATCCCACACATTCAGGGAATGATTCAAACGCCAGTGGTGGAATGGTAGTTGTCTAGCTCAAGGACATTAATCGTTAGTCAGCTAATGGAAGGACCTTGTACTACATCTTGACTCCTCTGCTACAGCTGGGTTAGGGGCTTCACTAATGTTGTGTCGGCGATGCCTCCCTTCTGGGTCCTGGCATCACGATGGATGGCTTGGCAGGGTGATGGTTGCTGCTGTAGCAGGTGGTTCACCCTTCGGGTGTTGTGGTGGTGACGTTGTGCAAACAACATCATTTTGTGCATCAAGCTGGAGCTAACCAAGGAGCTTGGGTATTTGTTTGGCGCCTAGCTGCTTAGTTGGATGTGTTCGCATTTCCAGGTGATGATGACTTGGACCTTGTCCGTGTTTAGGTTATTTGAAGCCTTGATTCTGTGTGTTGATGTTGTGACCTTATATTCCTGGGTCTGTTGGGATGTGGTTTGTCTGCTGAGCCCTTGTACTCATAATTTGTGGGTGGTTTCATGCTATTGAGTGCTTGGCTTTGCTTAAGGCTTCATGTCATAGATCAAGTTGTTTTAGGATCTAAGCCTTATGTACAGTTTTAGGATTTTTGTTTCTCTTGGCCTTGATTACTAGCTCGTTGGTATCAAGGTTCTTTTGTTTTTGCTGTAATGGGGTACTTTGTGCCCAAATATTTTGGTAATATAGTAACACACTTTTTGACCGACCAAAAAAAATAATGTGAATTTAGATTCCATTATCCTTATATTATCACCAAATTGAACTATATCATTTTATTTTACATGAAATAGATAATTTTTTCAATTTGTTACTAAGTCTACAATTAACCCAAATAATGTCACATTAATCACTTATCTCTAAATCACACTATAATGACCATGCCTCCTAGTAACCCCCAATCAAGGGAGACCAAGAGGTCAGAGACGCCTATCCCAATATTTCAGGATTCATGGTTTGACATTTAATCAAAAATAATTGCCAAATTCTACTATTACTAAACTAAAAAGCTGGAATAAAATTTAACTTTACATACCTTGCAAAAATAGGTACTAGACTTCTATCCACAATAGAAATCTATCTAGGTAATCCTCCTTTGAATAATTAACTTTATCTTCATAGATTTCATTTTACTATTTGTCCAACTTTAGATAATTCCTAAAACACCGACAAACAAAACGTCAGTCAGCATAAATGAATATGTTAGTATGTGGGGACAAACAAAATATCACAATTAGGCTCTAACAACGTTACATATCAAATAGTTGATTAACAAGCCAAATTACGTTTTCAATGTAACTTCAAAACCGCTTTTACACATACCCTAGAATACCCTCTCTTAGAGTTTTGTCCTTGCAAGGGACATAAGGCCACCTCCATCCTGAGCTTGGTTCCTGGGATCACCTCTCTGGGTGCCCAATGGTCTACCCTCTAGGGCTTTACCAACTCAGACCTTCCCTCTAGGGCTTAGTCTTGCATCATACATTAGGGATTGTATGTAAGTTTGAGACAGTCACACTTATACTTAGTTGTTATACACATAGTCACTTTATGAGATTGCAGAATTGAAGCAACCAAGCAGTTTAGGGTTCATGGCAATTGATCAATCTTCAAGAAAATGCAGTGAAACATAATTTAGTTATTCATAATTTAACCACATACATGTTCAGTAGATTTCAAAAGCCAATAACAATTGCAACCAAGAAAGCAATCCAAGCAAGTAGTTCAACCACATAATCAAGGATCCTGAAAAGAACATGTACTCTATTTACTACACACTTTATAAAGATTGTACCTATTGGACTTGAACTTGTTTCCTGGGATTTTCTACTCCTTTTGAGGGTTTCATTAGGGTTTATCTTTAACTTTCCATCATTATAACTACAACCCTAAAAATAGTAAAATTGGATGCAAACCCTAATTATCTCATTAAAATCTTCCTAACAGGCTTAGGATAAACTTAGTATCACTTCCCTTTGATGAATTTCGAACTAAACCACATAAGAAATCATTAACCTTCAATTAGGGTTTTTAAGTTCATTATTACATATTCATGTGTACAAAACCCTAAAACAAACATATTATCATCTTAATCAGATTTAATTCTTCTTCTTATTCTCAAGAGGTTACTATATCTCAAAATAACCTAAACAAGTCATTAAATCTGATTTCTATCACAAATTAGGGTTTTACCATAATTCCATACATTAATAATGGTAACTTTAGCCACTTTTAGAACTACAATCAGATTCAGGCCATAAAACAATTTTTTATTAAATTCCTCAAGTTCTCCTGATTAAAATTCATATATTACATGTCTTGATCCGAGTTACCATTAATTTTCTAAGAAATAAACAAGGTAAGCAATAACTGGCCAATAGGATGTTGACACGTCAGCAAAAAACCACTATATTAAGAAAACGGCTCTGCGGCCTTAAGTTAGTTGTTAAAAGACCACATTACCCCCTCTATTTACATGTACATGTGAGGGCATCCTGGTCATTAGGGTCTGTTTCACCCCCAACCTCGTGACGACGGCAGACAGCCCACTATGGAGGAAACCTCCGACCCAACCCTACTCCATTCATCATCCCCGTGGTTGGGCAAAGTTGCCAATGTGTCCAGCCTCCCTTCCTAAATTAGAAGGTCACTGGAAGCAGATTGGGGTGACCGTCTCCATGAGAATGGAACTCCAGAAGGTCTGGTTTAAAACCCTAGCTACATAATTGAAGAAGATGTTACATGCCCTTACCTAACATGTTGTCTACATCGACTCATGGTGGAGGATCTCTAGGGGCTTGGAGGCTCCTTGATCAGATCTGGACATAACTGGAAGCTTCACAGTGGCTCCCTCCTCACACGTCCATAGATAGAGAGGATTGTCGACATGCCACCATCAAAACTTGGTATGGTTGTTCTTTGTGTTGGTCTTCGTCTTGCCACTCGATGCAACTTGAAGGTCGGCTAGCCCCTCCCCTAAGCCACATGAAGAAGGAGGGTGTAAGGGTTGCACAATATATAGAGAGAGGGAGTTTTCTGGTTCGAGGGTCTTGCAGCTACATCAACGATCTTGCCAACCCAATGGGATTTTGGGTTGGGGTAGAGAAAGAGGTAAGGGAGAGGGAGGAGGCTAGGATGGATATCAAGAGATATATGAGTCATATTTATAGAGATATCCTCTTGTACTTCCCTTTCCCGTATGCCTTCTACCATAAAGTCAAACACTTAATTATTTCCTTCAAATATCTTGTGACCGTGTACAAATGTATATGACTTCTCACGTGTCCCCTCTTATTATCCCCTTCCTTTTTATTCAGTATATTCATTAATTAAATTCCGTTATTCTATTGCCAAAGGTTACTAAAAAGACTACTCTATTCTTATTATAATTTTGGTATGCCAACAAAAAGGCATTAAATAAAAGTACATAATTTCTTAGCATTTTATTGGCTAAGACGTTCATGAATTCTACAGTACTCCTTTAATAAGGCAAAATTTATTTCTTACTTTCTCTCTCTCTTTCTCTTTTATTTTCCTTTATTCAAATTTCTTTTACCATTAGAAATCATGTGGATTCGAATTCTCATTCATGATGAGTCAATCATACATATTTCCACATATTTCACATATTTTCATCATTATCTCAAATTTCCTTCTTAAAAATGCATTATTTGATTTATTCTTTTTCTTTTTAATAATATTGCACTCATTATCATTTTACGATCCACGACATCATATATTTAAAGGAAATATTATCAAAGAAATCCACTCATTACACATAAATCATACCATTTCACAATCATACATATTATTGGAGAAATTGCAACTCAAACTATATGAACCCAAAATTTGGGGTTGTAACACACACATTGTCACATTACCTTTCATACTCCTATTAATGTCATCATTAATCATTCACTCATATTTATTCACTTTGTATTAGTGATTATGTGCTTTTAACACCACATTAGGCATACATGCATACTTATGTAAATATAGTTACTCATTATCATATTTGAGTCATTATGTGTATTTTAGTGAATAAGATGGAACACATTACATATTAATGTATCTATTCATATACCAAATCATGATTAGGTGATTAATGAGGTGTATATTAGAGAACAAGGTGATATTCATTACATATATTGATGATTTGATTAATCTTTTATTAGGTGATTGCATACCATTTATGTGTATCAAAGTATGTTATCAAATTATGACACCTAATGTTACTAATGTACCATGAAATGCCTTAAGAACGCCTATATTAAGGTTAGATGATTAAAATTTAGGGTTTAGGTCAACATGATCATTACATGTCACCTATACATTCATAGCATGCATCGGTTCTATTTATCTTACTCATCATATCATTAGGGTGACATGGTCAACATAATGTGTATTCACAATTAGTGAGCTACTCATATTACATGCATTAAGTATTTATTAGAGTTCAAACATAAGAACTATTGATTAGATGACCTATTATATATTCATTAGTATATAAACAAATATGTTAAGTTATAATTATAACTTGTTGTAGTAAATTATAATGATGTAAGATCACTAATCTCTTATCTATGGAGTTAAGGTTTCTAATTCCAAAGTAGCTAGATTTTTGTGTGTTGTATGACTCCATCCCCCTAAAAGGATTTCATCCTCAAACTATCAAGGTACTATTACTACTCCATCCCTTAAAAGGGTTGACCTACCAAGTCAAACTAAAATAGAGGTAAAACAAAGAGTCTAATTAAACCATGTATAAGATCCAACACTTTATTGCTTTACTAACCACTATTACCAACCTCAAAGTCTAGTATAGGGGGTAGACTACCCCAAACATGCAAAACTATAAGGCTCCTATATGGAATTATGGGACATAAGGAAATTTTATTGGGTAACTAGGTAATCATATTAGGTTCCCAAGGGTACTCAACATATAGATCTAAGGCTACTAGTGCCTAAAGATATGCTATTTCAAACAATCAGTATCAGCTCAAGCCCGGACGATGTCATATGGATCAGGGAGTCCTCATGAACCAAGCTAGTGGCATGGAGGAAAAATTTTCCATCCCCCAGATCCTGACCCTTTCAAGGCACCCTTGCTTTCAACTTATGTTCTAGTTGCTACCTAACAGGCTCATCGCCTAAAGTCTAACTAAAGATATTTCTAATATGAAACTCTTATGATCCTAAATATCATGAAAAACATAGGTCAATGCTAGGGTGAACATCTTAAATAAATGGAAATTATATAAGGTTAGGGTTCTAACTAGGGAGAAATATTGAAATAGTCAAGATTTCTACTACCATGGGCTCTGATACTATGTTGTAAAGAGGACTAAACACTCCTTTACTAATAATGGTAAACAAAAGACCAATGAATGGTAGTGAAATTTAAAACATTCACTATATCCAATTTCATAAAAGCTACAACAAATTTATCCCAATAAGGGTGTACATGATATATATACAGCAAAAGGATCTAAGATAGATGGAAACTAAACTACATCAATCTGTCTCCAAAAAACAACTTTAAGAGATAGGTCCAGAAGAAAGGATGAACTTTAAGATATATAACACATGCCCAACTATGGGTGGTTGTACATAAGTACACTACATTAGCTATATAGTCAATTATTCATCATGCTATAAAAAGAGTCATATGGTACATTAAATATAAAAAATATTGTAGAGCGGTCGGACCCCAAGAAATAATTACAGAAAATGTGCCAAAAAAGATAACGAAAAAGATCAAAGGCTAAGCATATTCCTCATGATGAACATTAGGGTTAGATTGTGAAATACTCAACTAAAGGGTGAAGAAATGCACATATTCACATATGCATGTAAGAAAATACATAAATAGGATTTCACATACCGTAATGTAGAGCCCTAGTCATCACTTTCACCACTAAGTTGATTCCAAGACCACTTTAACCTAATTACAATTTATATTATATGTGTTAGGGTTTTGTAAAACATAAAGTGTAAGAAACCCTAATTTTGGACTTTCTATGAAAACCTTCAATTTAAGTCTCAAAACCTAGACCATTAGATCAGTTAGATTCTCTTGATTAAAAAAACATATTTTATTACTTGATTTGGAGTTCAAATGAGTTAATTACACATTTTAGGGATTTTTATATAATTAATTAATATTTCTAATAAACATCAGAACATGGTGGAAAAACATGACTACAAAACATTAAAATCATATTCTACGAAAAAAATCCTTTCCAATGACTATTTATTCGTATTTGTTTGATAAAACATCGATTTTCTATGAATTATTAAAGAATTGACCAATCTGATTTTGAGAAAAAACCACATGGGCGCTTTTACCTAGCTTCTGTAGATCTGGGCCCGAGCCTTGCTCTCCTGGTCCAATAGGAAACCACCAATATGGCATCGTGCCTCAAAACAAAAGGGCGAGTGGTGACATAATGAAAAACCAAAACTACCCTTGTACGACTAATTGTTCCATTGAAAACAAGAGGACACTAGAGTCATTCAATGACCTAGTTTATTCTATGCTTAACCATGGCTTACCGTCGGATGGCATGAGAATGAGATGGATGAATAAATGTAATGCACAACAGCAATAAATAACCAAAATTTAGTTTAAATGTGGCGCTTATATGAAATAATAATAAAATCTAGGTCAAACTATAGTCAAAACTTGTTTAACTGATTTGAGGGTTCAAATAGTGACCAAATGACCTCAAATTTAGACCATAGACTACATTTATGGTCTAGAATGATGCTATACACTTATATTTTCGTTTTGCACAATCCTTTTCCCATAACCACTATATTGGTCATTAATATATATATATATATATATATATATATATATATATATACATACATATTAATGTATTAAAATGGTGATTTAATAAGAAAAGACTTTCTTGTTAAATCTTTGAGTAGGAATGTGAGAAATACATTAGTAACTCCTGCAAGAGTCATAAAACACTTCTTTAACTCCTTTTATGCTTTTTTCCATATAGGATGAGACAAATTGGAAAAGACGCTTATTACTCTCATTTTCTAATTCAATATTACATTGCCTCTCATTTCTTATCCCAAAAAGCCATAGAAAACTCTAAATAAATATAATCTAATTATTATCTCACTTTAGTGGTCATTTTGCATTTTAGACACTAATTAAAACACTAATTGAGATATTTGTGCATAAACACATATGTTGGCATCAATGTGAAACATATATAATTCAAACCACTAAATATTACTCAATTTCAACATTGAGGACAAAGAGGATTGAAAAGATAGGAATATTTAGGAAAAAGGCCAAAGAGGATATGAAGGAAAGAAAAAGATTGGAAATGGGTTAAATTTCAAATAAACCCATGTTTTGGTATGTTACAACACTCCACCCCTTAAAGAGAATTGCCCCAAAATCTCAACAAAAGTGAAGGGTGAGTACGTAACATCCCAACACTAAGAAATTAGGTGGTTACTTCTAATCTATGGTACCACACATGCTTTATTCATAAGTCAGGATCTCATGGTTCACTAAGGGTTCCATTATTTAGATTACCTTTTATTAAATATAGAACAATTAACATTTTTGGCTTATTAGCATTATATTCATTATGAAATTACATCATCCTTAATATTCTATTAATTATGTCAAGTTATATTCACATTGTTGTCAAAAGAATTACATCTCAACATGCACAAATCATATGTATTTCACTTATTTATCCCATTAGATGTTTTAAGCATCATTAGACGTTACTCAATTATTTCAACATCCACTAATGTACGGGTTCATTATTCTTAATAATGTTGATTTAGATTCCATTATCCTTATATGTTCACCAAATTGAACTATATCATTTTATTTTGCATGAAATAGATAACTAATCCAATTTGTTACAAATTCTACAATTAACCCAAATAATGTCACATTAAACACTTATCTCATAATCACACATTGTCACATACTCCTATTAATGTCATCATTAATGATTCACTCATATTTTTTCACTTTGTATTTGTGATTATTTACTTTTAACACCACATTAGGCATACATGCATATTTATGTAAATACAGATACTCATTGTCATATTTGAGTCATTATATGTATTTTAATCAATAAGATGGAACACATTACATATTAATGAATCTATTCATATACCAAATTATGATTAGATGATTATTGAGGTGTGTTTTAGAGAACAACATGATATGCATTACATATATTTATGATTTGATTAATCTTTGATTAGCTGATTGCATACCATTTATGTGTATCAATGTATGTTATCAGATTAAGACACCTAATGTTACTAATGTATCATGAAAGGCATTAAGAATGCCTATATTAAGGTTAGATGATTCCAATTTAGGGTTTAGGTCAACATGATCATTATATGTCACCTATACATTCTTAGCATGCATCAGTTCTATTTATCTTACTCATCATATCATTAGGGTGACATGTTCAACATAATGTGTATTCACAATTAGTGAGATACTCATATTATGTACATTTAAGTATTTGTTCGAGTTCATACATATGAACAATTCATTAGATGACCTATTATATATTCATTAGTATATAAACAAATAGGTTAAGTTATAATTATAACTAGTTTTAGTAAATTCTAATGATGTAGGCTCACTAATCCCTTATCTATGGAGTTAGGGTTTCTAATTCCAAATTAGCTAGATTTTAGTGTGTCGTAGGACTCCATCCCCTTAAAAGGATTTTGTCCTCAAAATGAACAAATCCTAAATCTATTAAGGTACTGTTAGTACTACTCCACCCATTAAAATGGTTGACCTACCAAGTCAAACTAAACTAGAGGTAAAACAGAGAGTTGAATTAAACCATGTATAAGTTCCAACAATTGAGTGCTTTACTAATCACTATTACTTACCTCTAAGTTTAGTATAGTGGGTAGACTACCCTAGACATGCAAAAATCTAAGGCTCCTATAAGGAATTATGGGACATAAGGGAATTTTATTGGGTAACCAGGTCATCATATTAGGTTCCCAAGGGTACTCAACATATATGTCTAAGGCTACTATTGCCTAAAGGTATGCTATTTTAGACAATCAGTATCAGCTCAGGCTAGGTCTATATCATATGCATCCGGGAGTCCTAATGAACCAAGCTAGTCGCATGGAGGAAAAAATTTCCCGCCCCAGATCCTAACCCTTTCTAGGCACCCTTTCTTTCAACTTATGTTCTAGTATCTATCTAATAGGCTCATCGCCTAAAGGATAACTAAAGATATTTCTAATATGAAACTCTTATGATCCTAAACATCATGAAGAACATAGGTCAATGCTAGGATGAACATCTTATATAAAGGGGAACTATCAAAGGTTAGGGTTCTAACTAGGGAGACAAATTGCAATAGTCAAGATTTTGACTACCATGGGATCTGATACCATGTCGTAAAAAAGGCTAAACAACCCTTTACTAATAATGGTAAACAAAAGACCAATGAATAATGGTGGAATTTAAAACAGTGCTATATTCAATTTCATAAAAGGTAAATAAAAATTATCCCAATAAGGGTGTACATGATATATATAACAAAAGGATCTGAGATAGAGGGAAACTAAACTACATCAATCTGTGTCCAAGAAACAACTTTAAGAAATAGGACAAGAAGAAAGGATGAACTCTTTATCTCTAATCTTAGGCTGGTCCACCATGCTCCTGTTGCACACTCTGATCCTAAATCTACGTGGTTGGGGTCACCCCAGCTAGAGGAGAAATAAATTATGTATCAATTAAAGGAATAAGGACAATTACAAACCAAAATATGGCATGATAAAGATTTATTGTCATAAGTGGGCCAAAGTATGAGCCATGTAATAAATAAGAAGTCTTACATGGTAAACGATGATAATAAAGTTGAATGAGTGAATAACATTATGACTACAATAACCAATATAGGGATGAGGCACTTACCTAACCTCAACCAATAGGTGAGGGAGAGTAACACATTCCCAAACACCTAAAATATATAAAAGTGGAAAGAATAAACACATTCCACTGTGCAAAATATCACTTACCCAACTATGGGTGGTTGTACATAAGTACACTACATTAGCTATATAGTGAATAATTCAACATGCTATAAAAAGAGTCATGTGGTAGATTTAATAAATGAAAAATTGTAGAAGGGTCAAATACCAAGAAATAATTGCATAAAATGTGCCAAAAGAAGACAATGAAAAAGATAAAAGTCTAAGCATATGCCTCATTAGGAACATTAGGGTTGGATTGTGAAATGCCCAACTGAATGGTGAAGAAATGCACACACTCACATATGCATGTAAGAACATACATAATTAGGATTGCACATACTTCAATCTAGAGTCCTAATCATCACTTTCACCTCGATGTTGATTCCAATACTACTTTAATCTAATTACAATTTATATCATATGTGTTAGGGTTTTATAAAACAGAAAGTGTAAGAAACCCTAATTTTGGACTTTCTATGAATACCTTCAGTTTAAGACTCAAAACCTAGACCATTAGATCAGGTTGATTCTCTTGATTAATAAAACATATTTTATTGGGGGAATAAACACTAGCCAGGATTCACCACGTCAAACAATATCCAAAGAACAGCCCCAACGTTCTGACCAGACCCTCACAGGGACGTCGACCCATACTACAACAGCTCCATCTGGTGATGCGGTCTTGCACGGTAGAGATAACTCCTCTCACCCCTTCGTTACCTCCACCTTCCAAATGGGCACCCACGCCAATGAGAAGAGCATCTACGTGAAGTACAGAAGTCCAACGAAGTCGTCAGTGGGAATTCATTTGAGGAACAGGAAGGTTGTGAATGTGGGAGACCCCGGTCGAGCCTCTACCAGGAAGAGAGGGAAACCCTCGTTACTCCAAGACCTGGAACAGGAAGTGCGGGAGATGGGATCATCCACCATCGCTGAAGAATGTCAATGAAAGTAATGTTTTGGAACGTTCAGGGTGTGTGTGGCAAAGACACCCAGAACATGGTGAAAGAACTTGTCAATAGATATCAAGTTTCTTTGTTGGGGTTGTTCGAAACTCGGTGTAGTGGACCTCGCACCATGAAGATCATCAAAAATCTGGAGTTTGCTCAATCCCACAGGGTGGAGGCTGTGGGTTTTGCTGGCGGAATATGGGTGCTTTGGAAGCCACATATAAAGCTGGAAATCATTCTGTCACATAAGCAATTTATCTACTGTCGTATTGATAATGATGTCTTCATAACCTTCGTCTATGGAGGAACAACAAGAAGCACCCATAAATTTCTCTGGAATCATATTTCCTCCCTCGCCCCGACCATTCGATCCCCTTGGCTGGTTGTAGGCGATTTTAATGTTGTTATGTTCCAATCTGAAAATTTTGGAGGGGTCACCTTCGAAAAAGCCAATAGCAGGGACTTTGTGGAAGCCATGCAAGCTTGTGAGCTTTTCTACCTAGGGGCTAATGGAGCATGCACAACCTTTCATAGAGGACTCCTACATGAGAGGTTGGATTGTGCTTTAGGCAACTCTTTCTAGCTTAACTCTACCCTAGCAGGGCAGGTTTCTATTCTGGAGAAGAATCATCCAGACCATGCACCCGTTCTCATCTCAACCAAGGATGGGGGTCCCCAACAGAAACCTGTCCTACGTACCTCGGCTAGTTGGAAATCGACAGAAGGGTTCAAGGCCTTTCTAAAGAACCACTGGGATACTGATATACATCTTCCTGAAGCTGGAGCTCGCTTTCTCAATCACGCGTCCGCTTGGGCGGCGAGCAAAAAGAAAGAAGATAGAAGACGGAAAAATTAGCTTGGCAACAAAATCCGTTGGAATCAACTTCAGTTGGCCCTACGCTTCGACCCGTCCATCACTAAAGACACCATAGAATACCAGGCAGAGCTCGACTCTTTTCTGTGAAGAGAGGAAGCTGACTGGCAGCAGAAGGCGAGGTGCGACTGGGTGGCGTTGGGAGATAACAACACAAAGTTCTTTCATGCCTCTGTCAAAGAAAGATGACGGAACAATAGAATTACCAAGCTCAAGAATGTGAGTGGCGAGTGGGTGGAACAAGGTGCCAATCTGAACAATCTTGTTTTAGATTTCTTTGCTAATGTTTATCAGGAACCACCTTCCAAGATTCACCATCGCGCTTGTGCATCCTTCCCTGGAGTCTTTCCGACTCTCTCAGCCCAGGAGGTCGAAGATTTGTGCAAACCGCCTACCGCTGACGAGATTTGGCAATCCCACCATGCCATGGCCCCTTTGAAGGCACCATGACCTGATGGCATCAACGCTTCCTTTTTCCAGGAGAACTGGGACACGCTTCAACACCAGGTGACGTGATTCATTCAGGCAGCTTTCCAGGGTGAACCCATTGAACCAAGATGTGCGGATTCGACCTTGTTTCTTATCCCAAAGGTGCCTCATCCCGAGACATGTGGCCAGCTGTGACGCATCTCTTTGAACAATGTTTGCACCAAACTACTGTCTAAGGTAATTGCAAACAGATTGAAGTGCTTCCTTCCTTCCTGGATATCCCCGGTTCAGTCCAGCTTCGTACCAGGGCAGAAGATCAGTGACAACGTTGTGCTTGTTCAGGAAATAATACACTCTATGGAAGAAAAGCAGCGCCGCAAACAATTCTTTGCCATCAAGCTTGACGTCATTAAGGCTTTTGACAAAATGAGTTGGACCTTTGTTGAGGACACCCTTCGCTGAACGGCCATACCGGACAATGTGATTCATATCATTATGCAAATTCTTAGTTCGGGCAAAACCTCTGTCCTGTGGAATGGTGAGATCATAGGCATTTTTAGGCCTTCATGTAGAGTCAAACAAAGAGACCCTTTGTCTCCGTATCTTTTCATTCTTTGTCTGGAGTGACTGAGTCAGTTGATTGAAGAACAAGTCACAAAGGGGAGGTGGAAACCCATTCGGCTTACTAGGCAGCATCTCCCTTTCTCTCACACTTGCTTTGTTGATGACATAATCCTCTTCGGCGAATCCTCACCAAGACAAGCTCAAACTGTAAAACGATGCCTCAATATTTTTAGCAAGGCATCGGGGCAATCCCTATCCAACACAAAGTCATCGGTCTTCTTCTCAACAAATACTAATAGGAATCTCAAATCGAGGATCTGCAGAATCTTGGACATCAAAGAAACCTCAAACCTTGGCTACCATCTGGGCATTCCCATCATTCACAAGCGAAAAAGCAAAGATCATTTCCAATTTCTAATTGAAAGAATCCATGGTAGGATATGCAGTTGGAAGCATCGTCTCCTTTCCCTTGCTAGAAGGGTTACACTGGCCACTTTTGTCATCCAATCACAATCTTACTACACTATGCAATTTGTCTTGCTTCCAATTTCAATCACGGACAGGATTGATCAGCTTACAAGGAACTTTATTTGGAGTAGCTCGCACGTTGCTACCAAGCCAAGTTTAGTCTCCTGGAGGAATGTCACTAAAGCTAAGCACCTGGGAGGCTTGGGCATCAGGCCAACCAAGGCATTTAATACAACCTTGATCGCAAGACTAGCCTAGGATTTCATGCAGGGCAAGAAGGTCCCATGGATAACCCTTATGCAAGCCAAATATGGAAAACAAAGCGTGGGGAGTGGTTCAGGTTCACACATTTGGTGAGGGATCAAATCTCTCATGTCCTTTATTCATTCCAACTCGAGAGTAGCAGCTATTTCAGGTAAGGAGACAAATCTCTGGAATGATAAGTGGATTGGAGAAGGCCATGCACCTGAGCTTCTACACGGGCGGGTGATTCCTGATGACATCACAGATATGGCTGTGGCAAGCCTTGTTTCAGATGATGGGCGATGGGACCATGAATTCATTAATCACTGGTTTACAGAGGAAACCAGTGCTACTATTTTGTCCATGCCCACGCCAAGAACTGCTTATGGTTCGGATGGGAGAGTATGGTTACACTCTGTTGATGGCCATTTCTCGTCAAACGCAGCCTACAAACACCTCCAGTAATGCACTCCCTGCGACAAATATGGCAGCTTTGCTATCATGTGGTCCATGCCAATCCAACAAAGAATTAAAACTAATCTTTGGTTAGCTTACCACAACCGCTTGTTGACTAATGAACTGCGGGTGATCCGACACCTCACTGAGGATGCGGCTTCTTCTAGATGCAACCATCCATTGGAAATGGATTTACATGCCATCAGGGATTGTCCGGAGTCGACGGCTCTCTGGATAAGATTACTAACTCAGGAAACCAACTACTTCTTCTCCAGTGAATCTATCACGGATTGGATAGACTACAACTTAAAGAAACTGAATAAAGAGGCGCACTCGGCTCAACTTTTTGCCATTGCATGCTGGTGGCTTTGGAAGGGTAGGAATACCCATATCTTTGATAACCATTGCATTCCCACGACAGTCCTAGAAACGCATAGCAGAGCCAAACTCCAAATTTTGAGTGAAGCTTTCTCGAGAGGGAAGAGCCCAGCTCCTCAACCCTCCATCAAGCAGTGGCAGGAAGTGCCAACAATGGGGTTTGAGTTTGTTATACATGTTGATACAACTGTGAATTCATCAGATAATGCTCTAGCTACAAGTCTAGTCATGCGCTCAAAGGACGGAACATGGATCTGTGGCCAGACCCAACGTGAAAGAGGGACTAATCCCTTGAGAGGGGAACTCCTTGCTATTAAGCATGGACTGGAGCACGCTTCACAATAGTTCATAAATACAGGCATCATACTCTCTGATTCCTTGACTACAGTGCAGTGGATACGCACTGAGGAAGAAGTTCCCCTAAAATACAAGTTATTGGTCCAGGATATTCATCACTACTAGTCTAACCGGGGCACCCTCTCCATTAGCTATATCAGAAGAAACCAAAACACTCTAGCAGACTGGCTAGCCAAGCTATGCCTCAAGCAGCCATCGACTAGCAGCAGTTGGCCGTTTTTCCCTCAACCTCTTCTGAAGGACCTCCAGATGGATGCCCTTTCCTTTCCTTTCCAGATGTATTCCCTTACCTCTACGAGCATGGAATGTAACCAGTAGGATCTGGTGTTTCACCAAAAAAAATGAGTGAATTATACATTTTAGGGTTTTTTATATAAATAATTGGTGTTTCTAATAAACATCAAAATAGGGTGCCAAAACATGACTAGAAAACCCTAAAATCATATTCTACTTAAAAAATCCTTTCCATTGACTATTTATTAATATTTTTGTGATAACGCATCAATTTTCTATGAATTATTAAAGAACTGACCAATTAGTTTTTGAGAAAAAACCTCACAGGCACTTTTATCTAGCTTCAGCGGAACTGGGCCTGAGCCTTGCTATCATAGCCCAATAGGAAATCGCCAAGATGGTGTTGTGCCTCAAAACAAAAGGATGAATGGTGACATAATGAAAACCCAAAACTACCCTTGTATGACTAATTGTTCAATTGAAAACGTGAGGATACCCGAGTCATTCAATGACCTGGTTTCCTCTTAGCTTAACCATGGCTTGCAGCACCAAAACTGGAGCCTAAAGCTCTGATGGTGGGTCATTTCACTGAACACCAGGTGGGTGAAGAAGTTTGGCTCTCTCGTGTGAACCTACCAATGCAAAATGTGGACATCGTAGTGCCCAAAAGGCCTGGATACCACTCTCATCTCGTGATAAATAGGGTATGGCTCTAAGGGTTCAAACCCAGTGAAATAGGCCAGCACAAGGCTGAAAGAAGATTGAGGGATGTTGCTTGAGTCAAGGTGAAGCTATTGGAGGCATTTACAACTCTAGAGGGACATTGGGTTTCCATGGCAACAAGCATTTGAAAGCTCCTCAAAATTGGTCTATAGGCTGCGGTGATTGAAGCCAAAGTAGAGAAAATAGACAAAAGGAAAAGAAGCATGATAGTTCATAGATGCTTACTAGGTACCCAATTGCAGAGAAAGAGGTACCAAGGTCCATGGAGCGTTTGTGAGATTCATAGGTGAAGGATGAGTAACGGGGGTGTCTTGGGGAACAAGGGGTGAAATTGGGTGAGGAGGAGGATCTCTTGAGGTTCGATGTTGGTTTCTACTTCTTTAAGTAGGTCATGGAGGCATTGCAGTGGCGGCAAAGATCTTCGGGTCACGAGGAGAGTCTAGCCCAAATTGGGGTTTTCGTGTATTAATCACAAGAGTGAATGAGTTGACCATCACTAGAAATGGGAGAGAGAGATCAGTCTAGAGCCAAAGAAATCTTGAGATGAGGTGGAGTAATGAGTGAGGAAGAGATTGGGGAATTAATCACTATGAAATAGTTGTTGACTCACAGATGAAATGGAGGTTGTGGACGGATATGAGAATGTCGGATCATGGAACTAAAAAGGACGAGGGCTAGTGATTGTAGGATGGCACGAGAATGAGATGGATGATTAAATGTAACGTGTGACAGTGAGAAATAACAAAACTTTAGTTTAACTGTGGTGGATAAATGAAATAATAATCAAAACTAGATCAAACTATACTCAAAACTTGTTTAATTGATTTGAAAGTTCAAACATTTGACCAAATGACCTGAAATTTGGACCATAGACTAAATTTATGGTCTAGAATAATGATATACACTTATATTTTTGTTTTACCCAAGATTCGACCCATAACCACTATATTGGACATTAATATATATTTTAATGTATTAAAAGGTTGAATTAATAAGAAAAAACTTTCTAATTAAATCTTTGAGTAGGAATTCAAGATATACATTAGTAACTTATCCAAGAGTCATAAAACACCTCTTTAATTCCTTTTATGCTTTATTTTCATCTAGGAGGATAGAGAAAGGAAAAGATGCTTATTACTTTCATTAACTAATTCAATATTACATTGGCTCTCATTTCTTGTCCCATAAAGCAATACAAAACTCCAAATCAATATAATCTAAGTATTATCTCACTTTAGTGGTCATTTTGCATTTTAGATGCTAATTAAAACACTAATTGAGGTATTTGTGCATAAACTCATATGTTGGCATCAATGTGAAACAAATATATTCCAAACCACTAAATATTACTCAATTTCAACATTAAGGACAAAAAGGATATAAAAGATAGGAATATTTAGGAAAAAGGCCAAAGAGGATGTGAAGGAAAGGAAAAGATTGGAAATGGGTTAAATTGCAAATAAACCCAAGTTTTGGTATGTTACAAAACATTATTACTACACCTTGAGCCACACATCCTCATAATGAAATTACTGCCAATTGATCCAAGTACAACACCCTAGTCAGCTCATCTCCTCACACAATCTATAGGTATAGGGGAACACACACATGTTCACCCCTCAAAAAGATCTAGGATAGTTGACATTTCATCCTCCTGAATGCAAGTTGCATTTCAAGATGTTCATATGAGTTCTACTCTCACAACACTTATCATTCATGGCTCCCCGACTTACTCCTTACCACTACATCTAAGTTATGACTCACCATTGGCGATACAAGAATACGAATGATAATAAAAATCAACACACAACTATCCAACACACACAACCCCAACTACTCCTTATAGAAACACATAATGGATTCCCCGTCTACAACACTCAACATCATGCTAGACACTAATGCCTACAGAGAGATCTCACCTACCTTGGGTCTGGAGATGCCACCAAGTGGATTTGGCACCAGGATGATTCAATATTTTTTGGGAAAAGCACATTTTAGAGTGTTTTTCATAGAGGATCAACAACGTAGACTTTTGTCTAACCCTGGATGAACTCAGGTGGTAGAGAAATTGGATTTACTTCAAGGTTGCATAATAATATGCGTCAAATGTTGCTAACAACACCATTCATCTATTGGTATCTTATGAGAACATAGAGACTATGTTGCAACGTCTATCCAACTATTGAGACTCTAATGAGTAAGAACTACTCTAGTATGGTCATTTAGATGATCATCTATTTGTCTGAAACATCTACTAAGCATCATCAGTGACTAATTTTAAACTTATTTAGGTCACCTCAGATACCAGTAAAGGCTCCACTACTTTGCTTGAAGAATCAGCCTCTTCCACAACATACAGTCAAGCCAATAGCACTAACGAGATTCACTAGTCTAACGTCTATAGGTACTTGAAACCCAAAACTTCAAAATATTTATTATCTCTACAACCTTCATACCTCGATAAAAATAATCATATATATATAGAGTCAATGATTTACAAATTTATTGATAAGGGATCACCATTATCTCTGAGAACTCACTAGACATTCTCCCAATTCCGACTGCGGCACTCTTCACACATCCCTTACAACACCTTTTCCCTTTCTACAATTTTTTACCGACTTCCACCCCTTCTTCTGGATGGACCTAAGAAACACAGACCAATTCATAAATTTCTTAGTTGGAAGAAATTTTATCACATTGGACATTCTCATCATAATTGTAGATCCACAAAATTCTGCTTTGCATGCAATGGTTCAGGTCACTTCTCATACACATGTCCAAACCCTAGGAATTCATTACCTGCTAACATGAATATTGTGAATTTGAACAAAACACGCAGTTACAAAATTACGCCATCCAACCAAAATTCATCACATAAATTCAATCTTAAATTTTTTGGAAAATAGAAGGATTGCTTCCCTCTAAGAACCAATCAAAAAATATATTATGTTTCAACCTCCTTTCTTACGTACATACAACCCCTTGTATGTTTTCAATGCCAAGAGAATATGTGAATCTAGTTTCCCAATACATCCAATCCACGTCATCTGCATGCTTATTGACCTGATAAGAACCACTTAAAAATTACATGACACCCTTTTGTACCCTCCCCATATGACCATACTACTCCTTCACTACCTACTCATTATATATTCCGCGAATCATTTTCCTCATGCCTTCGCCTTCCCACATCCTCATCTTCCTCCTTCCCCGCTGTCCTTCCTACTACCACCTCTAATATAGATAAATTATCCTAAGAATAAATCAATGACTACCCCCATTGATCTCCAGTCAAACTCCATGAGACTCTTGAAGGTGTTGACCAGTAAGAACGTCCTGGTTACTATCTAGAACAACATGGATGACAATATTATCGATATACTTGATGTTAGTCATTCCATTGCACACCTCAATTCGAGTAACATTGTTTTTAAACCTAAGATCATCACCTACTCACAGCTCATTTACTTTGTCCCAAATGGTACAAAACTTGAGCACCTATAACTATCCCCTTCGAAGATAATTCATTCAAGCCCACCTTACTATATGGATGGATGATCTAGGTATTTCCCATGAGGCTAGTGGTCGGTTAGGATGGGTATCTATCTCTAATCTACCTACACACTTGTGGGACATGGATTTCTTCAAATCCATTGCACATGCCATTGGTGCCACTTTAGACTTTACCACTCATGTTAACTATATCAAATCCTATTATGACTTCTCTATCAAATAATAGATCCAACAACTTGACACTCTCAAGATAAGATCTGGAGAGTTTGTGTGAAAAGTCACAAACTTATTGTTGAAAACCCTAAATATATCCCAACGACTTTTGTTGACTTATCCAGCCATCCTGCTTCATGGTTTTTTTCTACCAGTTGAAAAAATGCAACATACAACATTGAAATAAACTATGATAGAAAGATGGTTTTAGAGAGGAAATAAAATGAACCTAACCCCTACCACGTGCTCAACAAGATAGCCCCAAAACACATAAACGTCCTTAGAGCCCCACACCCAACATCATAGAAACTAAGAACATTATGGATAACTCTTGCAACCCCTTTCCAATCAACAAATTCCATACAACAGTAAGCTCCCTATCTCAACCAATAGAATGTAGACAAACTTAAAACTAAGATTATAGAATAGCTCAAATCATCACACAACCCCATTAAGAAAATACACATATTGAATGCTCCCACTTATGTAGACTCCATCAAGTTGGTGATTATGATGCTTGAGGTCACCAGAAAGAAGAACTACTTTGTAGATGATGTATTAAGTATGTCCTCTCTAGAAAGTATACCCTTTTATGATAAATTGTCTAACTTATAAATGCACTCATCTGTGCCAGCGCACTTTATTGATAATTTTGATGACTTTGCCTCATGGTCTGACATCTAATCATTTACTACTTTTGCATCACAACTAGGTATCGATTTTGACAATCACTTAATATGCCTCTAACACTCTCTTATCAGATGCATTTATGGGTTGGAAAAATATCAGACTTGTCCACACTACCATAGACCAAATTCATGAACTTAACATTTAAGTGGTTATACATAGATATAATGACACAACATTTCAATGATTATCACGTCATGGAATATTTGTGGCATTCCTAGCGTAGATAGGCATAGGAAAATTAGTTATTTACTTATGATAAAATTAATAATCTTATTAATATCCAATAAACTAAAACTAATATGTCTCTTTTACAAGTTAAAACCATAGGAGGTAATCATATTCTTGAGTGGATACAAATCCCACTTGTGGATTCAAAGGAAAAATCTTCTTGTTTGGAATCTGTAAATATTTTCACATTATCAATCGTGATGTTAAAGCTTACCATATCATCACCCTCATAAACAATTATATACAACAACCCATGGGCTTTCACAGGGATCTATGGAGACCCTAACCACAATAAAAAGAACTTTTTATTAGGACTTCAAAATATCACTCATATATATGACTCGACACCTTGGCTTATGGGAGGATATTTCAATATCACAATACATACATATGAAACACACACTCTAGCATGATTCTTCCTTCTCCAACTATATCTGTGACTTTACTCTTATTGATTTATCTACCATAAATTTCACTTTCACTTCGAATATAGAGAACAACTGGGCCAAACATGACCAATATTTGTGTTCATAATTATGGGATGAACTATATCCCCTCATAGTTGTGATTTTCACCTCCTGGTCAATCTCATACCATGTTCCCATCCTCCTATTAAAATGTATCCCATGGGGACACAACCTTTAGATTTGATAGATTTTGGATTTTGCACAATGAAAATGTATCCCCTGGGGACACAACCTCCTATCAATGATTTCTGATTTGTTCCTCAGAACAACCTAGAACTTGGATGAAGAATTTACAATAAAATCAAGAGATTGCGACAAACACTAAAAACTTGGAAACTTAAAACATTAGGAAACATCACTCCAAATCTCAAAATAAAGTAGTTGAATGTGTTCTCTAGGAAAGTAACTCCAACATTGATAATGCTTACATATCATATTGAAAGTTGCAACAGACCACCTAAAAGTACAAAATATAATCATGTGGAAACAATGGTTCAAATCAAATGGATAAAGGAAGGAGAAAATAAGACAAAGTAATTACATAAATGTCACAAGTATAATAAGAGAAACACCTTGTAACTGAATAGTTCCATGTTCACTAGAACATCCCTTGCCCGTTCCTAATTTCTTACCCACATTTTATCATCTGTCTCATTTTTAGAATTTAGAATTTAGAATTAAATATGTGGATGACAAACTTGATGCAAAAAATTCACTTGGACCAGATGAGTTTGGCTTATATTTCTACCATGGTATGTGGGAACACATCCAACTGATTTTAACAACCTTTTGAGTTCCATTCATAAAAATGATGGTATTACCTTCCAATTTGAAGCATTGAATCAAACACACACTACACTTATCAAAAAGGTGAAGCATTTAATGATAGTCAATTGATTCAAAATTATCGACTCATCAATGTTTCCTACAAAATCAAAGCCCATATTTTTAGCTCTAAACTAAAACAATCTTTCGAAGAGATTATAGGCAAGAAACAATGTCTTTTTTCAGTGATAGAAGCATTCACTATAATTTTATCATGGTTAAAAAAAACACAAACAATTGTCATACTCATCAGATTCCAATTTTTATTGCCAAACTTGATTTTAAAACCATTTGACAACATTGTGTGGGCTTTTTTTATTAGTTACTTAAGACAATACAACTTCCCTCATAGATGGATTTGGTGGATTTCATCATGTATTAGTTCAAGACACTTCTTAACCCTCATTAATGGAATGCCATTTCAATATTTTAAAAACTCCAATAGTATGAGACAAGGTGATCCCACATCTCCATACCTCTCACATCCATTTTCACTTAGATGATCAAACTTAGTACACAAATGGACATAGTATGTCCCTGCTGCATTGACAAGAAGACATTATACAACATGTTGATGACACAATTATTTTCTTCTCCCCATGTGACCTAAATGGGATCAATATGGTTCATATTTTGGGTTTATTATATTACATTTTGGATCTCAGAATTAACTTCCAAAAATCATATGTTATTAGAACTCACATTGACCAACATGATATGACAAGATATCACATGCTTCGAAACTGCAAAATTGTACAATTCCACCATTCACTTATTTTTTCCTTCATCTATCACCAAGAACATGCTAGTATGCTAATATTCATGCAATGAAAAATTAATTTTTTTTCATTGAAAAGGCTCTTTATTAACCTTTACATAAGTCTCACACTCATGTACAACTCACTTTATCTTCTCACCACATATTTCCTTAGATGTATACCACTTCCTTCCAAAATCTAAAAGACAATGAATACATGAGGAGAACCTTCCTATGGGAACATATGAGCAATGAGATACACCTAGTGGGTTGGGACACCATATGCTTCCCTAAATTTTATGGGGGTTGGGGCATCATCAACACTTTTTATTCAAACCCATATAATAATCTTATTCATCATGTACTCCTGTGACAGGAAAACCAATTCTTATACTAGTCTCTAAATTGTGCTATGTGGTTGGTTCAACGTCATCAGGGTTTATGATGAACTCTGACTAATAGGGTCATTTATACCAACAAGTATCCTTCTTCGCTGCCCCTTTCACCAATGCATCTCCAACTCCATTATGAGAGAAATTCTATCCATGTAGATGGGATTAGCCTCTCAAGAACCCAATGTACAAATTCTTGGTGAAGAATGGAAGAGATTCCATATGCATTCACATTTGGATCTATCATGTATGCAACATAATGTACTTATATCATTATCTTGTATGTGTTAGACATGACAAGATGATATTATTGAAACCCAATGAACTCCATTGGAACACCATAAGACACTACTACAGAAATGGCTTATAATGTCACATTTAGAGGCGTCAGTTGTATCCCAAAAACCGATGCCTAAACCCTACAACGGAGGCTGAAAGCACAAACCGACATCTATACGTGAAGACCGGCCAGACACGAATATCGCTTTTTATTGAGTGTTGGATGCATAGTAAGAAACCGAAGCCTAAAATTGCATGCCAAATCCAATTTTTTCAGTGAAAAAAAATTACCTCCAAAATTTCACATACGGCGTCAGTTGTTTACCGAACAACTGACGACTAAAGGTTTTTCGTGAGACAAAAATCGGGACCATTTTTGTTGTCAGTTTTCTTGCAACAACCGACGTCGATGTGTTTTCACGCGTTGTCCCCGCAAAAAAATTACCCTCCTTTTGTGGCAGTTTTTTACGGCAATTGATGAATGTTAATTTTGTGTCAGTTTATTTAATAATCGACGTCTATTGTTAACTTAATATAACCTGCGTGAACCAAACTCTTCCCCTTTCTATGTTTCATTCCCGATTAAGTAGGTCTGGCAATTCTATTGCTCGCCTAGGGCTCTATTGTCGCTGCTCTCCTAGTGCTCCGCTGCCGCTGCTCACCGTCGGCACGCTTGCCACTGTCACCGCTCACTTGTCACCTACTGCTCCTACCGCCCGCTCGCCTGTCGTGTGCCTGCTTGCTCACCTACCGCACTACCACCGCCACACCTACCGCCACTCGACATGTACCCTTCTTTCTCCTCTTCTTCATCCTATCTTTGCATTCCATGGTGAGCAAGTTGTGTGGTCTTCATGATCACGAGTCAACTTAGGATTGTGCTTGTTTGGTATGGTAGGAACCGGCGATGGGTTATGAATCCTCTTTCCATCTATGGTTTGCCAATCTCAAGATTGGGCTTGTTTGATCTTATAATATTCATAGATTATTCATCTAATGTTAGAAAAATAATATATAATTTTTATTGGAAAGGATTTTAAAATAGAAACTTGGTTTTTTGGCTTTCAAACTCTAATTCCATCGTATCTTGCCATCTTTTCCCAAAACACCCAAATTAGGGTTTAAAAAGGTACTTAAGATGATAATAAATGTAAATTGTGTTAATTTTAGGAATAGGTGAGGTCATAAGAACTAAGTTAGGATCTTCTTTGCTCCAGGTAAGCATGTCATACCACTATGCATATTTACTTTGGATAAATTTCATGTTATGTATGATTTAATACTTTGCTTCAAATTTCAAGTTAATGAATGAAATCAAGATGACGATGATGCCTCTGACTATATTATTTCATGTTGTTTGTTGTATTAATCAATTCCTATTCTTATAACTGATTCTCATTAGTTTAATGATATGTTCATCTAATGATAAAGACACTAAATAAATAATCATCTAAAATAATGTTAAGGACATGTTTCTGTTGTGACATGTTGAGTGTTTTGCTATGTTATACCCACCACGATTTGTGTTATAAAATAATACATTGATTAATTTAGGAAGCATTGACATGTTGTTATGGCTGCCCACAAGTGGTTTTATAAGAAAATTGTGTGTTGAATGGGGTTGTGAACAAGGGACTGGTGTTATATTATGCTGGCTTAGAAACTCATCCAAGATTTACTCATTCGGAGTAAATCTTAGATAGTCCTCGGTTTGGGACTGTTCTTGAACACCTAATCTAACTTACGATGTAAGTGTATAATGTGTATTGGGTTTTCAAGAAAATTTTGGCAGCATTTCCCCGTTTGTTCTCTAAGTACATAAGTACTTTGAGAACAGCGGGGAGATGTTGCCGAAATTTTCTTGAAAACCCAATACACATTATACACTTACTAGTGAGCTTAGGTGTTCAAGAATGGGATAGGTGGTACACATTTATTATATATAAGACCTTACACCCTAAACTTTTAACCATAAACCCTAAACTTTTAACTCTAGACCCTAATATTTTAACCCTAAACCCTAATATATACTTGTTTTCTCTTTGATCATAGAATGGATAGATCATGGATGTCCATTCCAAATCGCTACACCCCAAAGTTTATTTCTGGTCTTGATCAGTTTATTAGATTTTCCTAGGAACATAGGAAACAACCTGGAGATAGGTTCTACTGTCCATGTAGGCATTGCGGTAACAACTTGAAAGTCAGCACTGGTGACAAAATCAAAAGTCATGTAATGTGCAATGGGATTGTATAAGGCTATACAGAATGACACTGGCATGGAGAGAAATTGAAACATGAAATCAGTGGATGTTAATAGCAGTGCTTATGTGGAAGAACTGGTTCCATTAGACATCGTTGATGATGTAGATGTGAACGAACCAGTTCCAGTAGACATCGTTGATGTGATGTTGGATAGTTGTGGGGTAGAACACACTGATCCATTTCCCATGTTTAGAAACATTGTGCATGATGTTGAGATTCCATTATACACAGGTTGTACTAAGTTTATGAAGCTTAGCACTATGTTGAGATTGTATAAGCTGAAAGCTAACAATAGATGGAGTGATTAAAGCTTCATGTCATTGTTGTCTTTATTGAAAGAAACTCTTCCTAAAGGAAACGAGCTACCAATCTCAACATACCAGTTAAGGAAATTGTTGTTCTGGATGGGAATGGAGGCCAAGAAGATACATGCATGCCCAAATGATTGTGTATTATTTCAAAAGGACTATGTGGATTTTATAGATTGTCCAAAATGAGGTGCGTCAAGGTATAAATTGACAACTTCAGGGGATTCTAAAACTGGTTCTCCTACCAAGGTGATGTGGTATCTACCTATAATATCATAGTTTCAATGCTTGTTTGCCAATCCAATAGATGTGAAGAATTTGAGGTGGCATGCAGATGTTAAGAAAAATAATGATGGGATCCTACGACATGCGTCTGATTCCCCACAGTGGAAGAAGATTGATTCATTGTACCCTAAATTTGGTGAAGAAGTCAGGATCTAAGACTTGGGCTTTGTACAGATGGGATGAATCTGTATGAGATATTGAGCAGCCAACATCGCACTTGGCCAGTTATGCTTGTTATATACAATCTTCCCCCTGGTTGTGTATGAAAAATAAGTACGTTATGTTGTCATTGCTGATATTGGGCCCTAAACAACCTGGAAATGATATTGACATTTATCTTGAACCTATGATTGATGACTTAAAGAAACTCTAGAATGATGGTGTGATGACCTATGATGCTTCACGAAGAGAGACATTTTGTTTGCACGCTATGTTGTTTGCACTATTAATGACTTTCCAGCATATGGGAATTTTTCTGGATATAGTGTCAAAGGATCTAAAGTGTGTCTTATATGTGAAGAGAACACTGATTCAATACGACTAAAACATGGCAGAAGGACTGTATATCTTAGTCATCTAAGGTTTCTTCCAAAATTCCATCTGTATCGTAGGTTGTGCAAAGCATTCAATGGACAAAATGAGGAATGGAGTGCACCTAAACCTACACCAGGGGAGGTTCTTTATGAAAGAGTAAAAGACTTTACAAATGAATTTGGTAAGGGAACATAATGTACCATGGTTGCACGGAGTGACAAATCTTTATTCAAGAAGAAGTCAATATTTTGGGATCTTCCTTATTGGAGTTCTTTGGCAGTCAGGCATTGTATTGAATATACCAAGTAAGACTAAACCTGGGATAAAATCCAGAATATACCAAGTAAGACTAAAGTTGTGATAGCGTCATTGGTACTCTATTGAATATACCAAGTAAGACTAAAGTTGTGATAGCTTCATTGTATCTTCCTTATCGAATATACCATGGTTGCACGTTGATAAAAATGTATGTGATAGCGTCATTGGTACTCTATTGAATATACCAAGTAAGACTAAAGCTGGGATAAAATCCAGAATGGACCTACGTGAAATGGGAATAAGGATACAATTAACATAAGTAGTTAGTATTGATCGGAGAACATACTTACCTCCCTCTTGTTACACATTGTCTAGAAAGGAGAAGAAAGCTTTTTGTGAATGCTTGGTAAATGTTAAGGTACCACAGGGTTACTCATCCAACATTCGTAGATTGGTATCAATGAAAGATATGAAGTTGATAGGTCTTAAATCTCACGATTGTCACACTCTAATGCAACAAATATTGCACGTGGCAATTCGATCTATATTGCTGAAGCATGTAAGGTTTGCAATCGCCATACTTTGTTTCTTTTTCAACAATCTATGCAGCAAAGTTATTGACCCTGATACTCTCGATAAATTGCAAACAGAAGTGGTTGTTACCCTATGTCAGCTTGAGATGTATTTTCCTCCTTTGTTCTTTGATATCATGGTACATCTTGTTGTCCACTTGACTAGGGAAGTGAAAATGTTGGGACCAGTTTTCTTGCATTGGATGTTTCGCTTTGAACGATACATGAGCATTTTTAAAGGTGATGTTCGAAACTGTTATTGGCCTAAAGGGAGTATTATTGAGGGTTATGTGGCGAGAGAGGTTATGGATTTTCGCAATGACTTTCTGAGTGCTGATAACGCACCTGTTAATGACAAGGATATTGAGGAGCATTTTGGCAAATGAATTTTGGGATCACAGATGAAAGTAATCAGTCGTGAGTAGTTGGAATAAGGTCACTTGTATATTTTACAAAACATCGATGAAGTGAGTGTTTATATCGAGGAACATACCAATTTCATCAAGAGACAATATCCTCGAGCCAATTCAATGTGGCTTTCTAGAGAGCATAACAAGACATTTATTAAGTGGTTTGAAGATAAAGCCTTACATCAACTATCTCAAACACCAGATAATCTTACTGAAACTATCAAATGCCTCACCTTTAAACCAAAATTGAATGTTATGTCTTATGAAGGGGTTGACATAAATGGATTCTCATATTACACAAAGCGTCAAGATGATAAGAGTGTCATCCATAACAGTGGGGTCACCCTTCAAGCGTCTTCATTATTTTTTGCAAGTGCAAAGGATAAGAGTCCACATGAAGCTAAAATGTCATATTGTTGTGTCATTGAAGACATATGGGAGTTTGACTACGTAGATATCAGAATTCCTCTCTTTAAATGTAATTGGGTTGATAACACCAAAGGAGTTATAGTGGATGAATTGGGTTTCACATTAGTGAACTTTGAAAAGATTGGCGAGAAGGGTGAACCATTCATATTGGCATCACAGGAAAAACAAGTATTTTATATCGATGATCCTGCAAAAAATAAATGGTAGGCTGTTCTTCATGGTAAAAGACAGTTCATTGAATATCCTATAAATGAAGAAGAGTACTATGATAAGTATGATGACTCCAGTCCATTCTCAGTTGGGTTGCCAACACCACCAAATATTGAAGCTAATGATGACTTGTATGTGCGCGGAGGTCACAATGAAGGAATGTTAATTGATAAAAGATCGCAATATTACAGGCATGCATGTTTATATTTTTTAAGTGTTTTATTTTTCTCAATGTGTACTTTACAATGTTTTATTATCTTCTAGTTATGTCAAATGCTAAATGTTTGATTTTTTAATGACACTTTTAGATGTCTGAGCATGAGCATTATGACCATGATGATGAATATTGTGAGGGTGAGGATATCAATGCGCCGCCTCACAATGTAAGTTTTAAAAACATATCATATATTTCTATCTATATGTTCATTTATAGTTATATCATGTAAGTGTGTTTTTTTGTCAAATTTTAGGTTGATGATGTACCCCCCTGAAGAACTTGGGGCACTTGATGAGAAGCAAAAAAAATTGAGAAAGTGAGTGGCATCACAATGATGAACAAGTTACTATAGCAAAGGGGAAATGGACCCAAACTGGCTGTGGATTTCAATCATGCAGGAAATCCCCATTTATTTCATATCTTGGGGTTCTTACTCGTAGCCATTGTTGACCTATTTTTGAATCTTGGTATAAATTTCCTAAGGGGAAGAAAGACTTAATATGGAAGGAACTATGCGTGAGTTATTATTATTTACAATTCTATTTTTGTATATTACTAATTTTTAGGATACTAGTTAATAGCAATTCTATTTCACAGAGTATATTTGATCTGGATGAAAAGTTGCATTGTAAATGCGTGATGCAATGGTGTGGGAGGGTCCTAAGGAACTATAGGACAAATCTCACCTTAGATTACATACGTGATGCTGAGAAGAGGTTCTTGATTGATTTCCAATTCTAGACATTGATCAATTTTTTACTAACTCTATACTAATAATTTGTGTTTGTATTCTCTTTACAAAATAAATTTAGGAAGAAGGAAGCCCCTAAGCAATGGAACTACCTGTACCCCAAAGACTGGGAGGAGTTTGTTACACAAAGAAAAATGAATGAAATTAAGGTATTAAGCGCCACTCCCAATTTAATTAATATACATTATTATGTATTCACCTATTTAAGATTAACCTTTAGTGTTACTAACCAAATCAATGTGCTTACTAACAAGGCTATCAGTGATGCTCAAAGAGAAAGGTGTGCACTGAATGTGCATGACCACACAATGGGTCCAAGAGGATATACAGACATTCACCAAAGACTACAGGTTGAGTCTACTGCTCAGTCTACTGCTACTCATGAGACTGCAGAGTCCTCTACTATTGGTCCTACACCTCTGCCTCGCCATGCTATGTGGATAGCTGTGAGGTAAAACAAGAAGGGAGATATAATGAAGCCCACAATTACTAAGGTGGCTGCAAAAATGGTAAAATTCAACTCTTAGAGAAATCGATATTGATTATTGTTATGTTTACTTACCAATTTCTATTGATGGCGATTAGCAGGAGCTTCACGAGCAGAGAAAGGAAGGCAAGTTCATCACTGAGGGCACAAGGGATGAATTGACAGTTTCTCTTGGTAACCCAGAGCATCTTGGACGTGTTAGGGGTTTTGATGTTGGTGTAGGCATAAAAGCATTGTTTGGGCCATCACAATGCAAACCTATCCCAAAAGTGGGACTATCAAATGTTGAGGTAACATGTTCCTTTTTTAGAATATTATTGCGAAAGGGAATTCAATAATCAAGGCTAGTGTTTCTTTTGTCGATGTATAGGTAGATGGGTTAATTAATAAGAAATTCCAAGAAGCAATGGTGAAGTGGCAGGCATCTCAGGCTACCACTCAAACAGTACCTATAATGTGCCGCTCCTCTCCTACTGTAGAGGTTGGGAGTAATCCTATAGACCCACCTAGCACATTCATTGTAAGTATTTTTATGACATAGTATCTAGTCTTTTCAAGATGATATGTTTATGTATATATGTATATAACATTCTTTGCGTAAATTTGTAAGGGCTGAAGCCATGTCATCAAAAAAGTCAAGAATATATCATTTTAGAGGCATAGGCTTACCCAGCCCTTCTAGGGTACATGTTTCATGGGACTCCAGTACCAGCTGGTGTGGTTCGTGTGAGCCTGATACATGTACTCCCCAATTGGAGGGATCTTGCATTGCCATATGCCCACCCAGATTTTGAATCGCTTGGTGAGGTAGAAGGCAGAGTGATAATGTGGCCCAAAGCAGATGTTGTCTAAACTAATATTGTATGGTAAATTTACATTACGTTAATTTTTTAGTGTGTATATATGAGTTAATTGATCTGAAATTATATATAGAGGTCAAAAGGAAGAGACAACCGCTACATCTCAGCCTCCACCTCCACCTCCACCTCCTGAAGTACCAAGTTGGCTTCTAAGGGACCTACATGACTTGTTAGGTCCTAATTGTAGGGGTATGGCAGTATGGATAGGCGAACATCATCCAAATTTCCCTATAAATGTTTCTATTCCAGAGGTTGCTGCAGGTCAATCATATGATAACAAGATATTTATGCAAGATATTTTGGAGTTGTTTTGTTATGATTGGCTGAATACATCTATGATAGAGATATGGATATGGTGAGATCTTGTTTATACATCTATATACCTTGTTTTATATATGGTGATCTGGTTTCTTATATATTAATGCATACATAATACATGTTTTGCATCCACTTACACATGATATGTACAAATTTTTCATTTTCCCATATGGGATTTTTGGTTCCATCTTTGATTAGTCTTGTAGATAAAGACCCTTCTTCAGCTACTTCATACTATTGTGCTGCTTTTAAATATTTTAGCAAAAAAAAGAAGACAGTGATAATAGCTCCATTCAATGTCGAGTAAGTTTACTTTGATTATAATTTGGACTTAAGAAAATTACATTTTTATAGTAGATTTTGAGTTATTAATTTTTAACTTTCTTACCTGTAGTGGTAGGCATTGGGAGTTACTAGTTATTGTCCCCAAGATGTTCAGTGTCTATAATTTGCATCATGTGGGGAATGAATTGAATACATTATATGGACACACAATGAAAAAGCCATTATTCCTGTGAGAAATATTTCATATTTTTATATCTGTTACCATCTATTATTACATTATTATTTAATTATGCAATTTAATGTGTTACATTAACATGTAGGGCTTTACACGAGTTCAAAAAAGCTGGAGGAAAGGTCCCCATGAAAAAGAATCAGCCACTAATTTGGGAGAATGTGAAAGTAATTTCCCGACTCCAATGTATATATTATTTATGTGAACTGTGCTTATTTGTATTTTTGAATATTTTGTATGTTTCAATTTATAGTGTGCTACACAAGACAACGGCTGGGCATGTGCATACTATGTGATGTGATTTATGGACCTAATCATCAAGCATGTTGCAATGGAAATCGATACTATACATAAGGTATTATATAGTCTCATTAGATAATATGAAATATACCAATCTTATAATATATTATTAATTATATATATACATCATTCACTTTGTAGGTGTTTCAAACTGATTTGACTACAGGTGGAAAGTTATTAGATGTACATACTCCCTATACGAGGGAAGAATTAGATGATGTAAGAGAAGAATGGGCAAAATCCCTATAAGTAGTGGGAATTTTTAAATATAATGGGGATACTGATGGCAATAATGACGATGAAGAATAAAGAATGATATTTCTAAACTTTGTTCTCATAATTATTTTTGTGTGAATGTGAATTAATTTTTCTAAATTGTCATACGTGTGAATGTGAAGATGATCAATACATGAATGTTTCTACATGTGTCTGAATGTGAAAAGAGATGAAATGAATGGAACTACAGGTTGCTAAATGTGTATGATCATAAATTATTGTCCATCTTGTTAATTTTGTAGGTTTGTAGCCTGTTGTTGGTTGATATCAATGGATGTTGTAAAACTACAGTTTAGAACTAAACTATAGGTTCTGCATCCTGCTGACCAGCTAGACAACAGGGCTGCAAACTGATAAGAAAAAAAATCATAAAATAGGCATCAGTTATCAGTATAAAACTGACAACAAAGACATACAACGTCAGTTATTAGCAAAAAACCGACGTATGTGTGGTTGTGGGTGTCAGTTATATATAAAAACTAACACCGATGGTGCCCATGCTGGTGCATTTTATAGGTGGCGGGAAGGGTTATATAGTGTTAGTTTTATTGAATAACTGAAGTCTTTGACCTCGATATAGTGTCGGTTTTATTGAACAACTGACGCCTATAGTGCCCTTGTTGGCGCATTTTTTGTGGCGGGAAGGGTTATGGCGTCAGTGTTAAAACTGACGCTAATGGTTCCGAAATTTAGCAGTGCCCACTTGGGTATCGCTTTGAAACCGATGCCAAAGGCCTTAAATAACTGACACTAAAGGTCGGTTTTGTACTAGTGATAATATCCCTTAGAACTTGAGGAACACTAAGGAAGAGTTGGGTGTAAAGGTTTACATCGATGCAAGCTTCTGAAATGATAGAAAATGGTCACAGTATAAAATTGTGTTTAATCTAAATAGAAGAGTTATAAGTTGGAAAGGGTTTTGAGCTTTAGACCATTAATTTAATTCTATAATAGAAGTCGTATGTCCTGGTGTTATGAATATAGGGATGACGAATGTATGGATGCAGAAGTTCATAAAGATGAACTTATGAGATGTTCCAACCATTGATGACACAATAGAAATACTATAACAACAATGGAGATACTGGTTATGCAAGAAATATCAGATAGCATACTATGGCAATTCCATCTTATCCAAAATGTCATATAGAGAAGAGTTGTGAATCATGTAATATACTGAATAAAGGCAAAGTGTTGCTAAACCGCTAGATTAGCACTTACATAGTAGAAACATGATGGGCATGTTTAGGTCATTGAGAATAAGATTTGTGGGTGATTGGATATAAGTTGAAGTGGGAGTTTGTTGTTATGTATGCCCAGAGAGCCAATCATGTGATGATTGTGATGGCATATTATGTATAGGATTTGATTAATAATAAAGGCAATCTTCTGATTTATTTATTTTTACTCAGTTGTGAGATAATGAGGAAACATAATGAATGTCTAAAGAATGACATTACTCAATAACGTATGTCTTCAGGTGTGTGACTTGTATAATGAGATCATATGAATGTTAAGAGTATATACACTCTTGTTATGTCCCTAGTCAGATGTTATTGTTAAAGGTTGATAGATAATAACACACAAGACTAGAGTGTTGTTGGTTGATGACAGAATCGCATCAGTCGTGATCTTTTATATCAAACTAAGCCCATGGACACTTATTAGAGAAAAGTGTGTCGGACAGACCCACCTTGAGAGTGACTCATGAAAACCATAATTGGTGGTCATGGTCATCTCTCACAGTGATGTGGTGATTGTGGTTCTTACACTTGAAATTACTACATTCATTACATGTTGTTTGATGTACTTTGACATCATCCATTGTAATATTGAATAAGGGTTTTCATGAAGGTGATCGTAGGATGTACTATTACACATGAGGATGACATTGAGTGATGTATATGAGATTTGTCCCTCCTACCAGAGTTTGATATCCTAGCCACTTGATAAGAGAGACTAAGAAAAAGCATGTGCATGCACATGTGAATCAATATATATGATATTGAGATCACATTTATCTCAAAAGGTCTTCTCAAGTTCAAGGAACATGGATTGAACATTGAAAGGATGACGATTTCATGCCTTGAGTTTTATTTGGATATCAGAGATAAAGGAATTATAAAATCATTGTAACACCTATCACAAATTGTAGGTTGAAGTTGTTCTCCAACTTTGCAATTACTTGGGTAGCAATTAAGTGTGACTAGACACCGCTCTTTTCTTGTGATGTTATCAATGAGTTATGATCATTCACTATCAACGTAACTTGGAACCTATAGGGTCACATGCATAGGATACACTTGGAATAGGATTTCATTCATGAATATGGTTTAAACTTGATTACTAAATAGCTAGGTATTCAATTTAAACAACATTGGTTGAAAAATGATAGATTGGACAAGTGAACTGACCAGTTCAAGTGTTGAACTAGCCATTTTTGTGTGTTAGATCAATTGAACCAACATTGGTAATTTTGGACAGTGAACCGTCTAGTTCCATAAGTGAACTGATCGTCTCAGGTCCATGAACCGACTGGCTCTATTTGTGAACTGAGCAGTTGGTGGATCAATTTGATTGATTCAAGGATTTTTTTTGATGTCATATTGTGCATTAAATCATTTGTTAATTGCTAATACAATTGTGATTGGGAAACATGATGAAACAACCATTTCAAGGGTTTAATTGATCGACTCACATGCCAACCAATCAATTCACCTATCAACCAACCGTTTCTCAGCTCACAAGTTGTGAAAATTAGTGAAATATTGGTCCCTTCCACTCCCACTCAAATTAGGGACCTTGACCCTGATCCTCCTATAAATAGAGGGGTATCGGGGGCTTCTTAGAAACAAATCAATTGACTTTGACAATTTTTTGTGTTCTCTAGTTGTGGTAATTGAGAGAACCCAAGCAAGTTCTACCCGATAAAGGGAGGGATAGCAAGGAAGAACAATTGTGGGAGAGCAAGTTGGTGACTAGTACACCAATGTGGAGGGATAACTCATTCTTTTATGTTCTACTAGAATGAAAAGAGTTTCTGGTGGTCCATGTGGACTACTATAGAAGTGTGGAGCTTTTCCTGCTGGGAAAACAACATCAACCTATTGTTTGTGGTGATCAACCAGGAGGCCGACGTAGATGTTGTTCAAGTGCAACTTGAAGAAAGCCACATACTACAATGAGGATATTGTCACTAGACTTGTTCATGGTCCAGGTATGACCTCATAAACCATCCTTCCCATTACATAGTTATTGATGTGTTCCATTGGTTTAAGGGAAATATGGAAGTTAATTTTTTATTTCCGCTTCCTATACAGTCGCTATGCTTTCCAACAGTAAGCCCTCCCTCATTTCCTTCATTTTCCTTGATTCCCTACCTTCTCTCACTTCTTCTTGGTCAGATCCATGGTGTAGTTTTTGCTACAGATTAAAGAACACCTCTTTCTTGCTTCCTTGAGCTAGAGTTTGCTTCCTTTGTGGAGAAGGAGCTATATTGGTTGAATGGGGTGCTCAAGCTTGGGTTTCTACCTTCTTTCGTCAATCTACCTTTTAGTTTGGAACTTCATCTTCATCCTAGAGGTGAAGTATATAACTTTGTCCATGCTTATTGCTTGCTCCTATCTTGCATGTACTAGATCTTTCTTAAAAAGTGAAGTTCTAAGTTGAAAGATCCTATCATTGCTTGGGGTTTGAGCTTATGTGATAGTTCTTGAGTATTTTATCTTCTTGGATGAACCCTAAACCTTGTGCATGACCTTCCTTTGGTAGTGGAAGTTATGGACCTATCTTTCATATGAAAAGTGATGGCTCTCTCTCTCTCTCAGACAATGGTTCTTACTTAGGGTTTTGAGTTGATTTCCCTTATCATATTATAACTTGATGGGTTTTTTTCTTGGTGCTAATTTATTTGACCATTTTGTTCCATTTGATGGCTTGACTTAGTTCATGTTTCAAACCATCTTACTTAAAGAAACGATGAATATGCTTCTTCACCAACCAATGGTCTTGAGTCACCAAGAAACGGTGGTTCATTTTTAGGGTTTTGGGTTGATTTTCCTCTTAGGGTGCAACTCGATGGGTTGGACCCATGTGCCAACCAATGATAGGCACTTAGTTTCTATTTGGACTCTTTTTTGTCGTTAAAACCAATGGCTTTGACTTAAATTCTATTTAGGACGTTCATATGCTCAAAGAAATGATGGTTTCGGTGCTCCCTCAAGTTGTGCTACTCAATGGTTTTTGCCTCCTTCTCACATCTGATGGTTTTATTTGATGTTTGAGGCTTGTTTCTCCACCTATTAACCAAACTTTATGGTCTCACTAGGTTCTAAACTCTATGACCATACTGGTTCAAGACTCAATGGTGCCATTGATCCTAAGGTTGATGGTCGTCAACTAACGATTTCCCTACTTTCAAAGTTATGGTCTTGATAGTGTCACAACTGATGGTGGCACAACTTTCACAACTGAGGGTGGACCTGAAGTCTACAACTGATGGTGCTTCTAAGGGCAGCAAATTATGGCCCTTCTAGATGTTTAATCCTATGACTTCTCTTGATCTAAGTGCATATGATTCAATGGTCTTTTTAGGCCATAACCGATGGTTTTCCTACATGAATGGTTCAAGATTTTACTTATACTGCATCTAATGGTTTTACCTATCCAATATCCAATGGTCTTGGGTGAGGTTTATGCTTTGATGGTTCGGGTATGATGCCCTAATCTGATGATATTTTTTTAAGATTTGCACCCATGATCCAATGGTGGTGATTCATGCACATGATTCAATGGTTTTGTTTGCCTTAAACGCGATAGTCTTATGTGTCATCTATGAATTGATAGGTTGTGCTTATTGCACTTGATCTGATGGTTGGGATTTGATAATTTAGAATCCATGGTTTTAAGTCCATGAGTTTGTAGTCTTACCTTTTCCCTTGAATGAATACAAACCTAACATTGTTGTGTTGATTTGTAACGTTAGCTCAACTTGCATTGTTAAACCTAACCCTAGTACATCTAACAGATGGTGGTTAATCATACCTAGTTTCCTTGCATATTTATATAATGAAGGAATTCCCTTAATTATAAGATAGCCCTACTATGTTATCAAATGAAGGAATTCCCTTAATTATAAGATAGCCCTACTATATTATCTTGTGAACATCTTTTAGTTTTTATTGCAATGTTATGTTGAACATATGTATTACAAATATTGTGATGGTTTGTTGAGCCTTTTGTAAGGCATGGAAAGATAATGATATTCTTGTAGGAGATAATGTGATGGTCTCACTAACCTTTTCTCATGGTTGAGCCCTAATGGAGGTGTGATCATCTTCATGATGTAATAAGGGTTGGTACCCTAGGATAATGTTATAAGGATTTATATCCTGTGATGTTATGATGACAAGTAGAGTTTCATGAAAGGAAATGAAATAGTACTTTGTGATGTTGAAATGACGATTATGTTTCATACATTTTATATCTTCTAGAGTTGTTATATATTAATGCTTACTAGAAAGGAATTAGGCTTTGTTTATCCACTTGTTTGATTCATCCATAATTCACCCAATTGGAAATAACTAATCAAGTGAAACCCTATTCATGTAGTGCCATGTGCCATAGAACCATTCAAGTGTCATGACTTGCTAGATGGGGAAAGGAATATTCCTAAGGGAAACTCAGAGTTGCAAACATAACATGTTGAGTATGCATGGGTGCATGAGACTATGTGTCCTTGACATCCTGATTCCAAGGTTATGGAGGATGGATGTGGTTATGCCTCAGATGGAGAACGGTTTTAGAGGTGCCTTAGATGTTTGTATATGTTATTAGATTGAGGACAATTGTGGTTGTACCTTGGATGATAGATTTGTATGCCCTAGTTACTAGTGTCATGACCTATATCAAGGATGGACTAGGTTGTTAACAGCTTGACTATAAGTCATTGTAGGAAACTTGAATGATGTGTCATTGTATTCTTGACTTGAACTGACCAAGAGGAAGATATCTTAGGATTCTGGCTCTCTAGACCTTGTACGGAACTAAATAGCACTTCCCAGTGGTTAGTTGGACTTTGAGTGGTACGACTCAAACTCCCCAAGGTTTAGTAAAAGTCATAATCCATCCGTGTAGTATATCTGTTAGGTTTAAATAGAGTGCTTCACATTGGATGATAACCCTTGTTTTTTTTTCTTTTATACATAGATGTTGTGTAACGACCCCGCCTCCCGGTAACCCCCAATTAACAGGATCAAAGGTTCAACTATTAATCAGTAATAATTATGAAATTTTACCAAACTAAACTGAAATTTGGTATAAAATAAAACTTTGCATACCTTTTTCAAAAACTTGGATATCTATTTCTATCCACATCTGGAATCTATTCTAACTAATCCTCCTTTGTACTTTAATTCTTATTTAATTCCACATATGCCACTTTATTGTTTGCCCTTTTCAATCTTGTACCTAAAACGCCGACAAACAAAATGTCGGTCAACATAAATGAATATATCGGTATGTGGGGACAACCAAAATTCGCAATTGTGGCTAACAATCTAGATATCACAATCGAGTTAATTAACAAGCCAAATTACGCTTTCAGTGTGACATTCTCCACCACTTTTGCCCTAACCCTGGCATACCCACCTTAGGGTTTCTCTTTTGCCAATGACTGAAGGCCACCTTCTCAATCCCGAGCTTGGTGGCTGGGGTCACCTCTCATAGTGCCCATTAGTCATTCTATAAAGATCACATTCTCAATCCCGAGCTTGGTGCCTGGGATCACCACTCATGGTGCCCATGGGTCTTCCCTCCTGGGCTTGACCTTTTGGCATCATCCATCAGGGTGGCATGTAGGTGTGAGAATACACACTTCTATTATTGATGTGATAATCATAGTGACTTTATGATTTGCAAGTATGAACATCCAAACTAATAAGTTGCATTCAATATGATGAATCATCCGGGAAACTCTTTGGAAAAACTAATATGATTAACCATAATTAACCACATACCTGTCAGGCTGACTTGAGACAGAATCAAACCAATCAATGCAAGAAATCCAATAGGCAAGAAAGCACACAAAGAGATCTTGAAATATGCATACAATTTCCTATCATTGATAATGCCATCAAGATCTATTAAATCTAGATTGCTTCCTAGGGTTTCTAGTCCACTTTTAGGGTTTCTATTGCAATTAGGGTTCCTCTTCACTTTTACTCTTTTATACCCTAATTTTATACAATTACTCACAAACCCTAATTATCTCATCTTACCATATTAAGGGTATTTACCAAAATTCGGAACTCTTATACTCGAAATAGCTTAGAACCATCATATCTCATCTTATCCATGAATTTGATCAATTAAAGCCATTAAGAGTCATAATGAATAACATTAGGGTTTCAAGGCCCATTAAAGAATGAAGGGGATGCCCCCCTGTTGGCAAAGAAAGCATGGGCTGATATTAAGGTTACCTTTTAACAACATATAACCTTAATTTTTTATTAAAGGCACAATTAACCATCAATTAAGTCCATTATGCTCTTTTACATTAAAATGACCATTTTTATCCTTTTAATTCATGACAAGATCATTAGTCCTAATTATCATCTTTGGTTCCTTATGGATTAACAACTCATAGTTCATTATGATCTAATTCACATATGAACTCTATTTATCCTTTTGTTCAACAAGATGGTGTAATCCACCACATGTAGCGATATCAACGATCAAAGTAGACACATATCCTGAGAAAACATGACTTTGTCACCCACATACCAAAATATTGTTGCAATCCACCACCCTCAAATTGAACATGGATTTAGGCAATCTATTGAATCTCCCAGACATCTTTTGAATGTCAAACTCCTGAAATCCAATCTTGAATCAAAGATCACATAACCTCACAATTTGATTTAAGTAGAAGTTAGGCTTTTATTTGAAATTTAAAAGAGTTCTACAAATACAAACATGACTAATACATGATTTTTCTTGCAAGAAAGGAATACATATCGTGCTAAGAAGACTTCTATTTCGTCAACTTCTTCTTCAAACACCACCTCAAATGCTTAGCCAAAGGCCAACGATTATTAGAAAAATATCTAAAAGAATGATGATCTCCACTCACTTCAGAGTGAATACCATCGGTAGACCATTGATGGCTTGAAGAAGAGCTTCTAGAAGGCACCAGCACAACAAAGAAAACATCACTACATGAGAGGAACTTGGTCCAACACCAACTAATGGTGGGACAATGGTCAAAACTTTGACGTCCAAAGAGAAGTTACCAACACTAGAAGATACCCCAAAGCACTGACTATTCCCATATCCAGGCATGATACTCAATTCAAGGATCTCGCTGACTACATCTAATACCACATTCACACCTTAGAAGAATGAGGTCCAGCCAAAGTCACTGGAAAAGTGACACGAGCCTCGCATGCCAAAATCCTAGTGAAACCTCAACCCAGGGAAGTCATAAAAACCATGAGTAACAACAAGAGGAGAAGGAAGAACCTCAGGTGAAGAAACCACCTCAAGACAAGGTGGATGATGTAACTCATACCCTTAATCAGTTTTCTCCTTAATAGAATCTTAGTCAATCACCTGTAGAAAATGCATGTCAAGAAAACCCAAGCAAATATAGATAGAACCAAACTTAAAATGCTTACCACTAGGGGATGTTGAAGCTAATTGTACAGCTTTCTAGAAATGAGTATCCATTGACCATTTACATAGTACTACTCCACATACTCATCATGGGTCACCTGGACATACATGAACTGCCAAGCAGCAAGACAAATCCCAAGACCAGGAGGAATCAACCCTAAAAAAGGGTCCAAAGAAAATGTGCTAGCCACCACCCCAATGATGAGCTTCACACTCTCTTATATACAAGACACTCCCATAGAAAGACTCGAACTGGATCTGGAAAACATCTAGAGACAACACCTCAAACCAGGATGTACAAGATGTGGTTACCTTGCCACACTGGAATCTAGAGAAGGACCTCAATCAAACCTGGGAATTACACCAAATTGGAGTCAGCTATAGTACAAATGCACAAAATAATATAGTGATAAATTACTACACATACCCAGTGGTGCTCATCATCTCTAGTGCACACCTCCATTGTTGATATGTCACCTTGCTACTACATCCAGCTTAATGACAACAACTAGGAAGGGATGTGTGAAGATAACTCTCTTGACCAATCAGAGTTATGGGACTGTGAAGCAAGATTTTCTCATATCCCCACACTTGTAAGGGAAACATTGGTGAAATCAACTATTTCAAATGCAAAAAGTAGTAGATAAAGGCTTACCACAGTCAAGACTATGAAGCCGCCACAACCATTAATAGCTTGGATCATTTCCCTCTTGAAGAAACCGATAAATTACCTCCACAAGTGCATCAACATGTGGGCATACGCACCTCTACCCCAATTAAAGGAGGGGACCGCATAAAGATCTAGAAAAAAAAGGAGAACCACATGATGTCCCCTCTTTTCCCTATGTTATAAATAAACAAGAAACCAGTGATCAAGACAAATAAGAACACTCTAACCATTAGGGATGCATAAAAAGGATTAGTCACACCCAATGTTCACCCTCGTGAAATAAGGTGTCCCTTTGCCAAGTAAATTTGATCCTATATCTAGAGGACATCTCAATATATTTAGGTTCCACCCCTGATATCCCACCCAAATAAGGACGTCTGCACTCCTATCATTCAGGAAGACAACGGTCAGGGATCCCACCAAATTCAAACCCAATGATCCTGATAAACTCACTAAAGGTGATGGGTAATTCCACAAAAATAAATTGGAATGCACTAGTCTCTAGGAGAAAGTGCTCAATGAGATGAAGGAGATAGAGCCTATCTAGAATCCCACATTGAAAAATTATACCAAAATTGGTCCTCTCAAGAAGATCCACCTCCTAATCTACTAAACTATCATATAGTAGCCTCTGTTCTTTCCAATTGATTCGGCAATACACATTTGGCAATTTGAGACCCTAAAGAAAGAAGGTGCAATAAAAGTCAAAATTGTTGCACATGGAAAAAGACCCAATTCAACCTTAGCAAAAAAGAAACAAAATAACAAAAAGTTAAGTTGCTTTCCTGCTAGGCAATGTCGGTGATGCAGATTCATCCACAACATGCCTAGATGATGGATGAATCTCTATCTAGGAGAAGTTCCCTCAAGATCTTGCTTGCACCACAATGATGTCTGCTCAGAGCAAACATTGATTAGAGATCTTATAAATCAAATATGAGCTCAACAAAGGAAGCTATCATGCATGTCATGAGTATGCTTCAGTCTCTACACCATCACCCTCATCACATGATCATACATGACAGAATCCTCCTCATCCCAGTTATGATCTTCCATCCATACGAATACAATGGCAATGACGTGAGCTCTTCCCAATAACTAAAATCGGCTCAATCGTACGATGGAGGGTGGAGAAAACATCAAAATAGCAAAAACAATCGAATAGAAATCAGAGCATGTATCCATGTCATGTTCAACCTAGAGAACAAGAAGAACTCCAGGAAGAAAAAGATCAAATTTCACTGTCGAGGGCCAAAGTGGCCAAAATAAAGTGCAAAAGATTAAGCTATACCTTCCCTGTGATAGACGTAGTTGAAATGAAGACAAACCGATACCAAAATAGGTAGTCTGAAAGTCATCAACTGGTAGAATGGACCAACCCTCTATGCCACCATGCAAGGTTAGCAGAACACTTTAATACATGGATCAAAGGTAGCAGATCATCACAATATACAGGCTTGGTCTCCTCTCTCCTCTTTGTCACCGCTACTCTTATTTGCTCAATCAACTCACTACACGGAATTGCATCTCAGGTGGAAAATAAATGAGAAGTATTCTAGATCCTACTCCTATTTTCCTTCTTTTAAAACAAAAACTTTTAGAAAAATTGCAAACAGCTCCTTAAATATACAATAGAGTTTCAAAACTATATAAAAATCACAAAGCATCAGAAAGATACAAATAGAATACTACAAACTGTAGAAGTTTGAAAGAGACAAATCTTGACAAAACTTCACATCCATAAAATAAAAATAATTCTAGGATCTAATTATGATAACTAGGGTCCCATTACATGACCTAAACATGGACCAACCATATTCACCATTTTCCAAGTTCTTTTGGGTCCTAGTCCATGTCCTAAAACTAGACTAGTCATATGTATTACTTTTCAGACCCTTTTTGGTTCTTGATCGTGACACAAACTAAGACAACCCAAAGATTCATTTTTATCTATACACAGGGTCCTGACTTATGATCTTTAAACTGAACGAAGATTGCTCGTCCACTCAAGTCTTTTCAATGGCCCTAAATCATGACTAGGGTGTCAACTTTGCTTTCACACACATCCTTTAAAATCTTGGATCATGACTTGAAAGTGAACTGAATTGTGAGTACCACTTTATGATCAAGAATTGTGACTCTCAAATCTCCAAAACTAAGAACTAGAGAGTAAAAAATAATCATTCATTGATTCTCTAAAGGATGGATGATGAACCAATAGGGGAACACGTCATGGAGAATACCTTTTTTGGGATATTCACTTACATGCCCAACCTCCACTCAATCAAATGCTTCAAGAGAGTATGTAGTTCAACAATACAGTCACTATCCAGAATGTCACCTTATGTATGAGAGCTTTTCTAACACTCAATCACCAGTCTCGATGATCCAAGCCCTATTCTTTTTTTTACAAGAGGCCATGAGGCTATTTATTCATCTCGCCCTCCTCTTACTAGCCAATATGGGAAAATATTACACATATTGTCTTCCAGGCGTATGTTAAACTTGGTAGCACTACTACCATTACATGCATCCTCCTTTATATGCAGTACTACACATTTTGGGGGTCTACCACAATCCATTCTGGAAATTTTGTTCTTCAAAATATGCATGGACAAAGTGTCTGCAGTCTTGTTGCAAGTTCTTGTACTTTCTAATCCTTGAATTTTCTAAGTGCACTTCTAACTGTATCTAAGATTTTCACAAACTTTGGATAATGTGTTGGTTCTCTTTGGAGCATATTAATGACTACCTTGTAATCAGTTTCAAACACAACCTTCAGGATCGCATTTCTTCTTGCCAGTTCAAATGCCATATCAACTGCTATGATTTCCTCATGGGTTTCTGAGTGTTCACATGTGTGGTATCCATGGCCCCAAATCCATTTGACCTCATCGTCCTGAATAAATATAGATATTGCTCATCTTTTATCATGCCATGCAACATCAATGTTAATTTGGTATAATTGTATGGAGGGATTTTCTAGCTTTCTTCAGTTCTCACTTCATCATTCTTCTCGACTCCCCAAATATGTTGATTGAGCATAGTTTCCTTCAGAATAATATGGATTAAACGACCTATTAGTTTAATATAATGCTCAAATATATGACAATTCCTTATGTTCCAAAGTTACTAGCATGCTAACCTGAACTTTTGGCGCATATTTTTATGTGATGTCAGGTTGCTCCTCATCCATTCCTCCTGATTTATTTGAAAGAAAATTGTATTTTGGATTCTTGGGATTAATTCCATCCATACTTCTTTAGCATGTCGGCAATCTCAGAGTGCATGAATTTGTGTTTCTTCTTTTGTTCAACACCTTTCACAAGTGGTATCTATTGGTAAGTGCCTCCTGACCCGTTGGTTGTTAGTAAGCACTGCCCCATGTAACCTTAACCATGTAAAGCATTTCACATTGACTTCCACATTAGTTGTCCATAGAGTCATCCACTCCCCATCCATTTCCACATCCCTCGATGCTCTAAAAATTTGATATGCAGACTTAGTTGAGAATCTCCCATCCATTGTTCCATCCCATACTTGTATATCACCAGTATTTGTATTATGTGGTGGTTCAACAACCAGTATTTTCTTAACTGTGTCTTCATGGAACCATTCCCTAAGGAGTTCCTCATCACACTCACCATTATCCTTGATGACACTCACAGTGTACATGTTTTTCTGATCTTTTGGTATTGTCTTCCTCACTTTATTCTCCATTATATAGCATGGCTTGACCCAATCATCTTTCCAAAATAGTGTATGCTCTCCACTGATTGGTTGTATGTAGGAATTTGTGTGAATCAGTTCCTTACTCTTTAGCGTTGCCCACACTAGTCTTGTACCACCTTTAATAGTCTCATTGTTGTATTGCATATATCTCTTTTTCTTGAACTTACCCCAAATGGTGTCTTGGTTAGATTCAATGTCCCATGTAGCTTTGGCATGTAGTGCCAAATTCCATTCATGCATGGTTTTGTGGCCTAACCCTCTCTTTTCCTTCCCACTAGTGACTTTTTCCCAATCAACAAGGGACATTGGGTGTGCCTTATGATTTCCACCCCATAGGAATCGTCAAACACTACTATCAATTATGTCACACAGGCTAAGAGGAAATAGTGTTTCCTGCATATTGTATGTAGGTATGGCTTCTAAGGTGGTTTAAGCAAGACAAAGTCATCCTTCTAGTGATAAACATTTTGCAACCCATCCATTTACTTTAGCATCTACTTTCTCAATGATCTCATGTAGGTTTTGGGGTTCACTCTTGAATGTATGATGGGCACCCCTAAGTACTCTCCCAAGTCTTGTGTTTCGTTGAAACCACAGGTCCAATTTATTTGTCTCTTTACACTCCCTGGGACAATTCTTGTAACATCTTAAATTTCATAGCTAATTTAAAACTAAAATGTGGTTTTCTTAGTAAAATTTAACCGAGGGACCAAATAAACCTAACCATGGTTTATTTTGTAATGAGTACATAAAATATGTATTATATGCCACCTAGATCACCAATACACACATAATGGCTTAAATGTATAGAATTAGTAATCAGGTTGTATGAATATGAATGAATATTTCATATGGATAACAATGTGACTAATAGATACATTATGGTAATTTGAGACATTAAATTTTTTTCTAGGACATTTCACAAATATTTTACATTTAAATACAATAAAGAATAATTCAAAAGATAATTAAGTATACATAGATTTGTTGATATCTAGAAATACAAGTACATTTGATCTCAAACTTGAAATATTCCCATATGGTAAGAAGTTAGGCTTAATTGCAAATTTTGGAAAATAAATGATCATCCTACAATTTATTAGGAAATATTGTTGGCATCTTTTTTGCAATTTTGTATAATTGTTTTAATCACTGATTATGAATGTGCTCTTGATTCAATATCCCAAATGGAGTATAACAAAATATGAACAAAGAGAAAAAGTTTCACAATCTGTAGGTAACATTTAAGATCCAATTAATTAGCCAAAGGAGGATAATGAAGTTTAAAATTAGAACAAAAATAGAAAAAAAGGGTTATCCGGATGGCAATTCCCAGTCCACAATGGACTGGAGAGCACATCGAGCCTGATTGGGGACTTTCTGCTTCAATGGGACTAAGTATATATACTGAGATAAAGCTCCCCTAGGGTTTTTGATTTTCGATTCAGTGTTCCTAGAAGAAAGTCAAGGAAAACAATGAAGGGATGAAGAAAGGGAGTCCAAGGGTCTGTTGGTGGTGCAAGGAATCATTTCGAGTTAGGGCTTTCTGTCATACCTCGACCCTCCTAGAAGAAGGAAACAAGGCCTCTAAGGTTAAGGAGATGAGACGAAGCTGATGCAATTGTTTCTTAGAGATGTGAAGCGAGGTTGGCCGTACCAACCCTTGTCGGAGATCAAGTGGATCGCATCACTCTGTTCTCATGGGAAAAAAGGGGAGTGTCCGATTCTCGTACATCCATAAGAGGGGTCTTGGGGTGGATCTGTGACCAAGAGTAATATATTGAGAAGGGGAAAAGGCACCGAGGTAGACTCAGAATTGAGGGCATTCCTTCCATGGCCATTTATGAAGTCTTAGCGATCAAAGAAGCTCCCTAACACCAGTGCCCTATTTCCATAGCAAAATAGATCATCGAATACACATGCCACACCGCTACATGAGGCGGAGAGGATGAGTTATAGGAACCTCCTTATCAGGCCACCGACTCCAAGGCCCATTTAGCCTGAAAGAAGGTAATTTAAATATCAATCTTAATTTGTTTATACACTTTAGGAATTTATAGAGATTTATATGATTTTTATAATAGGGTCTATGTGGGCTCATTGGAAAGCCTGAGATATGAATAACATCTTGAAGTAGATTCCAAAATCTTAAATGATCTAGATAAGGTAAGTTAATTTGAGGAAAGGTTAGATAAGTAGTTTATGTGCATATATTGATATTTGTTAAATCAATGTTATGGGTGTGAACCTTGTCATTGAACTTCAAGGAAGTGTTACACCACAAATTTTGAAGGTATGATTCTTTGAGAATTAATGATTTGGAGATTAGATTGTTCTTGTATGACATATTGGGTATATTTTATACATGCCAGAAGATTACGTAGGGTGTGATTAAGGGATAAAGATGACTCTAGAAGATTATTTGAGTATATGAGAATACATTAAGATAAACCCAAGAAGTTAACTACACAGTGAACTACATTATAGTGGTGTGAATTATGAATAATGATGAATTTTTCATATGGGTTTTAATGATAGGGAATGTCTTTTTAGGATTTAGACTTGACTAGAGGAAATCCAAGATGAAGTTTATTCTCTCTAATATAGGTAAGTGGTTCCTGCCGATGAGTATTCATATTTACCAAACTCAACATATTTTCAAAAGACTTCATACTTTATGTGATCCATTGTTCTAAGATTTTATGTTCAGATATGCAAGTAATATTTTCATACATTCATTGGGTATGTCCTTTCAAGTGGCCAATATCTCGAGAAGATATATGTTATAAAGATTTATAAGAATGATAGACACTCATGAATTGGGTTCATGAGAAAACTAAAGGATCATGTTGCTATAAGAACTATTAGTAATTAATCATATTGATGAATAAGACTACAAGATAAGATATGCAACCAATATAGTCATACATGATAATGTGGGATAAGAATGTATTAAGCTTTCAAGTAGAAATATGCTATTAAGATTTCTTAGATAGATTAATATCTAAGAACTAAGTGTTATATATATATATATATATATATATATATATATATACATATATATATATATTAGAATTATTAAGAACTAAGAATTAAGTGCATGATAATATTATAAGAGTGGAATGTATTAAGTTATGATTAAGTTTTCAAGATAAGATTTTATAAGATTCATCTTTTAAGATTTAAACAGTTAAGCTCACATGAATTCTCTAAGATTCATGTTAAGATAAGACTTCATGAGACATTCAAGAGGTTGAATTATCATGTTAGAAAACATATTTTAGATATTTACTACATAAGTTACTTTTATATGCTTAGTATTTATATATTCAGTTCAGTTTGTTTTCCTAAGCCTATAGACTTACATGTCATAAATCTGATATCAGAATTTAGATTAAGTCATTTGATGAATGCATATTCATCATGATTTTCAGTCACCTCCTTGGGATCTTTTTGATTCAATACATCCAATTTCAGTTACTAAATTTCAAAATGTGAAAAATGTCCTAATTGGTGCAATTATCAAGGTTCTTAACTGAGTTTATGTTGATTTTATGCAGGTCTTGATGAGGTTGAACAATTAGCTGGCACCCACCTCTTTTCAACTCTAATCCATAAGAATCACCACCATTCGATCTTCATCTCAATCAACCATCATCCACATCAAACCCAAAATGAGTGGGACCCACCTTTATCTACCCTTGACTCATCCTTGGTATTGACCATATGGTCTCGCCCATGCGGTCTTGACCATACGGTCTTAACCAATCAGTTTCATCCATACGGTCTCAAGACTGTATGGGCAGCCTCACCACAAAACTATTTGGGCATATGCCTCTCTACACCATCAGATTATGGATCCACTGTCCTATTTCATCTGGAAAAACGGATTCTATCTTGATCTATCCTATCAGTGTTTCTCAAGACCATTCGATGTCACAGTTCTTCAAGATCGGTTGTGAAACTCTCTCCCAAGACTGATACAGCACTACTTGTGAAGATCAGATGCAAGGCCAGCTATCAAGCACAAACGGTCTTCAGAGACTGATCAAGCGTCAGTGGTACCTCGAAGACCGTTTGGATGGCCTCATCCCAAGATCATATGGAAGCGTCAGACCTAGATTGGTTACCGCCATTGTCTTCTTCTTCTATCATTGTCAGCGATAGGAACCCTACCTCCACGAACCCCAGCGTCGTCCCCATCACCAACACCTACAAACCCTAGCTCCGCAGCACCCTATCACCAGCCACCATGATCACCACTTGCTTGCAACCTCGCCCCTACCACCGGATCCACCTGCACCTCCACCGCATCCAGTAGTTGTGTCGAAGCCTCCTCACCTACCTTCAACCACATAGCCCATCACCACTGCCTACACCTCCTATTCTCTACCTTGACCATGCTAGACCGAATGGTCTCGCATGACCGTTTGGAGTCAACACTCTCCCAATACCGCTAGGCTGTGATCGGCCTCTAAGACCGGTTGGGAGTAGAGGACGTCAGGGTTTTTGAAGACCGTTTGTGCAGATCTACAAGACTGCATGATGGCACCGAGTTCTCGAGACCGTTTGGTCGTAGGCTTGAGATCAATTGGAGAAGGGTAGCAAGATCGTGAGATATCAATCTGAAGATCGGTTGGCGTTCAGCTGTGAAAGACGACAGATCTCAGATTGTTTGGATGAGAAGGATCACGCCAAACCAGTTGAGCAAAGGATACCAAGACCAATAGAGCAGTATCCCAAGACCGTTTGGATATCTCAGTATCCCATACCATTTGTACGATCTTCTCCCAAAACCGTTTGGAGCACAACACTCCAAACCGTTTGGATGACAACACCAAACTAATTCTTTAGACCATTTAGAGCCAATAGCCTCCTAGACTGTATGGTCACATAACCAAGACCGTATGGTAACATAACCAAGACCGTTTCGAGATAAAAACATAGGACCTTTTGGTCAGTATTAATACAAAACTGTTTGGACCAGACCGTATGGAGGACTCACACCAAAAATGTGAGAACCAAACCCGAGCCTATAAATAGGTCCAGTAGGGTCCTCATTTGGGCATCGGTTCTGGGATATCGACAGGCTACCTGTACACTGGTCCGATCCTGCCATTGTAACTTCACTTTTTGTTCCTACAGCAACTCAAGGAGACTGAGGAGAAAAGAAAAAAAGAGTGAGAAAGACTGTCGGATCTATCATGGTGTTCCTCATTCTTTGTCCAGATCTGCTCCGACACGACGTAGAAGATCACATCATCTTCACCGAGCTGTGACTACCTTTAGCATCATTCTCATGGCGGAATCCTCTCTCTTTCTTAATCTTCTTGTTTCTCGCATCATGAGCGAGTAGTTCCTTTTCACTGGGGTGTGGGGACTAGCGCCGCTGCCCATGCAAGCATGTTCTCTTGTTAATCATTCCATGGCAATGTATTTAACTTTTCATTTCATGCTTAATTGACTATATGTGTAGTTGTTTACCTGCAAGCTTTCATCATGTTTTTCCCTATGTTGTGAGAACTTCTATATGTAGGGTAGAATGTCGTTTAATGAGGTTGACTCTCAAACTAGAAATAGAATGAGATTCCTTGAGGTCATAAGTGTATGATCTGTAATGGGATGAGCCATCTAACCTACGGTGATGCTTCTGTGGCCTAAACATCCCTTAGGGAGGTCCACGGACTTAGTTGGATGTTGTATCTTCTTTGTTAATCGTCGATGTTTGCTTGTAGATTAACCACCTGCTTGCTTGTCGATTAACGTGATTGACTCCTTGACGAGAACTTCTGATAGGATTCCTTGAGGTTGTAAGTGAGTGATCTGTGAGGGGACGAGCCATCTATCCTACGGTGACACTTCTGTGGTCTAAACATCCCTTAGGGAGGACCACAGCCTTAGTTGGATTTTGTATCTTCGAATTCGTAAGTATGTGATCCAGATGGTAATGAGATATCTGATGCCTCAGGTGATGCTTACGCAAACCTAACGCATGTATGGGGGGGTTGTGCAACAGCTCTATTTGGATAGTTATATCTTGCATGGATGTTTAATGTTTGAATGTGTTTTCATGTGTAGTGGTGGTGAAACTCGATACCATCCCAGTGATTCCATATCATCAATCTAGATCCAACTTTAATTCTTCTCTTTACTTTCTTACAATTAGTTTAATTAACCTCAAATCCACCAATCGTTCTGAATATTAGTCTTACGTGAGCTAGATTCGACTAACGTTGATTCTTAAAAATGTTGTCTCTTGGGATTCGAACCTTAACTATACTGCGATAAGACCCGTCCGCTTGCGGGTGGTATTATTGCCCAAGGTTTTGGTAAAAGCTCGGGGATTTCAACCCCGAGTGAATTTGTTAGTGTGATAATATAACACGTCAAATTATGGCGTCGTTGCCGGGGACAATGAAATCAATTATTCAAATATAATTCTTTTAAGGCTAATCTAGGATTTTACTTTTTCTTTTTGAAACCATTGATCATCTACTTGAATTTCACTCTACTCCATCAATCTTACTTCAAATCATTTTATTTTAGGTACTTCAAGAAGGACCAGTGCATGCACCATTTAAATAGTCTTGGACTCACCGCCAGCTTTGATCTGGAGATTGACAGAACCTTTCAACATTGAAATACAGAAAATCAGGCAAGAATGGCTCAGGAAGAGGAAGTAACCTGAAGAGTGGCTCAAGACATCAATGCATAGAGAGAGAGGCTCATGCAAGAAGCCAGAGCCACATTTCAAGAAGAAATCTTAGCAGCTCAAGTAGTAGCACAAGCAGTAGAACTGCAAAAGCACCTTAGAGAATTCTCTATCCCTAGAGTTGTTGATGTTCATCACCCAGTCCAACCTCCTCCCATCCATGCTCCAAACTTTGAGATACAGGCACATTGGATTACCTTGCTTCAAAACAACCCATTCTATGGTAAACAACCAAAAGATAGTCAGGAACATCTTCTAAGGTTTGTCGATCTATGTTCTATGACAAAGCAAAATGGAGTCTCGGACGATGTCATTCGACTCCGGCTCTTCAAGTATTTGCTTGCTGACAGATCCTTAAGTTGGTACAACTCCCTGCAATGTGAACCCATTACCACTTGGGAGAAGCTTCACAACGCTTTTCTAGAAAAGTTTTATCCTCCTTCTCTCACTTATGAAATTAGGGTTTGTATAACAATGTTCACTCAGGCCCCTGGAGAAACCCTTACTGAAGCATGGGAAAGCTATAAAGAGCTTCTATGCAAGTGTCCACACCATGGCATTCCCAAGAATCAACTCATAGAGATCTTCTATAGAGATGTAGATGACGATATCAATAGATTCTTAGACTCCTCATCCGGAGGAAACTTCATGCACCAAAGTTATGACAGCTCATGGAGGGTCGTCACCCTCGGAGCTGAGAATCAAGATAATTGGGGAAGGTCTGTAGGAAAAGGAGTGTTGAAGGTAGCTATGGATGAAGTTATTCCTAAATACAAGTCTATCGCTGAGACCCTTAAACTCTTAGTCACAAAGCAAGACCATATTGAATCATCCCTTGATTCTTTTGAAAGAAGACATTCACTCCCACAACCACAAGAATAGAGCAAGTCAGCTTCACTATTCTGTGAAGCATGTAAAGGTACTAATCATTCTACTTTAGCATGCATTGTTATCTATGATTTTGTTCTAAGTAACTCATGTGGACAAGGAGATAAGGGTTCAATAGAAAATCTTAATGTTGTCAACACCATCCCTGGTCAAGGATATTACAATCCAAGTCAGAACAGGAACCACCCTGGTTTTCAATATGGAAATCCTTTAAGAGCAAAAAACTCACGACAATTTGGTTCAAATAATCAGCAACGAGGCCCACCAAGATTCTAGTATAACCAACAACAAAATTTTAGAAATCAAGGAAATTTTAAGGGTAACTTTCACAGAAGGATCTACATTAATTATTAGAACAATTCTCAGTTCTAGAATCCCAACCAAGCCCCTTACCAGAACCAACAACAAGGGAAACAAGCCAGACCCATCTCTCTTAATGACAAATTGTCGGGCATTGAGAAGATGTTTCAGTCACAGTAGACAATGATAGCTAACCAGCAAGCCCATCATAAGTCTATTGAATCTCAACTAGCTCAACTTGCCGCTTGCATGAAGCCACATGATGGAACCTTTGCTGGCCAACCTGAGAACAACCCTAAGCATCCTGAGAAACTTTAGGATATCACCACTAGGTCTGCAAAATACTATTCAGATCCCCCTGTCAATACACGAGTAGTTATTATAGACGAAGATGACTCTGTGACTGTCTAAGACTCTACAACATCTGAGTCTCAACCAAAAGGGGTGGTAACTGCTGATAAGACAGTCGAGCCAAGTTCTGAAAAACCTACTGATGCAGAACCAGAAACACCAGATCCATAAGTACAAGTGTACAAGCCTCGTATACCTTTCCCAGCTCATTTAAGGCAGACAAAGCTTGACACTCGATTCAACAAGTTCAAATAATCTATTAAGAAACTTCATGTTGATATACCCTTTCTTGATGTGCTGGTAGAAATACAAGCATGGACAAAGTATTTGAAGTCACTTCTCACCAAGAAATATATAAATGAGGAATATGAGACAGTCAATTTAGCAACAACTACTTCAGACATCATCCAGAGTAAGATGCCCAAGAAGTAGAAAGATCCAAGATCTTTTGGGATTTCTGGCCATATCGGTGATTCTTCATGCAAGAAAGGGATGGAAGATCTTGGTGCTAACATCTCCATCATGCCACTCAGGCTTTGCAAAAGGCTAGGGTTTGTTGAACTTCTCCCAACTGGCATGACTGTACAACTCGCAGACAATTCAATAAACTGTCTGTTAGGAATTATTGAGGATGTACCTCTAAAGGTGGGAAAAGATTCCTATGTTCCGTGTGATTTTGACATCATGGACATAAAAGAAGATGCCAGATACCCTCTCATTTTTGGACGTCCATTCCTTGCCACTACAAGAGTCCTAATTGATGTTGAAGTAGGAACCTTGCTTCTCAGACTCGGTAAAGAAACTCTTGAATTCAAAGTTTTTGAAAGTATGCGAAGACCAAGCATGCAAGAAGAAGTATATCTTGTCGATTGCATAGAGCAGATGTCACTTCTCACTCAAGAGAATCATGAATCATACGATCCATTAGAAGTTTCTCTAATAGACACATCAGTTGAAGAACCTATTGATGAACAAGTGAAAGGTTGCATCGAATCTCTTGACTTTGTGGAAGAAGATGTTGAAGCTACTTTTGAAGAAATTAAAGCTGTGAATGTTATTGAAGAACCATGTGAAAAGCCACAAGCTCCTAAAATGAAGCCCCTACCCGAAGGATTGAAATATGCATTTCTAGATGACCTCAAAGTTTTTCCAGTTATCATTAATTCAGATCTAATGACAGAACAAGAAGACAAACTCTTGACGGAATTAAAAGAAAGAAGAAAAGCCATTGGCTATAAGATGAGTGACCTCACAGGGGTTAGTCAAGCACTCTGCATGCATAGAATCCCCATGATGGAAGATCACAAGCTGACCGTAGAACACCAAAGGAAACTTAATCCTAATATGAAAGAAGTCGTCTGCCTTGAAGTTGTTAAATTACTCACTTCTGGAATCATCTACCCGATCTTCCATTCACCATGGGTCAGTCGGGTGCATGTTGTCCCAAAGAAAGGGTGAACTACTATGATATGAAATGAAAACAATGAACTCATCCCCACTCAAACAGTCACAGGGTGGAGGAAGTGTATTGATTAATGGAAGTTAAACAAGGCGACTCGAAAGGACCACTTCCCAATGCCTTTTCTTGATCAAGCCTTAGAAAGATTGGCTCACCAAGAATATTTCTGTTATCTCGATGGTTACTCTAGATTCTATCAAATACCCATACATCCAGATGACTAAGAGAAAAATACTTTTACTTGCCCGTTTGGAACCTACGCATTTAGAAGAATGTCGTTTGGACTCTGCAATGCGCTTGCAACTTTCCAACGTTGCATGGAAGCTATATTCGCTGGTCTCACTGAAACCATTATGGAAGTTTTTATGGATGATTTTTCTATGTATGGAGATTCATATGACTCGTGCCTAAAGCACCTCTCCCTTGTCCTTAAACGATGTGAAGAAGCACATCTTATATTAAATTTGGAGAAGTGTCACTTTATGGTAAATGAAGGCATTGTCCTTGGACATAGAGTTAGCAGTAGATGAATCAAAGTTGACAGAGCAAAAATAGAAGTGATTTCCAAACTCACTATTTTGAAAAATATAAGAAAAGTTCATGCATTTCTGGGTCATGCAGGTTTTTACAGACGGTTTATAGAGGACTTCTCAAAGATAACCAAGACGATGACGAATTTGTTACTAAAGGAAGTTGAATTCAATTTTGACGAAGAATGTGTTAAAAGTTTCAACAAACTGAAGCATGCCCTTACAACAACGCCCATCATCAGAGCTCCCAATTGGGACCACCCTTTTGAAATTATGTGTGATGCAAGCGACTACATAGTGGGTGTTTTCTTGGGCCAATATATAGAAAAGAAAAACTATGTGATCTATTGTGCATCGAAGATAGTTGATGAAGCTCAGAGGAATGGTGAAACTATCGAGAAAGAACTCCTGGTAGTCATGTTTTCCTTTGACAAGTTCATATCATACCTAATTAGTTCAAAAGTCATTGTCTACATAGATCATGCTTCTATTTGTTACCTTCTGGAAAAGAAAGATGCAAAACCTAGACTAATTAGATGGATTCTCCTCTTGTAAGAATTCAATCTAGACATAAGAGATAAAAAGGGTACAGAGAATGTTGTAGCATACCATCTCAGTCGCATCCACACTCTAGATATCGAGAAGATTCCAATTAATGATTCCCTTCTAGATGACCAACTAATGAAGGTCTCAGAAGCCACACTATTTTTTTTTGTTAAGCCATGGGTCGCTTTTATTCATCCCACACCCCTCTTGTGGGCATAATCATCAAAAACATTACAGCTCCTGCTTATATCGGGCGCATGTAATAGAAGGAAAAAACAAAACAACCATCGTACTCCCCTTCCTATTTCTCCGACTAGTTCACTGTTTTCTGCAATACGATGTACGGGAGACGACGTTGTGGTACTCATATTATGTGAACTACCTTTCTACTGGGGTTATCCATCTTGAATGCATTGGAAATGCATAGAAGAAATGTATGCATGATGTGAAACAATACTACTGGGATGAGTCGTACCTTTTCAAACTATGTGCTAATGGTCTATACAGACGGTGCATTGCTGAGGAAGAAGCTCAACTTATCTTGGAGCAATGTCACTCAGGACCAGTTGGAGGACATATGAGCTCTAAGAAGACTGCCTTGAAGGTGGCCAACCATATCCAAAGATTCCCATGACTTTGTCTTATCATGTGACAAATGTCAAAGATCAGGCAATATAATAAAGAGAGATGAGATGCCACTGAATTTGTGGCAAGAAGTCGAGATATTTGACATTTGGGGTGTGGACTACATGGGTCCATTTCCATCTTCTCATGTATTTTCATACATCCCAGTGGTGGTGAACTACGTCTCAAAATGGGTTGAAGCCATACCAACCATCACTAGTGATTCCAAACCCATCATCAAGATGTTCAAAGATGTCATTTTCCCCCGTTTTGGAGTCCCACAAACTGTGATATCTGATAGAGGGTCACATTTCCTTGAAAGAAGCTTTACTGAGAAAGTATGGTGTAACACACAAGGTAGACTCACCCTACCATCCACAAACTAGTGGATAGGTAGAGGTTTCTAACCGTCAACTCAAGGCTATTCTGGAAAAGACTGTAGGTCGTAATCGGAAGGATTGGTGTAACGACCCCGCCTCCCAGTAACCCCCAATTAAGGAAGACCAAGAGGTCAGATTCATTATCCCAATTTCTAGATCAAAGGTTCAACAAATAATCAATAATGATTACCAAATTCTACTAAACTAAACTGAAAGGTTGTAATAAAAAGAACTTTGCATACCTTTTTCAAAAACTTGGATATCTACTTCTATCCACATGGAATCTATTCTAACTAATCCTCCTTTGACTTTAATTCATATTTAATACCACATGCCACTTTACTATTTGTTCTTTTCACTTTTACCTAAAACGCTGACAAACAAAACGTTGGTCAGCATAAAGTTGGTATGTGGGGGAAACAATAATCATACAATTAATTGTAACAACATATTACAATCAATTATGATTTAACAAACAACTTTATGTTTTAAGCATAATTGCTCAACCCATACATACCCTAGCCTCTGTATTGTCCCTGCAGTGGACCTGGATGCTACCTTCCTCATGTTAGATCCCCATTAAACCCCACATGATCCTACCTAATAGGTAGATCAATATCTAGGGTTGAGTCACATGGTACTACCCATAGGTAGCCCAATCCCTAACACTTAATAACTTGATGGTCCCACTTAACAAGTAGACCCTCTACCAGGTTACCCTTTTCATCATTAGCAAAGCTACCGAGGAGGACCAGGATTTGAGTCAGTCATGTATACATACCTATGGTGATAATCATAGTCACTTTATAGTTGCATGAAATGAAAGTCATCCAACCAGTTATTTTCAGGCAATCGATAAAACAATCAGGAATTGCTGTGAAACTAAAGAGAGTAACCATAAGTGTAACCACATACCTGTCAGGTTGATTTGAGATATAATAATCCAATCAAGAAATCCAAATAGGCAAGAAAGCACATTATGAGATCCTAAAATATGCATACAAGTTCCTATTATTAATCATGCCATCAAGATCTACCAAACCTAGCTCACTTCCTAGGGTTTCTAGTCCACTTTTAAGGTTTCCATTGCAATTAGGGTTTCACTTCATCTTTTACAAACCCTAATTATCTCACAAACCCATTACTCACAAACCCTAATTATCTCATCCATTCTTCACAAAAGATATTAAGGTTATCCTTTAACAGCATTTAACCTTAATTTTGGATTAAAAGCACAATTAAGTCCATTAAGCCTCTTTTACATTAAAGCTACCATTTTTATCCTTTTAATCCATGACAAGAGCATTATGCCCATTTATCATCAATTCATAGTTCATTATGTTCTAATTCACATATGAACTCTATTTCTCATTAATTCTACCTTTATCCCTTAGAAAACCCTAATCACTACATTAAGGATATTTATCCACAATTAGGAACTTTTATACTTGAAATGGATTGGAATTATCATAGCCCAACTTTATTCACGATTTTGAATAATTAAAACCATTATGAGTCACATTTACTAATATTAGGGTTTCAAGGCCCATTAAAGCATATTTAAGCACATGAAACTATAAATTATACTAATTACGTGCAAAGTTCATCCTTTTTGTTCTTAATGTACCTTTTTGCAATTAACAGGTTAACATCAACTTTTATCATCCATTAAACCCTACTAAACACATTAATCATCTTAAAATAGGGTTTCTTAATCATTAAAGCACTAAAGTTGATAAATTCCATTACTTTTCGAATTCCAATCATAAAAAGGCTTCAATTATATTTTCATTGCATTCCTCGTGTTCTTTTGATCAAAATTCATATATTATGTGAATCCATCCCAGCTACCGTTATTTAGATATAAATTTTACAAGGATTCACTTACTTGAGCCAACGAGAGACTGCCACATCATCTAAGTCATACAACGTAGCTGATTGCAAACATAACACAATTACGAGAACGCCCCTGGTTAAGTGATCGCTCCTTCATCCCGCGGAGGGGCAAGATGGTCCAATGACCCGTGGGTCATCTTCCTCCTCGCGAAGGCGCGATGCATTGCCCTAGCCACGCCTCGTGTGGCTTCTCCACCCCTCTCCTGGACCCAGAGGCCACTGACGACTGCAACTCCGACTCTGACGCCCTCCACCGCGTCCGCCCATGCTTCCACCCTTGGCCTGGATGGTAGAGTGTAGGGTCACAGGGCCTGCGACCCATGGCCGTGCTGCAGACCCCTCTGCAGTGTCACACGATGGTGGGAGCAAGGTGGCAATGGTCATTCCCTCCTCGGTTGTCGTGGGTGCATCTTGCTTCCTTCAAGACTACTTAATGATCCCTCATTGCTCCATGGTCGAGCTATTCCTCCACCATAGGGTTTGCTTACAAAGAAGTAGAAGAAGAAGAGAAGGATAAGTGGAACTCCCTTGAACTCGACCCTGGGCTCTACCCCTTATATAGGGGAGGGTATCTACGCCCCAAGACGTTCGTTCAAGAGGAAACAAGTCACTTTCCTAAAAGGAAACAATTTTCCTTAGTTAAGAAGAAACTTCTCTCTCTTCATTATCCCTTTAAATATACTTTGTTCTTTAGATATTAGGAATTTGAAATTCCCCTCACTTATTCTCCTTATTGCTTGATTTTTAACCCATTGGTACAAAATTCTATTTTCATTTAGTAGAAAATACTTCCTTTTTTGTAATGCCACCAAAATCATTAATAATGTATCACATTATCCTCTTATTTTGCATTATTAGTATTTTCTCTTTCTTTCTTCTCCATTGGGGCTCCTTGGACCCCAAGAAACTCCAAGATTTCGAAATTCCTTTTTAAGGATACTTATTATCCTTCTAGATGCATATATATTTCTTATTTCACATTATATTGTTTATTTCTTATTAAAATATCTCTTTTTGATGATTTCTCTTTATATTTCTTTTCATTTTCCTCATTGGCATTCTATTTAACATTAGGAATCCTTTGCATACAAAAATCCATCAAGGGTAACTCAATTATACCTCTTTCCACTTATTTCCTGTATTTTATCATTGTTTTCAATTTCTTTCTTAATAAAGAAATACTTAATTGGTCTTTTCTTTTCTTGTTGCATTATCTTTGCAACTTTGGACTCCTTGGAACCCAAGGAACCTAAGAGGCACGAAATATACCTAAGAACTCCGGATGACAGCTTATGAGAATGAAAGAATCTATAAAGAACGTATGAAACTTTGGCATGATGGCCATCTAAAAAGAAAGGACATACATGTGGGAGACCAAGTTCTTGTGTTCAATTCCAGATTGAGGTTTTTCCCAGGGAAACTTTGTTCTCGCTGTTCGGGGTCTTACATTGTCAAGAGCATCGCCCCATATGGTGCTTTCTCTTTATGGAGTGAAAAAGACAGGTGAATTTGTGGCAAATGGTCAAAGATTGAAGAGATATTTCACCTCTGCTGACACAGGCTCTGTTACAATGATGAATCTCACCAATCCAACATATCCACTGTAAATGTTGAAGGAATCAAGTCAAGCCATCGATGTAAAACAAAGGCGCTTTTCGGGAGGCAACTCGATAAATAAATTTGTATTTAGTTTTAATTTCAAATTACGATTTTTACTTAATTTTGTTTTTACCTTTTAGATAATTTTACACCAAATAAAATTGCAGCACAAGATGCTATTTTGAGTTTTGAATGGTCTTTATGTTTGAGCTTTTCATCTTGAGGAAACACGCTGATTGAACGCAACCACATCCGGTGGTCCAAACGGCATGAAATCTCCCCTCCATCTCAGATTTAGAGTTTGCCCAGGATGAGCAAATTTATAAGTTCGGTGTGGAGGGTGGGTGGTACGTATCTTACTCTCCACTTTCACCCATCTAAATCAGACTTAAGATTTCATTGTCACATTTTTTACCAAAATTTACAAAATTTACAAATAAAATTTTCAAAAATTTGAAAGTTTTCAAAAGAAATTTGAATAGATACCGGATGAAGTTTTGACACTTTTTCAATCTCTATGCATTTTGAATCATTATACCCTCCTTATTCAAAGCAGATCCTCAAAAGGACCACTTTCTGAAAACTAGCCTTTTGATTGAAATCATCTTGTGAAGCTTATGAATCCTTACATCATGATCTTTATGCAAATATGGCTAGTGTCTGTCGAACTGATGGGGATCAAACACATCATGCTTCCTAACTGAATAGTGGAACAAAAAAATGAAATCACCACCAGATCCCCATCAAGTCATTATTTGAGCAGAGTACGATAAAGAGAATGACCTGACGCACCAAATTGTAAATCAAGTTGCATTCTGATTTGAACTCTCTTCTACACTTCTTCTATCATCTTTATACCCCTCCATTCATCAAAAAGAAACAAAAATAGCCAAAATAGTGTCAAACCCTAAGTTTGGGGTGGCACAACACTTCCCTCTATATTCGCTTCTTCCATTCCCCTCGCCATTAAATAGGGGTGTACCACCAAGAAAAGATGCCAACGCGCACACAAAAAGAAATGCAATCTCGAGTCGAATATAGGAGAGATTCACACAAAAAATGCAATAAATGAAATTATAAATAATATAATAAAAATATTGAGTCAAATAGAGGAGAGATTTATTTCTTCCTTCCATACCCCCCTTCACTCCCTTTTCTACCTAAAGGCACAAATAAATGCCTCCACCACCCTGAAATATACCAGTGTCAGATCAGATGCACACTTGTTGTTCTGTGGGTATCTCTGGACTCTTACGAACCTCTTTGACATGCTTGTTGTTGGAAAAAGTGAGGAGGAAGTGAAGCTGGAAAGCAAACTCAGGAACAAAGATATGGTAAGATGAGTTCAGTGATCTCAGGAAGTTGAGATGTGTAGTCATACTAAGAGAATAGGAAACAATCATGATGTAAAGAAGAGGCAATCACATGACCAGAAAGTATTCATTTGGTGACTGTTTCAGATTTTGTGTTACTCGAGGATGAGCAACGTTTAAGTTCGGGGTGTTTTGATGAATGCATATTCATAATGATTTCCAGTCACCTTCTTGGGCTCTTTTTGATTCAATAAATCAAATTTTAGTTACAAAATATCAAAATGTGCAAAATTTCCTAATTGGTTCAATTATCAAGGTTCTTAACTGAGTTTATGCTGATTTTATGTAGGTCTTGATGAGGTTCAACAATTAGCTAGAACCCACCTCCTTTCAACTCTAATCCATAAGAAGCACCACCATTTGATCTTTGTCTCAATCAACCATCATCCACATCAAACCCAAAATGTGTGGGACCCACCTTTATCTGCCCTTGACTCATCCTTGGTCTTGACCATATGGTCTCTCCCATTAGGTTTGACCATACGGTCTTGACCAATCAGTTTCATCCATATGGTCTCAAGACTGTATGGGCAACCTCATCTCAAAACCATTTGGGCATCTGCCTCTCTACACCGCCTCTCTACACCGTCATATTATGGGTCCACGGTCATATTTCATCTGGGCAAATGGTTTCTATCTTGATATGTCCTATCGGTCTTGCTCAAGACCATTCGATGCCACCATTCTTCAAGATCGGTTGGGAAACTCTCTCCCAAGATCGATAGAGCACGGCTTGTGAAGATCGGATCCAAGGCCAGTCATCAAGCGTAAACGGTCTTCAGAGACCGATCAAGCACCAGTGGTACCTCCAAGACTATTTGGATGGCCTCATCCCAAGATCATATGGTAGCGTCAGACCTAGACCGATTATCACCGTTGTCTTCTTCTTCTGTCATCGTCAGCGATAGGAACCCTACCTCCACGAACCTCGACGTCGTCCTCATCACCAATGCCTACAAACCCTAGCTCCACAGCACCCTATCACCAGCCACTGAGATCACCACCTGCTTGCAACCTCGCCCCTACTGTCGTATCCACCTGCACCTCTGCTGCATGCAGTAGCAGCATCGATGCCTCCTCACCTACCTCCAACCTCATAGCCCATCGCCACTGCCTTCACCTGCTATTATCCACCTTGACCATGCCAGCCTGAATGGTCTCGCAGTACCGTTTGGAGTCAGCACTCTCCCAAGACCGCTAGGCTGTGATCGGTGTCTAAGATTAGTTGGGAGTGGAGGACGTCAGGGTTTGGGAAGACTGTTTGCACAGATCTACAAGACCGCATGACGACGTCGGGTTCTCGAGACTGTTTGGTCATTGGCTTGAGATGGATTGGCGATGGGAAGCAAGATCGCGAGATATCGATCTAAAGACCGGTTGGCATTCAGCTGTGAAAGATGACAGATCCCAGACCATTTGGATGAGAAGGATTACGCCAAACGGGTTGAGCAAAGGATACCAAGACCGATGGAGCAGTATCCCAAGACCATTTGGATATCTCAATATCCCAAACCATTTGGATGATCTGCTCCCAAAACCATTTGGAGCACACCACTCCAATTTGGATGATAACACCAAACTGATTGGTCAGACCATTTAGAACCAATAGCTTCCAAGACCGTATGGTCACATAAACAAGATCGTTCGGAGATAAAAACACGGGACCGTTTGGTCAGTATTAATACAAAACCATTTGGACCGGACTGTATGGAGGACTCACACCAAAAATGTGAGAACCAAACCCGAGCTTGTAAATAGGGCATGCAGGGTCCTCATTTGTGCATCGATTTCGGGACGCCAACAGGCTGCCTATAAACTAGTTCGATCATGCCACTGTAACTTCACCTGTTGTTCCTACTACAACTCAAGGAGACCGAGGAGAGAAGAAAGGAGGAGTGAGAAAGACTGCCCCGTCTGTCTTGGCATCCCTCGATCTTCATCCAGATCTACTCTGACACGACGTAGAAGACCACATCATCTTCACCGAGTTGCGACTACCTTCTGCATCATGCTCATGGTAGAATCCTCTCTCTTTCTTATTCTTCTTATTTCTCACATCACGAGCGAGTAGTTCCTTTTCGTTGGGGTGCGGGGACTAGCCCCGCTGCCCATGCAAGCATGTTCTCTTGTTAAGCAGTCCATGGCAATGTATATAACTTTTCATTTCATGGTTAATCGACTATGTATGTAGTTGTTTACCTGCAAGCTTTCATCTTGTTTTTCCCTATGTTGTGAGAACTTCTATATGTAGGGTATAATTTCATTTAATGAGGTTGACTCTCAAACTAGAAATAGAATGAGATTCCTTGAGGTCGTAAGTGTATGATCCGTAAGGGGATGAGCCATCTAACCTACAGTGACACTTCTATGGCCTAAACATCCCTTATGGAGGGCCATAGCCTTAGTTGGATGTTGTATCTTCTTTGTTAATCATCGATGTTTGCTTGTAGATTAACCACCTACTTACTTTTCGATTAGCACGGTTGACTCCTTGACGAGAACTTCTGATAGGATTCTTATAGGTCAGAAGTAAGTGATCTATGAGGGGACGAGCCATCTATTCTATGGTGACACTTTTGTGGTCTAAACATCCCTAAGGGAGGACCACAGCCTTAGTTGGATTTTGTATCTTCAGAGCCGTAAGTATTTGATCCGGATGGTGACGAGATATCTAATGCCTAAGGTGATGTTTATGCAAACCTAATGCATGTATGGGGGGATTTGCAGCAGCTCTATTTGGATAGTTATATCTTGCCTAGATGTTTGATGTTTGAATGTGTTTGCATGTGTAGTGGTGGTGAAACCCAGTACCATCCCAGTGATTCCATATCATTAATCTAGATCTAACTTTAATTCTACTCTTTACTTTCTTGCAATTAGTTTAATTAACCTCAAATCAACCAACCGTTCTGAATATTAGTCTTACTTGAGCTAGATCCAACTAACGCCGATTCTTAAAATTGTTGTCTCTTGGGATTCGATCCTTATCTATACTGGGATAAGACCCATCCTCTTGCGGGTGGTATTATTAAAAGCTCGGGGATTTCAACCCCGAGTGAATTTGTTAGTGTGATAATATAACATCATTCGATCAAACAAGAGTTTAAAATTAAGATTTATCCAGATAATAATAATATCAAATTTTGAGTCAGATTTAGATTACTCAATATGTGGGTAGCTAGATATTTGATTAAGATACATGATAAGGGTTATAGACCCTATCTCAGTTTTGTAATTGAAATTATTCATATTCAGATGAAGATTTAGATTCAGAGTTCAGTACATGTTTAGTACTCAGTATTCAATTTTAGATAAGTCTAGATTTAGAATTTAGTAAGCTTAGACTTAACATAATTAATTAGAACCTTCACATAATTCATTATATGATGAGTCCTCATTCAGAGAGCCCTGAGACGATTCAAAGGCATATGTTGCCAATTCATTGGAGTGTTTACCCATTTCATAGGGCACGTAGTGCTAACAAAGGGTGTGTTGCACCATAGAGGACACTTTGGTGTCAACAGAGGGCATGTAGTGCCAATAGAGGGTGTGTTGCAGCATAGAGGATACTTCAGTGTTAACAGAGGAGGACTTATTATATAATGGTGGCTACAATTAGATAAAAATAATAAATAAAATATTCCTTAGTTCAGAGAATGTACGTAATCTCATTTATAAGTTTTGTAAAAGATCTTAAGATAAGAGAGACATGACTCAGGTCCTTTGTGCAAGTCATGTGGCCCATGCACAGAGTCCAGGCCAATTCAGATGCATAACCCAAACCCAGAGTGGAGGTTATGTGATTCAGCAACCTTAGTGCAGGTCATGAGACCCAGGTACCCGAGTATAGGTCTCCAGAGAAAGATAAGTATAAAGATAAGAACTAAGTTAAAGTAAGAAGAGATATTTATGTTTTAGATTTTGCAAAGTTTTTAATGTTAGTTTTCAGTATATAATTGTAATGACCCTAACCTGGGTTATGAGGTAACCCTATTTTTTTTGGCTAATAAATTTACTTAGAACTTTAATATAATCCTCTAAGGTGCTTTGTTATCATGTTACACACTTATGTTTCAAGTTTCGTCCCGATTGAATGTTGTTTGAGCAATTTTCCTTTGTTTTGGACCAAAGTGTAATTTACCCTTATTGAGGGGCTATAATGCAAAATGTCACATGTTGAACATGCCTCATGAGTTTTAGCATCATTATAGAGAGAATGATTCAAGGTGGTGGCTTGTGGAAAGCCTAAATTCCAAGTTTGAACTTGTTTGAACAATGTTGGTGCATTGTGCACCAATTTTGGTACAAATTGTAATTTACCCAAGATGTGGGGTTGATATGAAAATTACCACATCTAGAGTGTCCCTAATACCTCCTAGTATTATATAGAGGAGATAGAAATAATGAGACACCATGTTTTAATCATTCATGAATGATGGTAATCTTGGTGATGAAATGACCAAGAAAAGGGTTGAATATGAAAGCTTAACTTGAGAAGTATCAAGTTGAAAAGCTTATATATGAGTTCCTATTGTCCAAGGAACCAAAGGAGGTGTCCCATATAGTTTTTTGAACTCTTGGAAAAGGATATATAATGCAAATCACCTCAAGTAGGTGAGGTGTGACGGCCAACAAGTTTCCTTAGAAAAAGTGTATCGGCTTGACTTAAAATAGTGATTAAACCTAGATAACTTATCCAAATGGATAAGTAATGGACGAATTTGCATCTCAAGATGATCCTCAATCATTTTGAAAGACAAAATAAATGTTGATGCATGCATGTACACGTGCCATCCATGCATGACACGTGGCACCTACTAGCTCAAAATGTTGACACCTCATTTTGCCTTCCTTCATGAACAATAAGTATATATACCCCTAGTTTCACCCCTTGCTGCAATTTTATGACCTTTACCACCCTCCTACCCTGAGGTATCGTGCCTAGAGCTCCCATATCGTGAAGGGATGTTGTGGTATCATGCATAGGCCTTGGGATATCTCCCATGGCAAGAGCATATCGCCCAAGTAGGTGATATTGGCCATATTGGGTGATATCGGCCATAGAGTGAAGTTTTGACTCCAAGTGAGTGTTATATCGTGCAAGTGAGTGCCATATCATGAAATATGGGTGTCATATTGTGCAAGGACACTAGTTTATCGTGCAAAGGTGTTAAGGAGCAATACGGATCTCATACTTAACCCTAAGGTGAGGATAAGATCATCTTCAACCTTGGATTGAAGCATGAATTTAGGGTTTTGATCTCCCTTTCTTTTCTTCTTCACCAATTGCTTATCCATGGTGATTCTTCGCATATAGAGGAGTTGTGAAGTCCATATTCAACCTTAGGAACGTGGATCTTTGGATCTTGGAGCTTTGAAGTCGTTCTTAAGGTGGGTTATATAACTTGAACTCAACCATGTTATTATTCTTCACCTAAATTGTTATAAATAGTGAAATACTTTTAATTCCGAAATTTCCTGAAATTGTTGATGAAATTATGAGTTCTAGTAATTGTTTAGACCTGTTTCCATGAACTATAATAGTTATAACAAAGGTCTAGAGCTTGAGGATGATGGTATCACCTTATAAAAGTGATTTCGGGTGCAAGCACACAAGAAAGCACCTTTAACCCGATATAATGATGCACCTACTTCACTTGAACGATATGGATATGAATGAATACATTGTTGCAAGATATGGGGGTGTATTATACACCTCTTGCACGATAGGGAGTCAAGTATAGACTCCATACACGATACAAGGTTGAATGAATACTTAACAGTTGACATGAAACCCTAATTTGGGTAACCCGATATAAGTGAAGTATAACAAGTGTTATTGCACGACATGGTTGAACGACATGGTTGCATGACATAGTTACACGACATGGTTGCACGACATGGTTGCATGATAGGGTTGCACGATACACAGCCCTAGATGATATGGTATCCCTAATCCGTCATGGCTAACCCTAGATGGTGACTAGCCTGATAGGGTGATTGAATGTACTTCTAGCCCGACATGGTGATGGTTTGAAACCTCATAAGTATCATGGGCGACACACACATACACCTTGTGCCTGATATGAGGTCAAGAAGATACATCATTCCTGATATGGAGACAAGTACAAATCCTAACCGATATGGTGAGTGTTCATACACCTCCAACCCAAGACACCTTGTAAAGGTGAGAGTAAGACACTCTTAGGAGTAATGAGTGTAACACCAAGTAATGGTATGATTGATACCTTGATAGGTGAAACACCTAAAGTGGTTGAAAATGGTTAATCCTATATCAACAATGCCTCAACCTGAGATGAGTCCATATCAGTTGATGATGGTTGGACAATTCAAATGTATGACTCATGATCAATACACTACAGAATAAATGTGATGGGCTAGTGCATAAAGTATTTGGATGGGGAATACCCTAATACAAGATAAGTTGCGGAACTTAAGTAAGTTAAAATTAATGAGGGAAGTGATACACCAAGGCATGGTAAATATCACATCCAACACTTTAAGGTTGTTACACCTTGATGCACCTGAAATCCAATATACTTGGATGAGTAAACATGATGTATGTCATGTCAATTGTTACATTGAGATGGAATGCACTTTGATAAGTGTAGGCTATCATACCTTGAGAAAGGGTTAAGCCAAGTTAATAAAGTATGATGTAATCATACCCTGATAAGGATGAGAGAGGAACTCATACCTTGTGTTGATAATTCATTTAATGATAAATGATGAGAATAAATAAGTATGATTGAATACTTATGATATTAATGTATGGTCCTAGATGTGTGGAGCAATGAATTAGGGTTTGGATTGATAATATGAACTTAAAACCCTATTCATCTATAAAGGGAAACCCTAACCCTAATAGTTGTTGCCTAGTGAGAGGTGACAAGATGTTTAATGGGCCTTATGAGCCATGTGAACAGTTGTTGCCTAGTGAAAGGTGACAAGATGATTAATGGGCCTAGTGAGCCATGTGAGTAATTGTTGCCTAATGAGAGGTGACAAGATGCTTATAAAAGTCTAAGGTAAGGAATGGTAATGTGCAAAATAAACTAAGGGGAATGGAAACCAGTAACTTCATAATAATAATAAATGGTTATAATAATAATGAAATCTTGATCATACATGCTTCATGCTTATAGTCAAATAAGGGCTATAGTGTTTTGAATATGATTAAAGGAGATAAGAGGAACACTTGTAGTACGTAAAGAATGTGAATTGATATGATGGCTTGCCCCAGGGTATAATGCCTAGTAAAGGGATGTGATAACCAATGATGAATTTAAGGGATTGATATCCCATAATGAATGTGTAATCAGGTTTGGTTACGGACCAATACCTGGCAGAGGCGTGAAGCCTGTAATTAGGAGTGGTTAGAGTCCACTGCCTGGCAGTGTAATCAGGTTTGGTTATGGACCAATACCTGGCAGAGGCATGAAGCCTATAATCAGGAGTGGCTAGAGTCCACTACCTGGCAGAGTAATCAGGTTTGGTTACGGACCAATACCTGGCAGAGGCGTGAAGCCTGTAATCAGGAGTTGTTAGAGTCCACTGCCTGGCGGTGTAATCATGTTTGGTTACGGACCAATACCTGGAAGAGGTGTGAATCCTGTAATCAGGAGTGGTTAGAGTCCACTGCCTGGTGGTGTAATCAGGTTTGGTTATAGACCAATACCTAGCAGAGGCATGAAGCCTGTAATCAAGAGTCGTTAGAGTCCACTGCCTGGCGATGTAATCAGGTTTGGTTATGGACCAATACCTGGCAGAGGCGTGAAGCCTGTAATCAGGAGTGGTTAGAGTCCACTGCCTGGCGGTGTAATCAGGTTTGGTTACAGACCAATACCTGGAAGAGGCATGAAGCCTGTAATCAGGAGTGGTTAGAGTCCACCGTCTCACTGTGTAATCAGGATTGGTGAAAGTCTAATACCTAGCAGAGGCGTGAAGCTTGTAATCAGGAGTGGTTAGAGTCCACAGCCTGGTGGTGTAATCAGGTTTGGTTACGAACCAATACCTGGCATAGGCATGAAGCCTGTAATCAGGAGTGGTTAGAGTCCACTGCCTGGCGGTGTAATCAGGTTTGGTTATGGACCAATACCTGGCACAGGCGTGAAGCCTATAATCAGGAGTGGTTAGAGTACACTTCCTGGCGGTGTAATCAGGTTTGGTTACGGACCAATACCTGGCAGAGGTGTGAAGCCTATAATCAGGAGTGGTTAGAGTCCACTACCTGGCGGTGTAATCAGGTTTGGTTACGGACCAATACCTGGTAGAGGTGTGAAGCCTGTAATCAGGAGTGGTTAGAGTCCACTGTCTAGCTGTGTAATCAGGATTGGTTAAAGTCCAATACCTGGCAGAGGCGTGAAGCCTGTAATCAGGAGTGGTTAGAGTCCACTGTCTGGCAGTGTAATCAGGTTTGGTTACGGACCAATACCTGGCAAAGGCGTGAAGCCTGTAATCAGGAGTGGTTAGAGTCCACTGCCTGGCAGTGTAATTAGGTTTGGTTACGGATCAAATCCTGGCAGAGGCATGAAACCTGTAATCTGGAGTGGTTAGAGTCCACTGCCTGGCGGTGTAATCAGGTTTGGTTATGGACCAATACCTAGCAGAGGCATGAAGCCTATAATCAGGAGTGGTTAGAGTCCACTGCCTGGCGGTGTAATCAGGTTTGGTTACGGACCAATACCTGGAAGAGGCGTGAAGCCTGTAATTAGGAGTGGTTAGAGTGCACTGCCTGGCGGTGTGATCAGGTTTGGTTACGGACCAATACCTAGCAGAGGCATGAAGCCTGTAATCAGGAGTGGTTAGAGTCCACTGCCTGGCTGTGTAATCAGGATTGGTTAAAGTCCAATACCTGGCAGAGGCATGAAGCCTATAATAATACAGGATTGGCATACTCCAATGCCTGGAATGGTTTCATATGATTGCCATAGTCCAATGCTTGGATAGGATATGATGATGTATACTCACATGACTGGTAGAATTCAATGTCTGGTTAGCAGATTGGTTGAGGCCAACAGATAGAAATGAGAATGATTCATGGATGACATACCATGATAATGAGCATCACAGGATAAGCTTGAGATAGTATGATGGGTAAATGATATACATGTTCTCCATATTCCTTATAAAGTGAATAGATGAATTACTGCTCTATCATAGACAGTTGCAATGCTTTAAAATAGGAGAATGTTCTAAACTGCTTATCCTCTGCTCTGTTTAATACTATTTAACTGTGATAATAACATTGTTGGCAGAGAGTTATATCTCTCGTTGGGGAAATTTTCAATTGTCTCATCCCCGTGGGATCCAAATTTTTAGGTGGACGTGCACTAGGAGGTGGAGACCTTTCTGCAGAAAAAGAACAACAGCAGTATGGACAGCAGTGACAGCTCAGGTTGAGTGTACTGTCTGTCATGTCTTGTAGATAGAAGTCTTATGTGTCGTATCTGTATTCTCAGGTCCTTGGAGTTGGTTCGTTATGATTTCATGAACGATCTGAGGTTTTTGGCTTGTAAGCCTTGAGGTTTTATGTTGCTTCAGTATATGTTTTGATAAAGCAACCGTTATATGTTATCCTCGAGAAGAGATGGTACAGTGTATGTACAATGTTAACAATGATGTATATAAAGTTTTGGTTCTACCTCAAAGAGTTTTCCTAGAAATGGATCTCTTTGCAAAATGGTTTTAATTTTAAGTGATTTTTGTTAATCTGTTGTTTATGTTGAAATTCCACTTAATTAGTAACGATTTGTTTATTGGTTTGGCGAATGTCGTCACAATAAAGTTCAAGAATATTTTGTAGTATCTTATTTCTTTAGTATTGCATCTATTAGAATTATCATGCCATTTATGATAAGAATCATTTTTCTAATGAAGGCTGGGGATGAGATATCCACAGGTGAGATCAGGAGCAAAGTAGATTCCAGATACTCAAGCACAAGGATATAGCCGGATAAGATGTGGTGGGGTGCCAACTATAAGATGATCCTCATCTTTATAGATTCAACATTATGTTTCCATATTTAGAACTCTAGACTATAGACTATGTCTTAATATGTTAAATTAACTTTCCATATGATGCCCTTTATGTTTCTTTTTTTAAGAACAATGATGAGAATGTTTACATTTAAAGTTTGTGTTATTGATTATATTGTTGTTATGAATGCCAATTTTTATATAATGCCCCCTTGAGTACATGAGTTATGGATAACTCAGTGTTTCTTCTGCTATGTGCATGTGTGTTCTTAGGGAGGGTGTTACACTTCTTGTATAGAAGATCTGAGTTTCAATAATGGAGATGGATTGTCCAGAGACACATTCAAAATAATGGAAGCACTTCTTGATCACCTGCATTTGTCTATGACTCGCTTTACCAAACAATATGAGGTCCGTGATGCATAAGTGTGATACGTTCATTACTTCTCTTCCCATATTTATAGTTTTCCACTCCCCATTTGCAACAGCTTTCTCGATCATGTGGTTCAACCTTTCAATACATAGAATGCAGATATATTGTGATAATGGATCTCCTTGTCGCAATCCTCTACTGAGCTTGGAAGGTTTGATTTGACTTCCATTCCACATAATAGAGCATTCTCCTATGGTAATTGAATTCATGATGTAAGCAATGATGTTCTCTGGGAGTGCTATCTTCATCAAATTGTCATGTATAAAACTCCATGAGAGTCTATCATAGGCCTTAGAGAGGTCAACTTTGATGGCCATACTCTATGGGGCATTCAAATTCTTCATTGCGTGAATGGCCTCTTCAACAACTGTTATGTTATCATTTATTCTTTTACCTAGCACAAATGCACTATGTGTTGGTGACACCTGGGATGGTAGGTATCTCTCTAACCTCTCAACAACTACTATGGATATCAGCTTCAAATAGAAATTTTTTAGGGATATTTGGTCTCATTTTATTGAAGAAGTCGAACTTGAGTTCTTCGGTATAGAACAATAGAGGATGCGCATAATTCCTCATATAGGGGATGTCCTCTTACCACATACTTAATTGTATTCATCTCTAAACCTTCCACAAACTACCAGTTTCTTATCATAAGTAGCCCATTGATTGTAACATCTAGGCCCACTACCCAAGGCTCTAGTAGAGTTTCAGGAATGATAACTGGCCCCACAGACCGCCACTAGCCTTAACTACGTGCTTTTTCCTCACTCACACGCAAGCCAGGATCAACTTCCTGATTGGTCACCAATCCTAGTACTACTCCAAGCTGAGCACGCTTAACTATGGAGTTCTTTAGTGATGGGCTCTCGGAAAAGGAGATGCACCTTGGTGATATGGGTAGTCCAATCATTCCTTTTAAGATCAACTTATCCAAGGCCTCAAATCTTGGGATGTTACATTGATATTGTCTGCTCCTGTAGATTTGTAAGGATTTTTCTGTTTCAAGATATCCATACACTCTTGCGCTTCTGATTCTACTGAAACGACTTGTATTTGTTGAGATGATAGTCTCCTAAAGTTTCTCAGGATAGTGTCCTAATCATCCTAGCCTATAAGGTCTTTATTCTCAGTAAGTAGGTTCTAAAAGTGTTTGCGAACCAATTCCTGTAATTCCCTGTCCTGGCTTATCTGCCCTCCATCTTTGTCCTTAAACATGGATATAGTGTTATGCCTTCAACACTGTATGACAAAGGCGTTGTAGAACTTCATATTACAGTCTCCATCCTTTAACCAGTCTATGTGGTTCTTGAATTTCCAGTCCTCTTCCTCCTCCTTGAGTATTTTATCCAATTCAAATTTCATGTCAATATGTGTGCAATCAGTTATTGGATTATACTTGTCTGCTAATTCCTTTTCCAATGCTTTTATGTTCCGCCACAATCTATTCTTCTTCTTTGTTCTAGTTGCCAAGTTATTCTTGTCTCAATTGACAATCTCCTCTCTAGCATTATTCAGTGCATTATTGAAAGGTAGAGTGTTGTTCCATTTCATTTTCAACAAGTTTTGGAACTTCTTGTATGTTGCCTACGTTGTCTTTGCCACAAATCTATTATGAGGTTCTTTGGATTGATGGATTTGAATAGTAGTGGACAGTGGTCTGATTGGAGTCCAGGAAGATGTTTCACATAGATTTGAGGATATTTTGGAATAAATGCTTCATTTGCCACTACTCTGTCAATGTGTTGATGTAATACTCCTCTCTTTAATGTAAACTTTGGTCTAGAGAAACCCAAGTCACTAAGACCAGCCTCCATCAGCATGTCATAAAACACCTTGGCTTGATTGTAGTACCCATTTCCACTTCTTTTAGAAGGATTAGTGGTTACATTAAATTCTTCAAGCATGATCCAAGGTGCGCAAAACTTTGAGTTCATGCTTATTATATGTTTCCACAAAAATTTTCTGACAGTTATGTGTGGATTCGCATACACAAATGTGATGATGGTAGTATTGTTCACATAGCATGTGACAAATTGATAATGATAGTTTAGAATACGCACTATACATTTCTGGTCTCTCCAGTAGACCCATATGCCTCGCACAAAATCCCATGGTTTTGACTCTAAAGGACCTCTCAAAACCAAGATGTTGGATGACTTTAGTAGCTCTGACACCATTGAGTCATGGCTCAATGATGGAAACTAACTTTGGTTTGTATAGTTGTAGGAGTTCCTTAAATTTTTGATGTGTGTCAATCTTTCCTATACTTCTTATGCTCAACCAAAGAGTGTTTAAGATTATAACTTTTGAGTTAATGGAGTATAGCAATTTAAGATGTTACACTTGGAGCGACATGCTCCTTTTCACCAGATACTTCAGCTTCACTTTCCATGTACTCCTCCGCCTGTATTTCTTCATGGATTATGGATTCCTCCTTTTCTTGTATCTTTTGTGTACTTTGTCTTCTAGGCTCGGTGGTTTTTAAGCCCTTACTTTTTCCTAGTTTTTCCTTTTGGTTCCATTTCCTTTACACTTTTTCCCTCCCCCTTCTTTTTGGATGTTTACTACTAGTGCTTCATTAATATCTTTGATTGGTTCTAGGAGTTCTTCTTCGGCTTCTTTACTAAATGTCTCAGTGTTTAACAGTTAACCCTTCTAAGTATTCATCATCCATGACTTCTACAATTTCATTGATTTCTAGGTTAACAGCTACATGGGGGCTCTGGGCCATCTTGGTCGTCACTCTTTGGTTTACATTAGTGTTGGATATATCTTTCAACACTTCACATGATTCATTCTCTATCTCTCCTTGACTTGGTTTCTTCTTCCTCCTCCCTATCTTATCCATTTTCATGGTCGCACTAGGGCCTTCAGGGACCTTACTTCCTTCATTCACATTGTGCACTTGTGTCTGGCCTCCATCCTCATGTGCTTTTAGACCTGTAGACGTATTTTCATAACTTTCATCAGGTCGTTTCTCCTTCTATATGGATCCTCACCTTCTACCTCCTCACTATTTTGTGTATGTCACTGCTCCTCCTATCAACTTCCATGGGTTTTTTCCTCTCTATGGTGGTTCCTCTTATTTTGAATGGTTTCATTTTCCTCAATTGTGCTTTGTAGGTGATATATACACTCCTTAGATGTATGCTCCTCCCTGCCACATATGGCACACACCCAGCGAAATCCCTCATATACCACTTTGTATGCACATCCATTAATGAGTAAAGATGGAACAAACTCTTTTATGGTATCAACTTTGATTGCAAGTCTTGCAAAAATTCTCCTTGATTGAAATGATGTGTGGGTATCAACTTTGATCAACCTTCCTAGTGTCAATCCTATATACTGAAACATTGTCGGCACATACATGTGTAAATGGATATTAAGTATGAGAACCCAGGTCACCCTTAGCTTAGGATATTCCTCTTTTGGTCTGAATGTGGGGAACCGTTCCCATACCAATAGATTTAGACCAAACAACTTCCATGGTCCCTTGATTAGGGATTCTTTAAAATCACATTTACATGACAATAGGACCACGAAGTTCCTAAGATCTAGTTCATACATGTTGAACTAACATTTGATCTTCCATAATAGTTTTAGTCGATTCCTCAGCATCATGATCCCAGCAATCTAACCACCACTATATATGTCCATGGTTTTACGAGCGCTTCTTCCACCTTTGAGATTATGGATATTGTCGGTGTTCCTTCCACTTTGCCTAACATGACGTCTTTTACTGAGAGTGTGTCCTCAAAGAGTTTCCCCAGGAAGAATCCCTATGTATTATGTCTGTTCTCTCCTAATACCACACTACTAAATGTTTGGCGAGAGTTTTGATTTGGTATGTTCTGAGGGCAAAGGTTTTCCTCCATATCGTGTTAGCTTTTCTCCATCTAGTGACCGCTTTCCTAGATCGTCCTTCTTGGGATTTATGTGGACCCAGATACAATCTTGCCTTCTGATCAAGGGGTTTCATTATGGTCACCCAAATCTCCTCGCATACTAGAGTAGGTGAAATGTAACCCTATCTCTGGTATTTCAATGCCCACCCTCCCTTGATCTATAGTATTCTATGTTCCTTGTTCCATGTTTCCCTCATGCCTCTCTGATACGACGTCTTGGTCACGTTGATCATGTTTTCTACCATGATTGGTCTTGGGATCTTCTCCTCATACTTCGTGACCACTGTCTCCAGAGCCCCCTCTCCCCTAGGTCTTTTCAAAGACATCCGATAAAATTGGAACAACAAGATGTTGGCTCATTATTAGAGTAAAATATGAGCCAATTGGCTTCCCTATGATGCATATGAAGAAGATAACAGTAAATAGAGGGTTTGTGTTATTCTAGTGGATATGGTATAAATAATGAACGGGGTGGTGGTTGTGTTGGATGGACAAGTAGGTTATGTTGGGTGGTTTTTTTTATCACATGCCAAACCTAGTTGGGTAGGGAAAATTGGTAGGGTGAGGAAGAAGATAAACAAAGAAAGTGATAAGTAGAGAGTAAAGACAGTGGTGTGAGGTACATAGTTTGATCAGTTCATGACTATTGATAGATGGCTAGTCTCAAGGATAGATTATGGTAGAAGAAGGATCATCTTCATGAAAGTGAGGTAGGTTCTTGATAGAGAGGAGACATTGACTTGTAGTATCAAGTCAATTGATTCGTTCCTTTTAGTAAACCTATCACACAAAACAAGTTGATTGACTATGATGCCCAACCAATCATCTAAATTTTTTGAGAAGTTCCTCTCATGATGTTATAAATTTTGAAACTTGCAACATGATAAACTAGGTGTTGGGCCGATCGAATCATTGTTTCTTTTTGTTTTGTTAATATAATCAATTACTTGGCTTGATTGTTGAGTCAATTGGTTGATATCATTGATCTTGAAAATTCTACAACTACTCCGATCATCTAGGTGGCCAGTCGATGGGCTCATTGCACTGAAATTTTACTACTTGCAATACAAAAATTGAACCAACCGACTCAATGATTTAGTAGGTCGGCTAGGCTCAGTGATGAGTTAATAAAGCTATAGGTGATTCAATTCATTGATGGTCAGTCAAGTGTCTCACTTTAATAAAAGTTATAATTGCCTTAAATAAATTCAATCGACCAGTCTGTAGGATCAACCAATTGATGGTGCTCTCACATGGCTTAGCTATAATTAACCTTCACTATCTTGGATAATTGACTAGTTCATCCAAGAAATCAACTTGAAGTGTCTACAATTTAGTAAATTGTAGACTATATAACCTTCCACCTAAAATAGAAATTTAATTTGATCATGACCTTAACTAAAAATTTAAAAACTAGTATTTAGACAATGATGATGATGATGATGAAAATGAAATGCATCCAGCTAACAATTTAGATCTAAATAAATAATTGAAAATATGGTTTCTTCTTGACACACATCTTTTCTTTAAGTCTTTGGATCAACGTCCAAAGATCAATTGACTGGATGACCTCCAAGTATAACTAGAACTACACTGGAAGGTCTTTCCATTGAGTTCCTTAGAAACATTCATGCAACTACACTTAGAGTGTCAAGTTTCGCATACTATTCAAAGTCATTGGAAAATCTTTAGATTTAAGGGTACGCAATTCAAATTGTGATGAGTTGGTCTCCATGGTTCCATGTATGGAATGACGTAATAATGTCACACCTAATATTCACTATAAATCACATAATAATCTCCTCATCAAGTATGCACATGAATGAGTGACCTCTAATGGATATCATTGTGCCTCTATAGGATGGTGTAGTGGGGCTTTGATAAGTTTTCATGTATGAATTTCATTATCCTTTGTCTGTTTTCCATCAATATCTTGATCCCCCCTTTGACTTTGATAAATCCAATGAAATGCCTTGATACCATCTAGTATGTTAACCCATTTTGTATAGCTTTAATAATTTGGATTTTAGGGGTACTCTGATACCTCTTTGGAGATTAAGCCTCGATAGCATGGATGATTCTACCCCTTAATAGCTCACATGATGCGGCATTATTTTTATATATGTACTCTTCATACTATATATACCCCTCCCCATTGACACTTATGCATATTTGGATATGATGCCACCTTCTGGGACATGGATAGAGCGCAAGAGCTGTGATGGGCCATCCTTGAAACTAAACAACCTATATTGAAGGTGGATCTATGCTTGCATGTTCATGCATGTTGTTGATCAAGCTTCTCTAAGGTGTTCCCAAGGTTGTTATATTTGTTTCTAACTCTAATAATCCATATTTGAATCACTCTTTTATTTTTTTTTACTGATCTCTTATTCTTCCTTCACCGATCTCCATGGCACCCATGGTGTTTCTCACTTCATATAGCTAAAGCGTCTTTGTTTCTTCTCTTTTGCCCAAGTTTCCCTAGATCTAGCTTGGACAAGTCTTGTTGGACCTTGTCTGGGCAGTTTAGTCATGTAGAAGAGGCTATCTTGTGAATTTCTTTTTGAAACATGTTTCCATCAACATCAAACGAATGTGATATACCTTCTACTAGAATCTTTTGCCTACTAAATGCATAAAAATCCTAAATCTTCCCTAGTCTCATGATACATACTCAAAGCAAGTAACTTTATGAGATATTTTTTCCTAATGTGTTATATTTCAACTTTAATTATTACCCTAACCTTATAAATATATTCTTCATGTTGATCACATACCCTTTAACTTTTTCATGGACTAAAATATCAAAGTAGGTAAGAGTGCGCTAAAAGGTATTTTTATGGTATTTTGGTACCATGTTAATAGCTAGCAAACTATAAGTGGTCCTTAATGTTTAAGATTTTTTCTAACATGGCTTCAAAACTATTTTTATATATTTTATTCTTTTGTATTTTCATTATCATAACATCCTCTATGTAGTAGTGGCTCCATTTGTTCCCTAATATGGCCTTTATGCCCTAATTCTGTAACTAGTATAACTTTCACATCCTTGCAAGTTTTTAAGTAGTTGTATTTTATTGTAATTTAAGGATATTTTCAAAATATCATGTGAATATGAGATCCTTAAGTGGACATTGACTTGATATGGATTTTAAGATAATTGTGGTATTATTAGTTTCTTACATTGATGTCTTTGGGATTAATATGTGCAATATTATTAAATTTAAGTTGAATGGCTACATAAAATATATTTGATACATTTTCTATATACTTAAGTTGATATATACTTGATTAATTGTACAACTTCATCACTAGATCTTTTTTATAACTTGATTGATGAAATAAACATGCGAATTTACCTAATTTAGACATGTGTAACCCTAATATAGTAGTAACTAGAGATTTGTGGGAAATGCCACGATTGGCACCTATTTTATTTTGGCAAATGAAGCTTGTGCATTTGGAACCTAAGTTGTTGCAATGACTGAAGGTTGTATTTAGAACCTATGTTGTTGTGGTGACTTAAGGTTGTGTCTTTGACACCTATGTTGTTGTGATGAAGAAAAGGTTGTGTCTTTAGCACTTATGTTGTTATGGTGATTGAAGGTTATGTGTTTGGAACCTATGTTGTTGTGGTGAGTAGAGGTCGTGTCTTTGGCATTACGTTGTTGTGGTGACCTAAGGTTGTGTCTTTGTCACCTATTTTTATGTGGTGACCAAAGGTTGTGTCTTTGGCATCTATGTTTTTGTGGTCATCACGGTGTCTTTAGAACCTATGTTGGACATGTATGAGGTTTCTTATGGAAACTAGAAATTCTAGGACTTTTTTCTAGAACAAGTATAATAGTTGTGTAGCATATTTGTATAGAGTTTACATAGTGAATCACATAATATAGTTCTATTAATCTTATACATCGGGAATTTATACTTGATCACTCTTATGTTGTATTTGTTGTGGACTATATTTTATATAGAGATTATTATCTAATAAATTATCTTCTCTAATCTTTTTGGTATTAATAACTTGTAAGCACAATATGTTATCATTTGTTATATCATATTGTTGGGACATGGGTCTTATCTTGTGGTCCTCACATCTTATTTTTTTTGGGTAAGTCAGGAGATTATCTTATTCATCCCGCTCTCCTCGTGCAGGAAAATTCAAATTATTACACAAGATATCTACTGGAAAAGAAAACTTGGTAGGACTCCTACCATTACATAGAAGATAGGGAAGGGGGTGACCCACCGGGTCGAGAGGAGGATCGATATACATACGATCATCCTGGTAGTTTTTGAATTGGTGTTTGGCTAGACCATCCACCACATAAAGATTATTTCTATTAACATTCTTGAGCACGGCATCCTCCATGCCAGCCATAAACTTTTGCGCTCGCGCTACCCAATATTTAATAGCAGGAGCATCATCTACATGGTTCCGCAAGGCTTTTACAGCCATAGCACTATCTGTAGCAAAGGTGATATGGCTGTAACCATTAATGCTACTGGCATTAGTCGCGAGCTCAATAGCTCGGACTTCATCTTCAAGGACAGAGTTCACCGTGATCTTTCTAGCACACCCACCGATCCAGTGACCATTCAGGTCATACGCCACAGTAGCTATAGCTGCTAAGTTTCCATGAACTGAAGCATCAGTCATCCATGTAACTTTACCCTCTTCATGAACAGCCTGGGCACTGTCTTGGGTCGTATTCTCCTGATGAAGCCGGGATTGAGTATCCCAGGCCTGTGAAGTTGCATGCTGAAGGCCCGCAATCTAGATAACTTGACGGCTCACTTGAGTGCTAATATTGTCAAACACCTTCTCATTTCTTGCCTTCCATATCACCCAGCAAGTCGTGGCAAACTTGATTTGTGTCATGGTGTCTTCCTTCAACATCCGTGAAAGCCAATTCTTGAAAGCCTCCCCATTTCTGCTTAGGAGCTGTTGCTGAATACCACTCTGAGACCAAATATCCATAGCACGAGGGCAATCACGTAGCACATGGAGGGTGGTTTCATCGCCATTATGACATCTAGGGCAGGTCGAAGAATCAAAAAAGGTACGCTGTTTCCGGCGCATGTTCGTCATAATCGCCTCATGCGCAGAAAGCCATAAAAACATCCGTATCTTAGATGGGGCAGCAATGTTCCAGAGCTTGCTCCACATCCCATCTGATGGTACAGTATCATCCGAATGTAAGACATCATAGGTTGTGCTTGTTGAATATTTGTCTGAGGTATCATGTTTCCAGCTCCAAAGATCAATACCATTGTTCCAGTGAGGGGCAGGTAGAGCAGTTATCTTCTCCACATACTGTGGAGGGAGGTAAATCTTCAAGAAATCTGTATCCCAAGCATTCTCAAAATTGACCATGCTAGCTACCTTCATATCATTGATCTCTTCTGTTATAGGTTCGATGACAATATCAGCTAGCTTCCCCTGATGAGGTACCCAGTGGTCGTGCCACACAGAAGTATTCTGACCATCTCCAATAGCTTTGGAGCTATTAGCAACAATGAAATATTTCCCTTCATAGAGAGCCTTCCAGAAAGGGGTAGCTCGACAACCCTTCTGGTTGTTGTAGTTCTTATACTTGTTTAGCAGGCCTTCCTTCCAAAGCGTATCTTTCTCATTCATAAAATGCCAGATATTTTTCCATAAAAGAGCTTTGTTCCAATCCGACATACTTTTGATACCCAGACCTCCTTCCTCCATGCTCTTGGTGACTGTCTTCCAAGAAACGAGCGAAGTTGGCCTCTCTTTCCGTCCACCTCCCCAGATGAACTGTCGTATATTCTTGTCCAGCTTTTGACAAGTAGAAATTGGTAGTCTAGCAGTTTGCATAGCATAGGTCGAAATAGCAGTAAGCACAGATTTAGCTAAACAAATTCTCCCCGCAAGGGAAAGGGTCTTAGTTGCCCAACCATTAACCTTCGAAGTGATATTAACAGTAAGATAGGCATATGTTCTCTTATCAACCTTCTTATGACGGAGAGGGACCCCAAGATATTTCCCCAGGTCTTCCGTCTCCGCAATGCCACTGGTAGAACAAATCTGAGATCTCAACGATCTGTTAACAAACTTGGAGAAGAAGATTTTCGACTTGTCAACAGAGATTTTTTGACCTGATGCCAACTCAAAGGTTCTAAAGATATTGTTGATAACAGCAATTTGCTCTACGGAATCCTGGGCAAAAAGGACAATATCGTCCGCAAAGACCACGTGGGAAACCGCAGGCCCTTGTTGGGACATCTTCACTGGTTTCCAGCGTTTATCATTCACAGAGTTGTTAATAATCTGTGTGAGCCTTTCCATGCAGAGCACAAACAGATATGGTGAAAGGGGGTCTCCTTGACGGAGGCCCCTGGTAGCTTTGAAAGTAGGAAGGGAGGCTCCATTCAAGCTAATACTTGTCTGACCAGCTTGTAAGGAGTTCATAACGTATTGGTGAATATTTTGGGGCCACTGTAAATGTTCCAGAGTATTGTCATAGGCTTTCGAGAGATCAATCTTGATTGCCATATACGTCACACTGGACTTCCTTCTCATGTTATGGATAATCTCTTGAACCACAATGATGTTATCAGTAATGCTCCTCCCCGGGACAAAGCTCGTCTGGACCTTTGAGACCGAAGCAGGTATATGTTGTTTGATGCGTTCTACAACAACTTTAGAGGCAAGCTTCATAATGGTGTTATTGAGAGAAATGGGTCGCAATTGAGAACAATGCGTAGGATTTTTATTCTTTGGTATCAACACAATGCACGAGCGGGCAATAGAATCATCAATCGGGTTTCTATTCAGCATGCTTCGTATCGTTCTGATCACAGAAGGCCGGATCACTTTCCACTATTTTTTGAAGAAAAGATAATCAGTTCCGTCCGGTCCCGCCACTTTATAAGGATCAGCATTTTTAATCAGCTTCCATAGCTCATGCTCCGTAGGCGTCGCAGCCAGTCTTCTGTATTGGATGTGGTCAAGCTTCTTGAAATCAGCAGGCAGACGATTCATATCATTCACAGATGTGGTGATGGAGGAAAAAAACATGTCCTTGAAGTGTTGCTGGACTAACTGGTTCAGGTCGAGGGCATTATCGATCCAAACACCCTCCTCATTTTGTAGTTTAGAGATACGATTCATACGTCGCTTGTTGTTCACAAAGGCGTGATAGTATTTGCTATTATTATCTCCGTATTTGAGCCAGTTGATGTGGCTGCGTTGTTTCCAAGATTCCTCTTCCTCCAGCATGATCTTTTCGAGCTCCATTTCAAGCCCAACACACTGCCGATCTACTTCTATACTGTATGCAGTCTCTACCTTTTTCTGTGCAGCAAAAATTTTATTGATGAGCTCATGTTTCTTCTTTTGTTGTTTTCTAGTGAAACCTTTGTCCTAGTTTATGATCCGGTTCTTCACCTCCTCCAAAGCAGACTGGAAATGTCTGCTTGGGTCCCAAGAATCTCGCATTAAATGGATGAATTCCGGTTGGTCTTGCCAGGAAGCTTTCGCTTTGAACCGAGGCTTGCCTGCAAAAGTAATTCTCCGAAGAATGGCAATGGGGTTATGATCCGACCCAATACGAGGAAGGTTCTCACAGTTGTAGTTCGGGAAGTCTTGAATCCAAGATGCATTAGCGACGGCCCTGTCAAGGCGTTCATGGAGTACCCCCTTCTTATAGGTGAATCTGTGCCCGGTACTCCCTATGTCAGTGAGCCCGGCCTAGGTGAGCGAGTTATTAAAGTTCGCTGCCTCACACAGATTAAAACAACTGCTTCCAATCTTCTCGTCAGGACTTAATATATAGTTGAAATCACCCAAGGTGATCCAAGGTTTATCAATAGTAGTACTGAGTCGGAGGAGATGATCCCACAGGACCGGGCGGCGTGCGGGGGACGGAGACGCATAGACAAAGGTAGTATAGTAGTTGTTGTTGACAATGCAGTGAATGAAGTATTTGTTACTCTGGATGATACTGATCTCACACTCCTGTTCATTCCATAAGACCCATATCCTGCCAGAAAAACCGGTTTCTTCAACTCTATGCGAGCTTGAGAAACCAATCTCCCTTATAGCTCGATCAGCATGTGCACCTGAGATCCGCGGCTCGAAAATGGCTATGATCTTAACAGCAAATTTCTTAATATTGTTTTTAAGGGACTGCCGGGCTAGCTTCTTACCAGCACCCCTGATATTCCAAGCTATTGTATTAAGCATAAACAACATATGTGTATAGTTATTGGTTAGCACCTGATGGTGCCCCTTCTTTCTCCTCACCTCCTCTCTTCGTTCCACCTCAGGTATTATAGACATGCCTCCTGGTTGGGCTGCTTGATTGAGAAGTATCTCCCTTCTCCTTTGCTTTCCTTCCTGCCATCACAGATTTTTTACTAGTTGTTGTGCTAGCATCAGTCGAATTCTCTTTAGTCCCTGTCGAATTGCTGGCCTCTGCAGAGGTGGTCTTTACAGTAGCCTCCGGTTCGCCTGCAGGTCTCCCCATAATGACCTCATCCCCTTCCGGTACAACAACAGTATGCCTTGGTTTTTCACTAGTAGCTGTTGTAGCCTGTGCCTCCTTGTCCTTTGATGTTTTTGGGTTTTCAACTGATGTTTCTTCTGTGCTCTTCGAGGATACATCCGTATCTTTATTTCTTCTTTGCTTCTTGCGCCATATCTTTGGACTGCTCGATTGAGGTTGGTGTTCTTCAGTATCCATATGTTCCTCATCACCAGGGGTTGTTTCTTCCTCCTCTTCGCCATCTAATACCTGATACTTGTTGCTATTCTCCTTCCCTTGAGGTTTTCCCTTCTGATTCGTATCCTTTTCTTTCTTCCCTGGAGGTCTGCTGGCTATAATCTTCTTCCCATAGTACACCTGCCACTTGTCTTCCTCATCAACCCATCGCACCCCAGCCTCGTCCTCCATAGGCTTTGGATCGATTGTTGTCGGTGCTTCAGAAGGACCCTTCCAATGTTGTGCTTCGTGGCCCAGTCTCCCACACAGTGTACAGAAGACCGGTAGGGATTCATACTACAGTTTATACTCTCTTCCGTTGATCAATATCGCCGGATGTATAGGGCGGCTAGTATCTAGTTCAAGAGCCAGTCTAGCGAACCTACTTCTCATATGATTGATAGAATGATCATCGACCCTGATCAGCCGCCCTACTGCTTCCCCAATCTTGTTGAAGATCTCCATGTTGTAATAGTGGATTGGCAGGCCTATAACTCGAACCCAAGTTACAATATGGTCTGGGATGCCTTTAGAAGGTTCAAAATAGCCATCCCAGGGCCATACCATCAGACATCCGCCAAACAGAGACCACGGGCCGCCAGTGAGCACGTACGCATGGTCGTTCTTATTGAAAAACTTGGCCACAAAGTATTGATCAGTGAGTTCGAAAAGTTTGAATCTCCCCATCGGCCTCCACAAAATCTTTAGTCTTTCATGCATGGTGAGAAACCCTACCGACCTGTCCAAGAGCTTGACGATAACAGAATATTTGAACGGCTTGCTTAGGATCTCCTCCGCCTCTGGAGCCACGTATATTTCCGGATAGCCATGGACGTTGATCAGTTCTATATCGTCAGGGTTTACAGCCTCCTCCGGTTCATCGTCAATAAAGACGGGATTTACTTCCACCCCATTGCCGCCTCCTGTGCAAGCCTGCTTATAGTTTAGGGTCTTCGGTGGAGATAGCGCCTCCGATGGAGTAGGAGTTACGAAGATTTCTTCGGGTATGGCTGTCTCCATACCAGTGGGTTCAGCCGCTGGCCTTGCTTCTGCGGTATTATTAGAAGTTGCCCCTCTCGTGTTTCTATACGTGATATGGATGCATGTTTCCTAAACCAGTCTCTGCGTCCCAATCGCTTTCCGATTCGGACTCTTCCTTCCATCTTTTCCTCCTCCTGATGATCTGCCGTCATCTTTTAGGGTTTTGCCCCCATCGCCTGCGCAGCCTTTCTCCAAAGCTCCCGCGACCCCCGTCATCCCCAAAACGATATGTTAAAAATGTGGTCCTCACATCTTTAAGGTGATAAGAAGTGTAATTGTGATTTTACTAATGAGGAGCTTCAATTCAGATTTTAATAGTGCTTTGAGGTTGGTTGTAATGACTCGTACCACTACCCAAGGCTCTAGCAGAGTTTCACAAATGATTACTGGCACCATAGATGTAACATCCCTGACCTGGGTTATGAACTAACCCTAGGTGTTTTGCTTAAAACATGTGATTAGATTCTTATGATTATCTTTTGATATGTAATTAAAACTCCTGAGGAACATATACTTCCATTTCTATCCTTTTTTAACAATGTTGTAATATTGTTTTGTTAGAAGTGGGCCTATGTGCAAATTACCCAATCTAAGGGGTTAACTTGCAAATTGCACATGTTAAGATGTTCCTCTGATGATGAGACATCATCAGAATGAATATGATGTGGTGATATGGATTCTCCAAGCTTGGGCACCAAGATACAGCTTGTAGAGCAATCCTTGTGCTTTAAACTCTAGTTTTGGTGTAAAGTGAAATTTACCCAAAACATAGGGTACAACATGTAAAATATACCCTCTAGAGTATCTCCCTTGCATCTTATCATCAAGTAGAGTAAAGAAAATGAGGGGGGCGCCTCATTTGAATAATCATATAAGAAGGATAACCTTATAAGTAAATAATCAATATGTATGCAAAATGACCCCTTTTATATGTGCAACTTAATAAGATGTTTGTCTTCTTTCCTCTAAAACGTGGATAAGGGAGAGCTTTTCATATGATGATAAAGGGAGAAACGTTGCAAGGAAGTGGAGAAGGACCCATATGAGAAATAGAAGAAATAATTAACCTTGCCTTGAAAATATACCAAAAATATATAAGCACAACTCCTTTACAAGGCAAAGGATAGTTTCCTTCATTTCCTCTTTTCATCTTCTTGCTTGAACCGACTAAGGAGGAGCTTAGGAGCAGAGTAGTACGACCAAGAAGGTTTGGGTAAGTTCGAATGACCATCTAGCTCGAATTCATGGAGGAAATCCCATTATAAGGTTGGTTTGTTAGTTTTCCTTACACAACTCTTGTTTCTAGCAATCTTCTCCATCCAATTCTTGAAGAAAGGACCTTGGACAACCCCTGGATCTCAAACCACCATTAAATCTACTGAGCTTGGAGCTCTAGATCAGATTTTAAGGTGGGTTTTATAACTCTAAACCTTAAAGCTTTGCTTATATATCTTTTCTTATGAAAATGTTGCTTGCTCCCCTTCCTTTCACACTTCTAAGTGTTTTTGCAACTAAATCTGTGAAGGACAAACTAGGTTCTTGAGGAAGAAGAAGTTGGCATTGATTCCAAAGTTTCATCCTAATCTAACTTTATCAAACGGTCTCCACCTTGTGCCCAAACGGTTTGCAAAATCATTTGGAAGCAAACGGTTTCAAAACCGTTTGGTGGCAAACGGTTTCTCAAGACCAATTGGAGCAAACGGTCTCCAAGACCATTTGGATGGGTTGACCAGGTGTTGACCATTTGGAGGGATGTTTTATATATTATGGACTAATCACCCTCCAAGAATCATTAACTAATCCCAAGTAAATCACCAATTGAAGGCACTTTAGTCACATAAACCCTAATCGGGTCTATTGCTGATTTCAATGGTGCAATCATGTTGAAATTTGGGTTGATTGTCCCAAACGGTTTCAAAACCGATTGGGGATCACTCAAACGGTCTCAAGACCGTTTGGTGACCACCCAAAACCATTTGGATGTCTAGGGTCAAGTGGGGTTGATCAATTGAGGGTACAATCATATCAAGTTATTGAAAAATTAAGTGTTGATTTGGTGACTAAACCTAGGGTTCAACCTTATGTAATTGACTTGGTTTTTGATGACATCATGGGAAAACGGTCTCAAGACCATTTGGAGGATGTCCAAATGGTTTTAAAACCGTTTGCAGGTCATTCAAGACCATTTGACTTATGCTATCAAGGATGGTTCGACCTAATCTAATCATAAGAGATGTAAACATCCTCTAATGATAAGAGGAGAGAGGAGACTCCCTACATGTATGAGAATCAAGTAAATTACCTCCAATATGTATGAATACACCTAATTAGGGGATGATCCTTCATAGTGAGATCATGGAAACCCTAATTATGATGATCAATGAATCTTAACCTAATTTGAGGACATGAATGAAAGTAATCTTAATACATAATGATGGTATGATCTTAATTCACTATAATATGAATAATAAACCCTAATCTAGGGTAATGTGAGGCAATGAGAATAGTAAACCCTAATCTAGGGTAATGTGATGTAACATGAATAGTAAACCCTAATATAGGGTGATGTGATGATATGAACAAGTAAACCCTAATTCTGAGTTATGTTTTTAAGCATGAAACTCTATGATGAGGTTTGAGATAAGGAATCATTATTCCTAATCAATTAAGATGATGAATAACTCTAATTGGATTGAATGACAATCCTAACCCTAGAAACCAGTCGTGGTAATATGACACGGTCGTGGTGAATCCTTTGTTGCACGACCGTGTAATGAAGCACGGTCGTGGTGGCTTACTCATATACGACCGTGCAAGATAGCACGGTCGTGGTGTCCTATATATATATTTGAAAAGGAATTTGTATTGTCCTGAGATAGTTACAATGTGAATGTTATCAGTAAATGTTAACCATACAGGTTTTTATAAAAAGTTGATCATATCAAGGTAAGGATTATGATGTCTTGTGTATTGAAAATACTGTACATGCTTCAAGTATAATGATATGCTATGTTACCTAGTGAGTGGTAACATATGACCTTGATAGGCTGAATAAGCCATGAGAAATATATGCATTGTTATAATCAATAGTCATACTATTAAGATGACCAAATGATATGAGATGTTACTTGGTAACAAGTGTTATGATGATTCAAGGGTTTGAATACCCATATTCCTGAATCACAATGATTTGATGGTTAGGGATTGATATCCCAATGTTAAAAGTATGAGATGTGAACTTGATACAAATAGTACTCTTTCTTTATGGCATTTGTGTTATTGATTTATGTTTAAAATCATGCTTGGTGCTAAAGAATGCTATAATGTACTTCAATAATCAAGATATCATGTAGAGCCCTGACCAGAGAACCATCATTGTCAGTATATACATGATGATGAAACAAGTTTCCTAAGGGAACTCTTAGAGCACATACTTTTGAGTATGTGGGGTCTTGGAGCACATACTTTTGAGTATGTGGGGGTTATGGACGTGAATATCCTTACGTCCTAATGTTGGATTTGATAGAAGATGGATCACTAATCTCTCAATCCTTCATTATGTGTTTATGCCGGGAAGATGTATCACTAATCTCCCTATGATGTTGTTAATGTCGCATCGATGAGAGATAAATAAGAAATCCCTCGATGGCAAAGAGAGTACAGAATGCCACTGTAGCCCTAAATAGCGAAGTTGCCATAATACCCTAGAAAGCTATTATTGCAGAGACACGAGATGTCCTGCATGATGATCCTCATACTGACTGAGGAGTGATGAGGTCATAGGAATCTGCCTCTCCTGATGACCTAGGTATGGTACCGATTGCGATCTAATGATGGTCGGTTGGAGTATGAGAGGTGTAAACCATCTCCTCAGGGCATAAATATGTTTGTAAAATGTAATCAGCTGCATAACATATTGCTTAGGTTGAACTACGAGAAATAATGATTGATGATGCATTGTTTATAGTGCTCTAGTTAAGTAACTAGTATACATGTTCTTCATATTTCTTATTGTTATATGTCTTTCCTTTCAATTAAGTTATAATTGAAATGATTACTTATAAGGATGCTGCTTCACATAGTTTATACAATGTTACCTGTTGTTGAATGTTTATATTTCTTCTGCCTTATGATATTCCTTTAATGCAATAACAAAGCTTCTGGCGGTGAGTTATAACTCTCGCTGGGATAATTATTCAATTGTCTCACCCCTATGGGATTCCACTTTTTAGGTAGACGCCGAGGATGAAGGAATCCATCAGTGGGTGATCAGCAGCAGCAACAATCTCTAGGACAGTAGTGATCCTCAGGTGGAGACATTGACTGTCAAGTTGAGTAGATAGTATGTCCTGTGTCGTCTCTGTACTCTCAGGTGTTAGGAGTATATCTGAGATCTTGGCATGATGCCTCGAGATTTTGTACCTTACCTTGTACAGTTAACAAGGTGGTTGATGTTGTAATTCTCGAGATGTGTCTGTTACAGAGATGTAATGATGAAACATGATGTAAACAATTTATTATATTCCTTTATGAAAGAGTTTTATCATTTGATGGTCTCTTTACAAAAAGTTTTAATTTTTAGTGATTTTTTATAATTCCACTGTTAATCGCTTCCGCATTTGTTGATCTTGTTTTCATTATTCAGTCGTCACAATTTAGTGGTATCAGAGCTCTAGGTTTGCTGAGTCTACAGAGACATAGGACTTAGGATGTTGTGTCAATTCTAGTGCCTTACAGTATGTCTAATAGTGTCTTCTACTCCTAAAGAGAAGAAGATAAGACTAAGGATGTCTGGACCTCACGAGGAATATGTCGCGGAGAGTAGTGTTGCTGCACCCAGAGAAGGTGCAAGAAACCCAGAGATAGAGCAACATGTGCCTGAACCTCCCCAGTTCGATCCAGCTGACATGGGGAACCCAGCTGTCCAGACCATGTTTGGACAGTTTATGACTGCCATGACACATATAACGGATAGGATACCTATGCCTGCACCTAGGGCACTTGCCCAGCCTAAAGGATAAGGAATCGGCAAGATGTTTGAACGACTTCACCGAGTTGGAGCCACGGAATATTTTGGAACAACTGACCCCGCAGATGCCGACTTATGGTTAACTGAACTAGAAAAGGCCTTTAGAATCATGAACATCCCTGAAGCTGAGAAGGTTAGACATGTTGTCTATCTTCTCAAGGGGAGTGCTGGTCATTGGTGGACCATGGAAGAACAGAAGATGCCTGGTGTGGAGGTTGCCTGGGAAGACTTCCGATGGGAATTTATCAATAGATATTTCCCTAAGACATTTCTGGATGAGAAGATCTCTCAGTTTGAGAGGTTAAGACAAGGTCCGATGAACATTAGTGAGAACGAGGCTAGGTGCATGGAGTTGTTACAGTTTTGTCCGCACATGGCAACCACAGATGAAGAAAGTATAAGGCGTTTTTAGAAAGGGTTAAATGTTGAGTTGGCTACTCCCGTGTCTGCCCTAGAGAACAGAGAAAGGTTTGCTACCTTCATTTAGTCATTCTGAAGGGTAGAGGGGTCTGTAGCAGAGAAGAGACAGACCCAGAACAAGAGGATGTATTCCCAGTTCCAAGGATCTTCATCTAAAGGTTTCAAGAAACCTAGGTTTTATGCACCTATGCCACCACCTAGATCCAATACCCGAACACAATGGACATCGAATAGGGGTAGAGGATGGAGCCTACCTCCTAGTGGAGCTCATAGTTCAGCATCTATGTCGGTTACAGGACCACCCAGACCACAACAACTGAACAGAAGTTGTTATATATGTGGTAAGATGGGGCATCTGATGAAGGACTGTAGAGCTAGAGAGGTGAGTGTGACTCAACCTCAGAGACAGAATCAGCAAGGATCACAAAGGCGACAGTTTCCACGAGGAACTAGAGGATGTGGACAAGTGTCCCAAGCTGGGTCATCGGCATCTAGTCATCAAGCACTGAATCAACCACAGGCGGCAGTGAGGTTCTATGTGATGAATCCACCTGATGCAGTTATCAACCCCGGGTTGTTGTATGTCAGATGAAGTTGTTATATTCTGATATGTCTACATCTTGTGTTGTATCCATTTTTATTGATCCGGGTGCTACGCACTCCTTTATCACTCGAAGAGTGATTCTTGACTGCAACTTGAGTATAAGTCATAGAGAAGATAGTTTGTTGCTAGAAAATCCATTGAGGGGGTCTGCTGTGTTGCAGGAGGTATGTTATCCATGCATCCTCTTCTTTTCTGAACATCGCATTCAAGTGGATCTTATACCACTTGAGATGTATGGATTTGATATAATCCTTGGGATGGATACCTTAGAAAGGTATAAGGTTGTCATGGATTGTGAATCCAAACATGTTGTGTTCGTTGATGATAGTAACACATGGATCTTTCAAGGAGAGAGAAAGATTCTACCCACCTGTCTTGTGTCGACTATGGTTGTTCAGAAGCTGATGAGGCAAGGATGTTATGCATTCTTAGCCCATGTGGTAGATACTACCATGGATAGCCCTAACCGTATTGAAGTTCATGTAGTCAGGGAATTTGTAGATGTATTTCCTGAAGAACTTCCAGGTGTGCCACCTCCTCGAGAAATTGATTTTGAAATCAATTTGATCCCAGACACACATCCTATAGCACAAACACCATATAGGATGGCACCTGCTGAGATGCCAGAACTTAAGAAATAGTTGTAGGAGTTGCTTGAGAAGGGTTTCATCTGGCCGAGTACTTCACCTTATGGTGCTCCGGTGCTCTTTGTTAAGAAGAAAGACGGATCAATGCGATTATGCATTGATTACAGACATTTAAATAAAGTAACAATAAAGAACAAGTATCCCTTGCCAAGGATTGATGATCTCTTTGATCAGTCGTGTGGTGCAACCGTCTTCTCAAAGATAGATTGGAGGTCAGGATATCACCAACTCCGTATTAAGGATAGTGGCATACCAAAGTCTACCTTTAGGATGAGATATGGTCACTATGAGTTCACAGTTATTTCGTTTGGACTAACTAATGCACCAACTGCATTCATGGAACTCATGAATAGAATCTTCCGACCTTTTCTCGATCAATGTGTTGTTGTCTTTATAGATAACATCCTGATCTATAGTAGAGATGCTCAGCAGCACGAACAACATCTTCTTCAGGCTCTAACTTTGCTAAAAGAACATAAGCTATATGCTAAGTTTAGTAAGTGTGAGTTCTGGTTACCAGAGGTATCTTTCCTTGGACACGTGGTATCTGCCTCGGGTATTCGTGTTGACCCTAAAAAGGTAGAATATGTTCTACAATGGGAGTAGCCAAAGACACCAATGGAGATTTGTAGTTTCTTAGGGTTGGCTGGCTATTACCAGAGGTTCATTAAGAACTTCAGTTCTATAGCCTTACCCATGACTAAGTTAACCCGGAAAGATGTTCCATTTGCTTGGAGTGATAAGTGTAAGCAATCTTTCCAGTTGCTGAAGGAGAGGTTGACAAGTGCACCAGTGCTTGTGTTACCGGAACAAGGAAAAGGATACATAGTTTTTGTGATGCCTCCAAGAATGGACTTGGATGTGTGTTGATGCAGGATAAACAAGTGATTTATTTTGCTTCCCGACAGCTTAAGAAACATGAGGAGAATTATCCGACACACGATCTGGAGCTAGCTGTTGTGGTTCATGCCTTGAAGATCTGGAGACACTATCTCTATGGAGAAACATTCTAGATTTTCACTGATCATAAAAACTTAAGTACATCTTTACTTAGCATGAGCTTAACATGAGGCAATGCCGCTGGATGGAGTCAATCAAGGATTACGATTGTACAATTGATTACCATCCATGGAAAGCCAATGTAGTTGCAGATGCTTTGAGTAGGAAATCCACAACACCAACCAAAGATAGAGCACAACTAAATTCCTTAGTGTGCTCAAGGAGAGATATGCTTATCTCCTTAAGACAAGACAATGTACAGTTGAAAGTATCATTGTTAACTGGGCTGTTAGCTGAGTTGCATATAAAACCTACTCTGAGACAGCAGATCAAGGAGGCACAACAAGTTAATGTTGTAGTTCAACAGATCAGATCAGAGTATGGTAATGAGAAATGATATGGTTTCCATGACTCTGATGATAAAGTAGCATGTTATCATGGTAGGATGATAGTGCCTGATGTGGATAACTTGAGAAAGTTAGTCTTGGAAGAAGCTCATTCTTCGATGTATGCTATGCATCCAGGAAGCACCAAGATGTATCCAAACTTGAAATATATGTATTGGTGGCTTGGAATGAAGAAGGATGTTGCTGAGTTTGTTATGTGGTGTCCTGTTTGTCAGCAAGTTAAAGATAAACACCAGAAGCTTGTAGGAACAATGCAACCTGTACCCATACCATAGTGGAAGTGGGATCATGTAACCATGGACTTTGTTGTTGGCCTACCTAGGACAAGCAAAGGACATGATTCCATTTGGGTAATAGTTGATAGGTTGACGAAGACAACACATTTCTTGCTTGTCAAAACAACCTATTCTGCTAAGAAGCTAGCACAATTGTATGTTGAAGAGATAGTACGACTGCACGGAGTCCCAGTCACCATCGTTTCTGACAGAGGTCCCCAGTTTATGAGTCATTTTTGGGAGAGACTTCATAAAGCCTTAGGCACACAGTTAAGGTTTAGTACAGCCTTTCATCCTCAGATGGATGGACAGTCAGAAAGGAGTATACAAACCTTGGAAGACTTGCTTTGAGCATGTGTTCTTCAGTTTACAGGGAGTTGGGATATGCACCTAAGCTTGACAGAGTTTGCCTACAACAATAGCTATCAACATAGAATTAACATGGCACCTTATGAAGCCTTGTATGGTAGATGTTGTAGATCACCCCTATGTTGGTATGAAACCGGTGAATACCAACTGATAGGTCCTGATCTTGTACAACAGACCACAGAGAAGATTAAAGTAATACAACAACAGATAAAGACTGCACAGGATAGGTAGAAATCTTATGCTGATAAATGTCATAGACCCTTAGGATTCCAGGTTGGAGACAGAGTGTATCTCAAAGTCTCACCGTGGAAGGGAGTCCTTCGATTTGGAAGGAAAGGGAAGTTAGATCCAAGGTTTATGGGGCCTTATCCAATCATTGAACGAATTGGAAGGGTAGCCTATAAACTAGAGTTACCACCAGAGTTACAAAGGTTACACCCTGTGTTTCACATTTCAATGTTGAGGAAATGTCACCCTGATACAGAATCGGTTCTGCAACCTATGGAGGTAGAATTGAATGATGACATATCTTATGAAGAAGGACCAGTGTCAATCCTTGATAAAAGAATTACAAAGCTGAAAAAGAAAGACATAAGTCTTGTGAAAGTCCTCTGGAATCATCATGGTGTTGAAGAAGCCACATGGGAACTAGAGGAAGAGATGAGAAGGAAATACCCTATTCTTTTCTCTTGATATGTCTTGTTGATATGTTTTGTTGATTTTGGGGACGAAATCCTTGTAAGGGGTGGATAATTTGTAACATCCCTGACCTGGGTTATGAACTAACCCTAGGTGTTTTGCTTAAAACATGTGATTAGATTCTTTTGATTATCTTTTGATATGTAATTAAAACTCCTGAGGAACATATACTTCCATTTATGTCCTTTTTGAACAATGTTGTAATATTGTTTTGTTAGAAGTGGGCCTATGTGCAAATTACCCAATCTAAGGGGTTAACTTGCAAATTGCACATGTTAAGGTGTTCCTATGATGATGATACATCATAAGAATGAATATGATGTGGTGATATGGATTCTCCAAGCTTGGGCACCAAGATACAGCTTGTAGAGCAATCCTTGTGCTTTAAACTCTAGTTTTGGTGTAAAGTGCAATTTACCCAAAACATAGGGTACAACATGTAACATATACCCTCTATAGTATCTCCCTTGCATCTTATCATCAAGTAGAGTAAAGAAAATGAGGGGGGCGCCTCATTTGAATAATCATATAAGAAGGATAACCTTATAAGTAAATAATCAATATGTATGCAAAATGACCCCTTTTATATGTGCAACTTAATAAGATGTTTGGCTTCTTTTCCTCTAAAACGTGGATAACAGAGAGCTTTGCATGTGATGAGAAAGCGAGAAACGTGGCAAGGAAGTGGAGAAGGACCCATATGAGAAATAGAAGAAATAATTAACCTTGCCTTGAAAATATACCCAAAATATATAAGCACAACTCCTTTACAAGGCAAAGGATCGTTTCCTTCATTTCCTCTTCTCATCTTCTTGCTTGAACCGACTAAGGAGGAGATTAGGAGCATAGGAGGACGACCAAGAAGGTTTGGGTAAGTTCTAATGACCATCTAGCTTGAATTCATGGAGGAAATCCCATTACAAGTTGTTTGTTAGTTTTCCTTACACAACTCTTATTTCTAGCCATCTTCTCCATCCAATTCTTGAAGAAAGGACCTTGGACGACCCCTGGAGCTCAAACCACGATTAAATTTATGGAGCTTGGAGCTCTAGATCAGATTTTAAGGTCAGTTTTATAACTCTAAACCTTAAAGCTTTGCTTATATATCTTTTCTTATGAAAATGTTGCTTGCTCCCATTCCTTTCACACTTCTAAGTGTTTTTGCAACTAAATCTGTGAAGGACAGACCAGGTTCTTGAGGAAGAAGAAGGTGGCATTAATTCCAAAGTTTCATCCTAATCTAACTTTATCAAACGGTCTCCACCTTGTGCCCAAACGGTTTGCAAAATTGTTTGGAAGCAAACAGTTTCAAAACCGTTTGGTGGCAAATGGTTTCTCAAGACCAATTGGAGCAAACGGTCTCCAAGACCATTTGGATGGGTTGACCAGGTGTTGACCATTTGGAGTGCTGTTTTATACATTATGTACTAATCACCCTCCAAGAATAATTAACTAATCCCAAGTAAATCACCAATTGAAGGCACTTTAGTCACCTAAACCCTAATCGGGTCTATTGTTGATTTCAATGGTGAAATCATGTTGAAGTTTGGGTTGAGTGTCCCAAACGGTTTCAAAACCGTTTGGGGATCACTCAAACGGTCTCAAGACCGTTTGGTGACCACCCAAAACCGTTTGGAGGTCTAGGGTCAAGTGGGGTTGATCAATTGAGGGTCCAATCATATCAACTTATTAAAAACTTAAGTGCTGATTTGGTGACTAAACCTAGGGTTCAACCTTATGTAATTGACTTGGTGTTTTATGATATCATGGGCAAACGGTCTCAAGACTGATTGGAGGATGTCAAAATGGTTTCAAAACTGTTTGGAGGTCACCCAAGACCGTTTGGAGGTCTAGGGTTGACTATGGTTAAGTGGTTGAGGATTGAAAGGCAATCGATTGAAGTATAATCAATTAGTGACCTAATGATCAGATCTATGGTCCAAAACCTAATAGGTTGAAGTTAGTTTTGATGTGGACTTGAGAAAACGGTCTCAAGACCGTTTGGAGGAGGTCCAAATGATCCCAAGACTGTTTGGGGTCAGGTCATGACCCAACTGAGTGATGGTTCAATTGGTTCAACATCAAATAGACTCATGGTGATAAATGTTGAAGGTTGATCGATTCCAACCCTAATCCAATCAATACAAACCCTAATTGGTGATCAATTGAGGATCAATTGAGGGTCAAATTAGTAGAGGATTAACCTAATTGGCTCAATTGATAAGTGTTTAACCATGGCATAAACAATTGAGGGGCTCAACACTGGAAACCCTAAAGCAATTGGAAGTGTTGACACACTTTTGGGTCCATGCGGTTTTGAGATGTTTGGACCAAACGGTCTCAAGACCGTTTGAATCCAAACGGTCTCAAGACCGTTTGAGGGCAAACGGTCTTGAGTGTGTACTTGGCCAAATGGTTTCAAAAGTCAAAGGGTCCAAACGGTCAACCATTCCATGCGGTTTCAAAACCGTTTGGAGGTTGGAAGTGCAAAACCGTTTGGGGTCTTTTAAGGTCAAGAATGCTTAATGCTTTAAAGGCTTAGATGGTTTAATGGTTGATTAATATAAATCCTAATGATACCTAAAGACATTAAGGGAACAAGTAATTAGTTTATTGAAGCATGTTATGATCAATGGTGAACATTACCAAAGTACCCTTGATGGGTTTAAGTAGTCAACACCCCTTGATCAAGCAAACCCTAATGACCATATTAGTGATGACTTGACTTATGCTATCAAGGATGGTTTGACCTAATCTAATCATAAGAGATGTAAACATCCTCTAATGATAAGAGGAGAGAGGAGACTCCCTACATGTATGAGAATCAAGTAAAATACCTCCAATATGTATGAATACACCTAATTAGGGGATGATCCTTCATAGTGAGATCATGGAAACCCTAATTATGATGATCAATGAATCTTACCTAATTTGAGAACATGAATGAAATAAATCTTAATGCATAATGATGGTATGATCTTAATTCACTATAATATGAATAATAAACCTTAATCTAGGGTAATGTGAGGCAGTGAGAATAGTAAACCCTAATCTAGGGTAATGTGATGTAACATGAATAGTAAACCCTAATCTAGGGTGATATGATTATATGAAAAAGTAAACCCTAATTCTGAGTTATGTTTTTAAGCATTAAACTCTATGATGAGGTATGAGATAAGGAATCACTATTCCTAATCAATTAAGATGATGAATAACTCTAATTGGATTGAATGAGAATCCTAACCCTAGAAACGAGTCGTGGTAATATGACACGGTCGTGGTGAATCCTTTGTTGCACGACCGTGCAATGAAGCACGGCCGTGGTGGCTTACTCTTGTACGACCGTGCAAGATAGCACGGCCGTGGTGTCCTATATATATATATATATATATATATATATATATATATATATATATATATATATATATATATATATATATATATATATATATATATATATATTTGAAAAGGAATTTGTATTGTCCTGAGATAGTTACAATGTGAGTGTTATCAGTAAATGTTAACCATGCAGGTTTTTATAAAGAGGTGATCATATCCAGGTAAGGATTATAATGTCTTGTGTATTGAAAATACTTTACATGCTTCAAGTATAATGATATGCTATGTTACCTGGTGAGTGGTAACATATGAGCTTGATAGGCTGAATAAGCCATGAGAAATATATGCATTGTTATAATCAATAGTCATACTATTAAGATGACCAAATGATGTGATGTTACTTGGTAACAAGTGTTATGATGATTCAAGGGTTTGAACACCCATATTCCTGAATCACAATGATGTGACGGTTAGGGATTGATATCCCAACGTTAAAAGTATGAGATGTGAACTTGATACAAATAGTACTCTTTCTTTATGGCATTTGTGTTATTGATTTATGTTTAAAATCATGCTTGGTGCTAAAGAATGCTATAATGTACTTAAATAATCAAGATATCATGTAGAGCCCTGACCATACAACCATCATTGTCAGTATATGCATGATGATGAAATAGGTTTCCTAAGGGAACTCCTGGAGCACATACTTTTGAGTATGTGGGGGTTATGGACGTGAATATCCTTACGTCCTAATGTTGGATTTGATAGGACATGTATCACTAATCTCTCAATCCTTCATTATGTGTTTATGCCGGGAAGATATATCACTAATCTCCCGATGATGTTGTTAATGCCACATCGATGAGAGATAAACAAGAAATACCTCGATGGCAAAGAGAGTACAGAACGCCATTGTAGCCCTAAATAGAGAAGTTGCCAGAATACCTTGGAAATCTATTATAGCAGAGACACGATATGTCCTGCATGATGATCCTCATACTGACTAAGGAGTGATGATGTCATAGGAATCCGGCTCTCCTGATGACCTAGGTACGGTACCGATTGCGATCTAATGATGGTCGGTTGGAGTATGAGAGGTGTAACTCATCTCCTCAGGGCATAAATATGTTTGTAAAATGTAATCAGCCGCATAACATATTGCTTAGGTTGAACTATGAGAAACAATGATTGATGATACATTGCTTATAGTGCTCTAGTTTTGTAACTAGTATACATGTTCTTCATATTTCTTATTGTTATATGTCTTTCCTTTCAATTAATTTATAATTGAAATGATTACTTATAAGGATGTTGCTTCACATAGTTTATACAATGTTACTTGTTGTTGAATTTTTATATTTCTTCTGCCTTATGATATTCCTTTAATGCAATAACAAAGCTTCTGGCGGAGAGTTATAACTCTCACTGGGACAAATATTCAATTGTCTCACCCCCGTGGGATTCGACTTTTTAGGTAGACGCTGAGGACGAAGGAATCCATCAGTGGGTGATCAGCAGCAGCAGCAATCTATGGGATAGTAGTGATCCTCAGGTGGAGACACTAACTGTCAAGCTGTGTAGATAGTATATCCTATGTCGTCTCTGTACTCTCAGGTCCTAGGAGTATATCTGAGATTTTGGCATGATGCCTCGAGATTTTGTACCTTACCTTGTACAGTTAACAAGGTGGTTGATGTTGTAATTCTCGAGATGTGTCTGTTATAGAGATGTAATGATGAAACATGATGTAAATAACTTATCATATTCCTTTATGAAAGAGTTTTATCGTTTGATGGTCTCTTTACAAAAAGTTTTAATTTTTTGTGATTTTTGATAATTCCGATGTTAATCGCTTCCACATTCGTTGATCTTGTTTTCGTTATTCAGTCGTCACAATAGATAACCATAGGCATGGGTTGTGTGCTTTTATCCTCACTCACACACAACTCAGTTTCAACTTCCCTACATGTAACCCATCCTAGTACTTTGTAGTTGTTTCTTTTATGTCTTGTCTAGTCATTGCTTTTATGATCATTTAATCTGAGGCCTAAATTATTAGGATCTAATATTTGTGATGATACATTGTAATTCTTTATTCAAATCATTCATAAATTATTAGGTATGGTGATAGTTATTTTGATAGGTTGTACCTAGGACTCGAGTTTTGGCTTATATTCCATGTCTAGTTGAACTTGATGTAAAATACAACATACACATCCTTTTATACATGTAGTGAAAATGGTCACTAAACATCTTATAAAGTTACCTATTGTGAATTAGTAGAAGTGTAAGCCTTTTGAATTATTATTCTTGTGGATATGTTCATGGTTTTTAATCTTTGAAATATATACCTTGTTGGTAATTAATTTTATTAGATCATTTTTTTGTTTTAAGTAATCTCATTCTTGTGTGATTGGGTGTCACATGATATTTTTGGTTGTTTGTTCACAATGCTCAAGTCATTTTTCTAGTTGGAATATCCAATTTTGTAACATGTGAGGATTGTATTGTCTATATGATATGTATCAATAAATATATGTAATGGTGATAGGATACATATGTATATTATATAAAAACCCTCAATTAATTATTATGTTGAAGATGTTTTCCATTGTGCAACACGCATTGAAACCTTGATCAACTATGTGTGGGAATTCCAAAGCATGGAGTATTTTTTATAATAGGAAGGTGTGATCATATGTATATGGGTTCGATAAAGCAGGGTGCATATCTTTCCTATTTTTCCTTTCAGTTTGACTTAACTAGGTGATATTATTATGATTAATCATGGAAAGGCATCAAGATTACAAGAACTTCATACGATGAAATATGAATAGGAGTTGTGCGCCATCTATCTAAGAGTTACATCGAATGTAATCACGAAAAGTTACCCATCTAAATAGTTACGTGGGAGAGCACCCAAATTTACTCATGATTTAATCAAATATGGATTTTGAATTAGTATGAAGATTCGTTATTTTACTCTCTCAAGTTGATAGTTGGGACTACTAAATTGAATCAAAATAATGAGAGTAACTTTTTTAGATAACTAACTACTATCATCAAACTTATCAAATCAACAATTTGATCATGAAATGTTTTCTTGTAGAACTAATGGAAAACGCAAAATCACTTCTTCTTGTGATTGGTCCTTGAGGAAGAGAAGTCAAATGGATATAGATTCCTTGATTGGTTAAGGACATTGTGGTATATTCTTACTCAGGACTATAAGTTCTATGTCCTAAAACTCTTGTACTAGAAGAATCAGCTCGAAATGAACCCAGAGAAGAAATGGAAGATTATGTTAACCATATTAGGTACACCATTGACATCAAGTTCCTTAACATATGCTCCATGAAACATGAGCTTCACAAAAAACATGAGAAAATGGGATTTTTAAATGTGGAAACACATCTTAGGAATGTGTTCCAAGTACAAGAAAGGCAAGAGAGATACAATTTTTCCAAGGCATTGTTTAAGTGCAAGATGACTGAGGATGGTCCATTCGGGGATCATGCGCTCTAGTTAATGGGGTTGTTGAATGACTAGAGGACTAGGATTTCCCATATACCAACAAATTTTATCCTACAATTGTCATCACATTCGTACAATCAATATTTAATGAACTAGAACATGAAATTATTTGTAAGACCATTTTTTGAGTTCCATGACATGTTGACAATACTTGAAACTTAAATGCTGGAAAGACCAAATTTGTTTTGATGGTCAATAAAGGAAAGGGAACTCCAAAGGTAAAGGAAAATCTATGAAAGGTTTTGAAGCTTCCAAAAGCCTAAATCTTATGGATTTAAGGAGGGGTAGGAAAGGAAAGATATTTCCCTATCTAACTAGGGAACTAATGAAGAAGAAGTTGGAGGAAGGCATAAACATCTCCACTTTAGATATATTTTATAGTGAGAAAATTATCTTGTTCTTCACCATAGGTATTTAATATTGGATGTGAATCCCACATATGTTCAAATATGTAAGATCTAAAAGATTGTAAACCCCTTTAGAAGGGAGAGTTGAAACTATTAATTACTAACGGATCAAGATTTGACCATAACAGTGGATACCTATTACTTATATGTACTAGTGGGCATGCAATAAGTTTACAAATGTGATTATGTGCATGCCATATATCGAAACACTATTATTGTATCTTTCTTGGACAACAACATTTTAGAATTTTTGTTAACGAATCAAGTTTCTACTTCAAAAGATTTCATCTTTCGTGGAAGGGTCGGAATGTGTTATTGTATTAATAACTAGATATTGAGATAAGAATTTATAACATAAATACCAAGAAGCAAAAAATTGTTCACTAAAACAAAACCTATTTTTAGCATTTTTATCTACTGAACATAAACTATAAACACATTTCTGATCTCCATAAATATTTTTATATGGAGTCATTTTTATTTTATATCAATATAGACATGTTAATTTTGTTTACTGAGCAGGATGACAAAAGCATATTTAATGGATTTTAATAAAAGAGAGAGTGACCTACTAGGACTTATGCATACTAATGTGAGTTTACCTTTAAGAACAAGTTCTAGAGATGGATATTGGGACCGTCAAACTTATGTACGGATGCATTAGATTTGTCTCTGTGTATCTTATGAAATAAAAGTTAGAATTCATTGATAGGTTCAAGGAATTCATGAATATATTATAGAATCAACTTGTTAAGAAGATTAAGGCACTATGATATGATGGGGTGGATAATAATTAAGCCAATATCATGAAGGCCTTTTGAGAAACTATGTTATTACATCACAATTAACTATTATTGAACCACTAAAACATTGAATTGCACCATGTTAGACTTAGTACAATCAAATAATGAGTTTAGGCAATTTTCCAACTTCCTTATAAGATATGTGATGAATGGATTTTTATTCTCTTTTATAGGCCTATTTTATACCTATTTTGTGCATTTATTTGTCATTTTCTTGATTATATTTGCATAAATCACTATTGTTGGCATGTACATTCTATTTGCATAAAATTATGCTTATTTTATCAAATTTATATAATTTTATATATTCCTTGGACTTATATGTGTTTTTTTGCATTTTTCAGGTACTTTATGTATAATGCAGAGTCGGTGCCAACGACCCTTCAAGTCGGTGCCACCGAGATTACATCAGTAACTGATCTAGGAGAGCAAAGACGGTGCCACCGACTTCCTAGTCGATGCCACCGACTTTTTCAGAATCAGAAGTCGATTAGATCATCTAGATCCAACGGTCCACGTTATGTGGTACCGTAAGTTGGCCACTAACCTAAAAAAGGACGGCCAAACCTGAGGGGGACATCATGTTGCACCGCACGAAGGCCAGAGAGGAGAGGGAGAGAAGAACAGAGCCAAATGACGCCACCCAGGAGATCCGAGCACCTCTGACGGACGATTTTGCTACTGGAAGACTGTAGAAAATGCATTTCTCGAGGAGGATCATCCAGAACACCTTCTATCCAGGGGTTACACGAATTTCCTTCATGTTTTCCACATTTTTCTTCTCTCTCTCTATGTATTCACACGTGAAAACCATGTGGGGCTAAACCCCTCCTTTCCTTAGGACCCGAGAGTATCCCTAGGAATCATATATCAACTTTTTACATGAATTAATATAGATTTCTCTTTATTTATTTATTTTTTGAAAGCAAAACAACAATGCCCTTATTTTATTCCAGATCAGAATTGACTAGTACAAGGATATTTCTATCAAAAGGTCCTAAGTTGACCTTGTTACAACATTCCTCACGTGCTTGTTTTTCCATAAAATCAGCTACTTTGTTGCAATGGCGGGGTCGATAAATGACATTCACTGCTTCGAAACTTTCCAGTAAGCAACAGATGTCCTTGATTAGGAGATCAGTGTGCCCTCTTCCCATTCCACCTCCCTTGATTGCCTCGATCATCTCCTTGCAGTCTGCCTCAATAATGACCGACTTGAAACCCAAATCAGCACACAGCAGAATTCCTTCTCGGATCGCCATGCCTTCCCCTACAAAAGCCGAGTGAATGCCCTCCCGTACTAGTTGTAGAGTCGCCTTGAGCTTTCCTCTATGGTCCCGTATCACTGCTGATATTCCTCCCTGTTCCCCTTTCTTCCATGCGACGTCTGTGTTCAGTTTTACTGTGCCCTCTGGAGGTCTTCTCCATCTGGTGAACTGCTATGTTGTTTTCCTGCTCTGTTGCATTCTTGCCTCGTCGTAGTAGCTTCTATAGTCACCGATCAAATTCATGAAGCTTTGGACCAAGCTTGGTATAAAGACATCCTCCTCTCCGAAAACTTGCTTGTTGCGGGCTATCCAAGAGATCCACAACATGGCCATCCCCTGTTCAACCTCCTCTTCGACTGTATGGTGCAGCAATGCCTTGCATAGAGCTTGCATCGAGTTGGCGGAGTGTGTCCATCGGGAGATGTTGAAATCACTGTATGCCCAGATCTGTTGAGCCTTTTCGCATTCGACAAGTGCATGCAAATCAGTTTCCTGCTCCTTTCTGCACCTTGGACATGTGTCATTGTCAATAATATGTCTCCCCTTGAGCCTTGCCTTGGTGGGTAGAATACCTCTAAAGGTACGCCAGACGAAATGGAGGAGTTTTGGAGGCCAACGGCGCTTCCAAAGTTTTCTCCAGGTTTGCTCTTCAACCTCTCCCTCGCCGTCCATGCTAACGCAGAGGAATTGGTACGTAGAGCGTATAGAGAACTGACCCTGGGGATCCGGCTCCCAAATCACCTGATCTCTCTCCCTACTCCCATACAGTAGAATGTTCAGGATGCGTGTAGCAATATGAATGGGGAAGCTCTCGTGGATAATTTGTCTGTTCCATGACCTGCTCTATTCATTAAACAAAGAACTGACTACCCCATCATGCCTCTCTTCCTCATCTAGATATCGCTCGACCGGCCCCACAACTCCTGGAATCCACCTGTCCCTCGTGATGTTAATACTGTCCCCGTTCCCGACTTGCCAAAGCATACCATGCTTGCATTGTTGAAGCCCTCCCCAAATACTCCTCCACAAATAGCTTGGTCCCCAGCCCACCTTTGTTTCTAATAAATTCCCTGACTTGAAGTATTTTGCACCTAACACTCGTGCAGCCAATGTCTCCGGGTTTTGCAGAAGCCTCCAACCTTGCTTAGCCAGAAGTGCCCAATTAAATAATTTGAGGTTCTGAAAGCCCATCCCTCCATGAGTTTTTACATTGCACATTGCATTCCAATTTAACCAGTGGATTTTCCTCTCCCCCTCCTTCGATCCCCACCAAAACCGAGCTATCATGCCATTGATGTCGTCAATGATTTCCTCCGGTAATTTGAATATGCTCATGTAGTACGTCGGGATGGCTTTTATGACTGACTTGATTAGTACCTCCTTCCCCGGTCTTGATAGTAGCTTCTCCTTCTAGCCTTGTAGTTTCTTCCAAATTCTGTCTTTAATAGTAGAGAACACCATTTTCTTGGATCTTCCCATCGCCGTTGGCAGGCCCAAGTACTTGGCATGTTTGTCCACCTTGTCTACATTCAAAAGGGCACGTATTTTGGATCGCCTTTCTGCTTTCACATTGCTACTAAAGGCCACTTATGATTTTTCATAATTAATTCTCTGTCCGGAGGCTCTCTCATATTGGCTGACTATTGCAGGTACGTACGAGCACTCTTCAGCGGTGGCCCTAGTAAAAACAATGTTGTCATCTGCAAAAAAGAGGTGTGATACTCTTGGGCCGTGCTTGCTAGCCCGAGCCCCATGTAACTTGCCATCATGTGTCGCCTGCAAAAGGGTTGTGGAAAGTGCTTCCGCACAAAAAAGGAAGAGATAGGGAGAAAGTGGGTCACCTTGGCGTAAACCTCGTGTCGGTGTTATAGATCCTCTCTGAGCCCCATTTATGATGACTGAATGTGAGATGCATGAAACACACTATAAAGCCTTCGACCTCCACTTGAACGGAATGCCCAATCGCTCCATAGCCACACCCAGAAAACTCCATTCAATTCTATCATACGCCTTGCTCATATCCAGCTTAAGGGCCATAAACCCCTCCTTCCCTTTCTTCTTGTTCTTCATCATGTGAAACAGCTCGTAGGCCACCAAGGCATTATCAGTAATCAGCCGACCCTTAATGAAGGCACTTTGATTCACTGCGATCATTTTTTCCAACAAAGGTTTTATTCTGTTAGCCATTACCTTCGTAGCCATCTTATAGGAAACATTACATAGGCTGATGGGTCTGAAGTCAGAAATCTTCCTCGGGTTCTGAGTCTTTGGAATGAGAACAATGTCCATTTTGTTTATCTCTTTTAAGGAAGCATTACCCTTCCACCATGCAGTGATAAAATTCAGAATTTCCACTTTCACTATATCCCAGAACTTAAGATAAAAAATCGCCTTCATGCCATCCGGCCCCGGTGCTTTATCTGGGTGCATACTAGAGAGGGCCATCCACACTTCATCTTCACTAGGTAGTCTATCCAATATATCGGCCTCCTCATTCGAGATGACATTGCGTAGAGATGTCAAGGACTCGTCAAGTTCTGACGGATTAGAAGTTGTAAACAATTCGTTGAAAAAATCAATGATAATACCTCGAACCTCATCTTCGTCATCTGTCCACTGTTGATTGGAATCCACTAGCCCAAGAATAATATTCCTCTTTTTTCGTTGACTGGCTTTATGATGAAAATATTTTGTGTTTTTATCGCCGTCCCTCATGGATATATAATTGTGTTTTAAACGACGTACTTATGTTTGATCACCATCGGTAGAGTAATAGATTGATAATTTCTTCGGAAGGAGGATTAAAGGTTAGAAAATCATAACTTACACACTTTCCTATGCATTCCTTGGGAAAGGCAATGTACGGTCAGTGGAAAGAACCCAAAGTTTTCTATAATGCACCTAGACTAAGAGATAAATTACTACAGATGTGGAATTGGCTTAAATCTAGGTAGTGAATTGCACCGCGGAAGCGGCCAATTCTGACTACATGCTTTCTATCCAGGGTAGGAGTAGGAATTTATATTAATTCAGTAGAAATAAGATACAATGAGACCATGTGGTGAAATCAGTAATCCTAAGGAATTCATCTCATTTGAATCAACCATTTTTATTTTTCTTTTGATTTGCTTTTATTTTGTTAAAACTCAAATCCAAATTTATTATCATCTTAGCTGATTGATTGTAGTTAGTAGTAGTCACTGAGACTACATCTCCCTGAGTTTGACTCGGGCCTCACATAGGCCTATATTACTCAACGTGTGCACTTGCGTTTCTATGCACAGTTTTAGCGTGTCAAGTTTTTGGCACTGTTGTCGGGGACACGGTAAGTTTTCAACACTATGAGTGATGCAGTCCCCCACTCTAGGTCACTTTTTATTTTTCTTGTAATTTTATTTTAATCTTTTGAACTGAATTGCAAATCTTATTTATCTTTCTCAATTATTAGTATTGGTTCATACACTATTGTTTGAAATTTCAAGGTACTAGTAAAGCAACAATGGGTGATGGAGCAGCAGTTGGAGAAAAGACCATATGGGAGAAGATCAAGGCGTCTTCTTCGATTTCTCAGTTGGGCCCGATCAAGAAATAGGCAGTGAATGTGGCACAATACAAGATTGATCCAGGGTTGATTGCACTAGTCAAGTCACAGGCTTTTCACGGTCATACTCATGAAGACCCGGTGGTACACATAAGCAACTTTGTGGAGTGTTGTGATATGGTGAAAGTGGATAAATTTCCACAGCCAGCTATTTACCTGAAGCTATTTCCATCATCACTGGAAGATAATGTAAAAGAATGGCTATACAACCTACTAAAGGAATTCGTTGAGACATGGGAGCAGATGATTGAGGTCTTCTTTGAAAGATACTTTCTGTCAGAGAAGACCAATGAGTTGGTTCGATATATTTATAACTTCAAGAAACAGGCTGAAGAATCATGTCCAGAGGCGTAGGAGAGATTCCAGAATATGCTAAAAAAAGTCCCTCGTCATGGGATAGATCTGGAAAACCAGGCAAAGATGTTCTATTTTGGTCTTAACCATAACGAGTGTGTCACTCTAGATAGTGCTTGCACAAGGTTCGTTCTCAACGATGCACCATCTAAGTTCCAGGAGATACTACAAAACATGGCTAAAAACTAATCATGGGGTAATGAGAGAGAACGCCTAGAGCACATCCAAAGTGTGGCAGAGTCAAAGGCAATCAATGCATTGAATGAAAAACTTGATTTGATTGCTAAGAAGATATAGTAGAAGGAAGAAGAAGAAGAGGTAGAAAAGGTCAAGTACATGAGGCAACAGGGGTACAGAAACAATGAAGAAGATAGTACCAATGATATGCTCAAGAAACTACTCAAGCAAAATGAGTTATTCATGGGACAGACGCAGTAGGTTCTTCAAAGCCATGGGGCACAGATACAAAACATGTAGTATCAAATTTCTCAAGGCCTTTATGATCACTACCAAAGAGTTGGATCATATGTACACTATGACCACTACCAAAGAGTTGGGTCCAAGCACACTACCAAAGAGTTGGTGCTTCCATATGTACAATGTGACCACTACCAAAGAGTTCGGTCACTTCCAAGCACACTGCCAAAGAGTTGGTGCTTTCATATAATGAAATAGATATATTATGTTTCATGTGTTCATAGCCATAAATATGGAAAATCAAGCAAGATATCATACAAAAACAATCACTCATCCAATATCATATGCCAAGTATTCTAGTACACATATAACACAAGCATATTGTATAATAAGCCAAGTAAGAGGTAATGGCGTACCTTAGATCAAGACAAACCTAATCATCAGATATCCCTGATATCAACTATATCCTTGGTCAAACCTGATTAAGATAAGATCATATACTATCATCAGGTTCTCATCATCTCAACCCTAGTCATGTTCATTTTAGGGTTCACTTAGATCTTTAAGATATGTGCATCATTACTTGTCTTATCTTCTGATTATCTCACTGATGTCATAATTAAAACTAAGGTTCCATATATTTTTGTACACATATTAACCCTAGTTTATATACATTATTCAAATTAGGGTAACAACTCATGTATTAAGGGTCATCTTCATATAACAAGGTTTTCGTGTACAAAACTGATCTCATATTTACATATTATCTTCCATTTATAGATATGAGGGTTTTCTGTAAATCTCATCATTTATTAAGAATGTATATATTTTCCACATTATCTTTAGTGTTATTATCTCTAATTAGTCATATTAAGAAAATTACATGATTTCGTGTATCAACCTGATCATCACTATCATTAGGTGCATTAAAACATTATTATGGAGTTACTGATATTTTTTCATAATTTTATATCATCATTTGATATTTATTATCCATGAAATAAGCATTACGCATCTTACATGATATCACTAATATTTAAGCTTAAAAAGACTGATATTATGCTTTCATTGTGTTCTACTCATTTTTCTGAGCATTTCGGTATATTACTTGTATTTTTATGATAAGCGAACTATTTTCTAAGATTTATTGAAGAACTGGGAATTAACTGAAGATTTACCTTGAATAGCCAATGGGGATCCGCCACGTGGCTTAGAGGGTAGACGCTGCTCCTCCCTTCTTCTGGGACGCGGTTTAGGGCTGCAAAACCAGTCCTGTCTTTCTTTCTCTCACGTCTTGGGTTCCGCGTGAGACAAACCCCCTTCGCACGGTCTCCGCCTGATGCCTCTGTGCATCGTCTCCCCCATCGCAATGAATGTCACTGCTGTCGGGCTTGCTTTAGTGAGCAAAGGGCGTCACTCTCCTCCTCCTCATGGTGTTTCTTCTAATCCTTCCTGATTTCTCCAGCCTCGTTCCTTGCCTAGGTGTTGCTTCTCCTTGCCGCACCTCTTAGCATCTATTGTGGGACTCTCACAGTCTATGCGCTATGCCGAAAGTGTGGGCGATCTTACACCCAAGCCTCCATTGTGGGGACATTCTCTAGTGGTGATCGGTCACCCTAGATCCTCCTCTTATACTCACAATCTAGTCAACGCCTCCAGATCACCTCACCAGCACTTCCGACGCCTGCCTGCGTTCTTCGTTCTGGGTGTGCGCGAGCCTGCCGTCTCTGCCTGCTCTCAAACCACTAGCCATCACTCTATTGTGATCTCCTCCTCCTGGACCTCCATGGACTCTCTGCATCACGGAGCTGTAGCCACATGACTCTCCTCCAGTGAGGATGCCTCACCTCATGCCTAATGTTGTGGGCTTGAGCACCTCTTCACACCAGAACGAAGGCAAGGAGTCTTGCGCTCCTCAACCTCCGTCTCCTATCTATGGTTGGATGTTGCAAGTCACTCATGACTGCTGACGCATAGAAAACTCATCAGTGCTCTCATCCTCTCCCTATGACTTCCGATGGAGAGGTTGGCTAGAGGTATGATGCAGTTGTCTCGTAAGACTTTGAACTGCAGCTCTTGACGAGGCAAGTGGTCTCGTTCTCTCTTTCTAGTCCAACATATGCTTTGTATGGGGGACCCTAAGTCAAAGGAAACCGCTCATGACTCTTGCTTCCTCAGGCCACGACCTGGACGTGGGAATCAAACGAAGCTGGCACCTTTGCTCATTTTAACCACTGCGATGAAGACAACTCCCTAACTCCTCATCCATTCGATTCTATCTAAGGGTCTTGATAAGTGCTCAACAAAAACCTGATACATGGCTACTTAAACAAGGCCTCATTACTCATGCACCTGTGCGGCAGAGTCGACCGCAATATCATAGCATAATTTATAAAAATTACTGAGAACTATATCCATAAATCGTAAATCTAAACGTTAATTCATCAATATTCAAACATATATATCATTTAATAGGAACCTCACTTGAACATGAAACTGTAGATTTAGGCCCATAACATCCTAAGCTACCTTCTTTCCAACATTGAGGTCAAACTCCAACTTTACTAAAACACTTGAGATTCTCAAAATAGCTCAAAATGCATGACTTCACTTGCCTCATTGGACATTTTAGGATTCCAAAAGTCCACCCCATCACAAGACTTATACTCCAAATCTAGCTGCATGATGTTCCACTCAGGTATCTCCTCAATAGGGGGCTCTGGTTCCTTGATGACTGAGATATATTTAACCTGTTGATGTTGTTGAGCAGGTGCGGCATTCCCAGTAGGTTCCTTCTGAATGAGCTTCTTCATGGAAATAATGGAAAATAAGCTTAAAATATGTGTTCTCTTTTGTTAATGAATATCTTTTTGCAAGTATACGCTTTTCTTATATTCTTCTGTTACTGCCAAGTATATTAGTTTTATCTCATTGCCAAGATATGATGAGAGTTAAATAAAAGACATGTAGGCGTACTCAGTACAATATTTTTGAATATTATGCTGACGTGTACCGCATGTAATCTTTTGTTTAGGTTGTGGACATATGATCTTGAAGATCCAAGATAGTGAGAGTTGTGTGGAGAGCTGATGTACAGGTGGACATGTTGTCTTAAGATCCTGTAGTTTAGATGTAGTACATGTATATGTATAAGTTTGTTGTTCAATATGTAATATCAAATGTTGTAACAATTCATGTTGTAATTATATGTTGAATGGTGAACAAGTGTTGTATGGTTTTATTATTGTTCATGTGCATGTGCATGTGCTACTGACTATGTTTCCTTCTGACTTCCTTAATTTTCTTCTTCTTAGCCTAGTGTGGGATGTTTAAATTGGGATTCTCACTAAGGTGAGGGTTTCAATTTGGATGTCACACATCAGATTAAGTTTTAGAAAATCCAGGGACATCCCAAGTCCACAGTTCCCTTCCCTCATAGTTTGTATGGATTGCCAGGAGGATGCATGATGCCATTTAAAGCACTCTAAAACTCCACTACTACCGTGTCCACATCTCAAGTTTCATAAGAGACTCCCATGCCAAAGGATCAGGTGAAGGCTCTACACTGTAGTGGAGCAGCCACAATCAACAAGGAGACACCCATGAATAAGGAGAAGCAGCCACAAGTCGTGCCACCCACAGAAGGTGGTGTTGAAGCAAACTTAGGGGAGGAGACCCCCAAAGTTCCTTATGTTCCACCGCACAAGTGCATAGAGAAGCCAAGTGTGCCATTCCCAGATAGTCTGAAGCTGAGGAAAGAGAAAAGGCACCTTAGGAAATTTCTTGAGATCTTCCAAAAGCTCCACATCAACATTCCATTGGTGGAAGCAATAGAGAAAATCCCTACATATGGAAGATTCATGAAAGACATCATTAATAAGAAACGCAGGATCAAAGATATAGATGTTTGGTATGTTGATGAAGTAGTGAGTTCTATTATTATGGGAAAGTTGTGAAGAAAGAGAAAGGATCTAGGACGTTAATACTTCCCTTGTTCTATAGGTTGACAACAATTCCCACAAGCACGGTGTGACTTAGGGGCAAGCATTAACCTCATGCCTCTTGCTACTTTTCAGAAGTTGGGATTGCAAAAGCCAACAAAAACTCCCTGACAATTGAGTTGGTTGATGGATCAATTGTGAAGACACAAGGTATATGTGAGGATGTGCTAGTCAAAGTAGACAAGTTCATTTATCCTGTAGATTTTGTGGTTATCGATATGCCTGAGATGAAAGTATTTGAGACATTATTGGGAAGGCCATTCCAAGCTACGGCTGATGTGATCACTGCCATTAGGCGAGGTTACTTGACACTTGGGATTGGTGATGATAGAGTAGAATTTAAACTACCAAATGAATCATCAGAGCCACCCCTTGACAACCCAAGTTGAAGGTATTCCTCATGTCAAGCCTAGGACATTAAACAAGGGCGCTTGTTGGGAGGCAACCCAACTTTTAGATTTTTTCTTTATGTTCTTTTGATTTTATGCACTTAGTTTTACTTAATTTTTCATTTTTTTTATAAAAATGGTACCTTAATTTGTGTTTGGAAGTGTGCAGAACTTACAAAGTCAGTACCATCGACATTCGTGTCAGTGGCATCGAGATTTGATCAGTGTTGGATCGTCTTTGGAAAGGTAGAGTCGGTGCCACTGACTTCCTTAAAGATTTTCATAAATTTACAGGCGCGTATAACTAATAAACTGTCAGTGCCACTCAAATTTTTTATTGTTCCAGGTTCGGTGGGTGCATCGATGCATCAAAAATGATTGGCAGAGTTGGTGCCACCGACTTCCCTGAAGATTTTCAAAAAGTTACAGGCGTGTATAACTAATAAACTCTTGGTGCCACCGAAATTTTTGATTGTTCCAGGTTCGGTGGGTGCGTCGATGCATTGAAAATGATTGGCAGAGTCGGTGCCACCGACTCCTAGCAGACAGCCACCTAAAAAAAGGTCGTAAATAGCACTGAAACAATTTTTTATAGCACCGTTTTTTTATAGAGAAAAGAAGGCTAAAGAATGGCATGTCCTAACACCACTAATACACAAAAATGGACCACCAAGAAGAGGGAGATTATCAAGCACAAATTGGTCAAATGATCCTCCAACCATCCACCTCTAACACCCTTCAGAGCAAATGGTACCACTATTCCACCTCTTAAGTTGGATTTTTGACTATGAGGCCATAGTCATATTCAAATTTAGGGGGGGTGTTGGAATAGCCTTTTATCTTAGCTTTTCTTTATTTATTTTATGATGTTTTATCTTATTATCTTTTCTTTATTTTCTTTTATGATGCTTATTTTTGAAAATTTTAGTTTTTTTTATTTCTAGGTTTATTGCAATTTTTAGGATTCACAGTCTATCTAGTGTAATTTGTGGAGAAGTAAATGCATGGTTTCATTTGATTATATCAATCTCTGGGTTTGGGTGCACATGAAAAATGAGTAAATTTCAAAAACAATTATGAGCATATCTTGTGAGTAATTGAGTTGCATAACTGAGGAAGTGTTTGGGTAAGTCAGCTTCAGGACATGAGAATATAAATGACCATCTTAATTGTCCAAGAAAGTGGCTGACAAGGTTGTTGAGCCCGAACCGACCAAACACTAACGTGACCCTAAACTAAAATATAAGAGAGAAACCCCTTGATTACCCTATACACAGGTCATTAGAGAGGGACATATGATTTTCTCTGAAGGTTCTATCTCTTAGTTGTTTGATCTCATCCACCGCATACATCCACTTTACACTCCACCATAAGAAGATTGAGTACATGGTATCATTCTTTCTCTTGATTGCATTTACATTGCATAGTAGATCTTTCATAATAGTTGTTTATTTTTGTGTGGATTAAAAAAAATGAAAAACATACATACACAACAAAAATTATGGTGCATGTCCTGTAGTTGCATGAAATCTTATTCATATAGTTTTCATATGCAATATATATCATCTTGCAAATATCATGTCTAGTTTCTTCTCTAATATAAGAAGGTAGTGATTTTTCCCATACCCTAAAAAGAAAAAAGAAAAAAAATAAGAGAAGCATTGGCATAAATCAAATGTACAGTGCAAATGGAAGCCCAAAGAAATTCTATCATGTTGAAAAAGGGGCTTGGAAAAAAAAGAGAAATTGAAAAAAAAATCAGAAAAAAGAAAGATTGAATAGAGTTTCAGAAAGTGAGGGATAAAGGGCATAGTCCAACCTATATCATAAGGAAGAATCAGTACATGATGTAGTTTGTAGATATTTTGTCTTATTTTGAGATGAAATAATAGTTGTATTCATCATTCCACCTCAATGATTAGGCATTAGGAGGCATTTTATAAATTTTCATCATCATAGGTTCATCATAATTTTTTTATTGCATGAATGATTTTATGTGCTCATGATTCTTCCAAAGCCACCCATTCTAACTACCTGTTGCTCTTATTAGTAGGCCACTCAATTGATTTTCTCCTCATTCATTATTTATCAGAAGAATTGCTTCCATTTAGATGGTAGGTAGAGAAAAAGAGCAACGTAGATAGGAGATCACACGATGCACCAAGTATGAACCGAATGAGTTGATCGTATTAACTGCTTTAATTGATAGTGTTTCATTGATTGGGGGACATACATCTTTTATAAAGGTTTTTGGTCGCTAGGATGGCAGTTAGTGTTCAGTGGTCAGTGAGGGCCGGTATGAGGACCAAAGGTGGGGACTTTTTAGATGTACCTTATGTACTTATGTCCTTCAGCTGACTTATCTCAATCAGATCCAAACGTTTTGTTGCTCGAGGATGAGAAAGGTTTAATCTTAGGGGAGTTTGATGCATGGGTTTTGATTCTCTTTTACAGCCCTATTTTATACCTATTTTGTGCATTTATTTGTCATTTTCTTGATTATATTTGCATAAATCACTATTGTTGGCATGTACACCACGTTTGCATCAAATTCTGCTTATTTTATCATATTTATATGATTTTATATATTCCTACGACTTATATGCATTTTTCATGTACTTTATGTACAATGCAGAGTCAGTGCCACCGACCCTTCAAGTCGGTGCCACCGAGATTACATCAGTAACCGATCTAGGAGAGAAACGCCAGTGCCACTAACTTTTGTAGAATTAGCACTCGATTGGACCATCCAGATCCAACAGTCCATGTTATGTGGTACTGTAAGTTGGCCACTGACCTAAAAAAGGATGGTCAGACCTGAGGGAGACATCACATTGCACCACACGAAGGCCATAGAGGAGAGGGAGAGAGGCACGGAGCCAAAGGGCGCCACCCAGGAGATCCGAGCACCTCCAATGGATGATTTTGCTGCCAGAAGACTATAGAACATGCGTTTCTCAAGGAGGATCATCCAGAACACCTTCTCTCCAGGGGTTATATGAATTTCCTTCATGTTTCCCACGTTTTTCTTCTCTCTCTCTGTATTCGCATGCGAAAACCATGCGGGGCTAAACCCCTCCTTTCCTTAGGACCCGAGAGTAGCTCGGGGAATCGTATATCAAATTTTTACATGAATTAATATAGATTTCTCTTTATTCCTAGATATATAATTGTGTTTTAAACAATCTACTTATGTTTGATCACTATCAGTAGAGTAATAGACTGATAATTGCTCCGAAAGGAGGATTAAAGGTTAGAAAATCATAACTTATACACTTTCCTACGCGTTCCTTGGGAAAGGCAATGTATGGTTAGTGGAAAGAACCCAGAGTTTTCGATAATGCACCTAGACTAAGAGATAAATTACTATAGATGTGGAATTGTCTTAGATCTAGGTAGTGAATTGCACCGCGGAAGCGGGAAATTCTGACTACAAGTTTTTTATCCAAGGTAGGAGTAGGAATTTATATTAATTCAGTAGAAATAAGATACGAGGAGACTCTGTGGTGAAATCAGTAATCCTAAGGAATTCATCTCATTTGAATCAATCGTTTTTAATTTTCTTTTATTTTGTTCAAACTCAAATCCAATTTTTTTATCAGCTTAGTTTATCGCATTGTAGTTAGTAGTAGTCACTGAGACTACATCTCCCTGAGTTCGACTCGGGCCTCACATAGGCCTATATTACTCGACGTGTGCACTTGCATTTCTATGCACAATTTTAGCGTGTCAATATGCTTTAAAAATTATAAGTGTTTCCAATTGATTGCGTACCTTCTAAATTGTCTATATTAACTATCGTGTTTAAAATTAACCATACACCTTCTGAATTGATTTCAGAGACAACATGTGAAATATATACTAGGGAATGTCACAACATGTATCGTATCAAGGTATAATAATTTGAAAACTATATCAAGAAATAGTTTTTGAAATATTGACCCAATTCAGATACATGTTATTTTTTATTCCTTGAGGAAATAAGGGATATTACTTGAAGAAATTCACTTGACAAAAAAGTTTTTATTTTTCAAACTAGTGCATTTCTTGAAAAGGAATTTCTTTCCAAAGGAGCCATTGTGATGAAAATAGAACTCAAAGAAATATGAGACTATAAAAACAATGATTTGGAGGTAGATGGGGAACAAGGAGAATCATAAGCTATTGTGGAATCTCAAATTCCTCATGTATCAAAAGAACCAAAGGTCTAGTAAGACACATATAGGGCCAGGGAGATTTGTATTTCTCATGACTCAACAAGATGATATGATGATCATGAATGATGAATATTCGTCAATCTATCATGATATTGTTGAGGGACTACATCAAAATAATTGTCTTGAGGCTATGAGATCTTAGATGTACTTCATGTACATCAACAAGGTATGCACCTTGGTGGATCCATTTGAAGATGTAATACCCATAGGGTGTGAATGGGTCTACAAGAAGAAGCCTAACAAGGATGATAACGTACATACCTACAATGAGTGGTTTATTATGAAAAGATTCAAACAAGCTCAAGGTATAGACTTTGATGAAACCTTTTAACATGTTACCATGGTTAAATTCATTGATAGTATGCTTTTAATCGTAGCTTATCATGACTATGAGATCTGGTCAATGGATGTTAAAACCACATTCCTATAGGGAAGTCTTCTTGATTATGTGAATAACAAAACCCATAGGTTCTATCACCCGCAATGAAGCTAAAATGGTTTGTAAGATACAAAGGTCAATTTGCAAGTTGAAGCAAGCATCCAAATGCTAGAATCATCTTTGGATGATACTATCAAAGAGTTTTGATTTACTAAAATTAATATGCACCTTGTGTTTATGATAAGGTTAGTGGAGCCTATTGAAATCTTTATATTATATGTATTTGACATGCTATTGATGGAGAATGACATCCCTACTCCAGAATTGGTTACGACTTACTTGGGGAATACCTTCTATATGTAGGATTTTGGAAAAACCTCTATAATTTACTAGTCAAGATCTATAGAGTATATGTAGAAGGGTTCTTGTTTTATGCGAAAGTATATAATTGACAATGTACTGAAGAGGCTTAATATACATGATTCTAAGAGAGATAACTTACCCATGACACATGAAATAAGTCTCTCTAGAACTCAATATCATATATCCTTTAAGGAGGGTGCACACATGATTAAGATTCCATAAGCATCTACAATTGAATCTATCACTTATGCATTATTATGTGCATGCCCTAACATATCATATGCTTTGAGAATGATGAGAAGATACCAGTTGAATCCATGTGACAGTTATTAGTTTTCTTTAAATAATATCCTTAAGTATATGATAAGAACTAAAACTAGTACAAAAAATACCTCTAATGTCAGTTAAAATGACCCTATAATGTTGGTTTCTTACTGACACCTAAGTGGGCGACACTATAGTCAAGCGTTTCTGATGTTGATTATTTGGGGATGTTAAAATCCATGACAGAGATCTAGCCTCGATTGCTATGATAAAAGAAACCAACACAGCTAAGCATTTGTGTCGTCAGATTACATATAATAATCAATGTCGTACTGTCACACATGTAACACTTATAACTAGTAAAGGTCTTTGTCTCGTCAATTTCTACCAAAAACCGACATCCATTTAGTAACTTAGCAGTTGGTTACAGCAACAAAAATTGATGATCAAGTGATATAGTGTCAGGTTTTTCAATACGACCAATGACTAGGACCCTATAGACCTTTCTGCCCAACACAACAGTTTTAGGGTAGTCCTATTGTGTCGATTTTTGGCTGAAAATTGACGAATCAGATCGACAATGTTAGTTTTTTTCGATACAATCGATGACTAAGTTTTATTTAAAGTAACAGGTCTACATACCTATTGTATGGCTGTTCAGTAGGATGTAGAGTCTGCAATTCAATAGAACTATAGGTTCCGTCCTGTGTTCATCCTAATTACATGCCAACAAACCTACAAAACTTGTAATAGCAAAATCAATACACCCACATACAAGATTTATTCTCCAATTTCATCCTAAAAACATGTACAAACATAATTCTATTCATTCATCTTCACATTCATTCAAAATCATGATACATGATTCACATATGCACCAATTTCATTCCAGTTACATTCTCATGACATGTAGAAACACATTCTCATTGTATTCATTCATCTCACATTCACACACATGTATATATTCATCATTCATATATGCACCAATTATTTACTTTTTATCAAATTTAAAGTTGAAGAAGTCATAAGCACCATGTGTATATAATGACATCAAAGTTTAGAAAACTCATTATTTATCCCTATCAGATTCAAAGTTCACTTCCTTAACGAAGGTTTGTGCCCATTGTTCTCGTATCTCATCTAGTTGTTATGTCGTATAGGGCTTTCTCATGTCAAACAATTGTAATGAGAATGAGATAATCAAATAGTTTTATATTTTCATATTATCAAATGATACTATTTACTTATGATGATCAAGACTATATATATAGTTTACATTTTGTATGCAGTTGATGTCTAGTGCCCTATATCTGACAATCATGTCCATATATCACATCACGTAGTATTTGTATACCCAACCATTATCTTGTATAGGGCACTATAAATTTACCTATATACAAAATGTTAATAAATAAAAGTAAGCATAGTTGGCATAAATATGCATTGGAGTCAGAAACTACATCAATATTCTGCCAACTTATCACTTTTTTTCTTATCCACCTTCCCTCTGCCTTTTTGAATTCTTTTATAGCCCTATGAATTAGTGTAACATATTGAATTGAAATTATTCAATAGTCATGTAACAAGATATGTTAAAAGATATAAATATACTCACATGAATAATATTTTTCTTATTTCATGTGCCAACTATCTAGTTTGTCACCCTTAGGGTCTAGATAATACTTAGTTAGCATCTTGGAGACAATTACCAACAACAACCAATGATCATTCCTGAGTGGAAAGAAGACAAATAAAAGAAAAGCCATAATCCACAATGAAATGAAATTCTTATGTCAAAAATAAAAGCTAAGAACAAAAACTTACTCTACATTGAAAGAAGCTATAATCATTCTCCTTTTCTCTTTACCAAAATATTTAAATGCAATAGAGCAATAACTGATAATAGATGTAGGGTCTTTACATGGATAATGAATGATATAAATATAAATACCACATGGGGTAGTGTTAACTCTTTTTACATCCTATATAAGCATTCGCAAAACATATATCATGAATGCATTAATATATAAGAAAACAGATCAAATATATAAAATGAGGTATTTAGACATATAAGATCTCATAATATCCAAATTTCTATCACAAATGTATTGAACCAAGCATAATTAAATATCTTCAAAACACCTTGCAAAAATATACTAGTATCATGAGGTTCACCTATAGTGTCCTCCTTAGTATGGACCATCATAGGTGACCTTTCTTCAATGTTTCCTATCCATACCCCCAACCCCCTACAATTAGGACCTAGTGAGTTGAATATGTCCTTTGCAAGCCAACCACATAACCAAATATCTTTAGGTGGAGGTGGAGGATGACCTGTGGGGGTTTCTTAGGCGCTATGTCCTGCATATAAATATTCTCATATCAATTTTCATGTATAGACAGATACAAATACAATGTATATTTAGCATACATCAGTATAGACAACTCCCACTTTGGGCTAGCAACTATGACGCCTTCAGCATCACCTATCGTCTCATGCTCAAGATGGTTATATGTAAGAGCAGTCTACTTCCAAGTATCATAGACAAGCCTTCGTATCATGTGAACTGAATCGACGGGCATTGAAGCACCATGAATCATGTCACCTACAAGGCGTGGGTAAGCCGCACCCTATTCAATGACTAATGCTATAAATAAAAGATGGCATAACCTCAACCGCTACAAATTTGTGTATTGTTAAGAAACTGATGCCAGAGGTCGTTATCTGAATGGAAAAAAATTGGTTTGAGTCATCAGTTGGTTAACAAAAACCAACACCTATGTTGAGCACTAAACGTTGATTTGTTGTCAGAAACCAATATTGGAGACCCTTATCCGAATGAAGAAAAAAAAAGACCTAAGTAAGGCCTTATTTGTTGGTTTTTTGGGGGGCAAATCGACACTACAGAGAAATTTCGGGGAATAATTTTTTGCATGGATGTGGCGTGAATCCTCCATTGTTACTTTTTTGACAGAAAATTGATACCAATTCTACCATTTTTCATAGTTTTTATATGAGAATCAACATCGATTTTAGGAAAGACAAACTGACACCAGAAGTATTTTGTAGGAAAAAATTATTTGACGCGAAGGTGTTTATGGTCAGTTCTCGGAAAACTGACATTCATCTTAAAAATTTTGAAGGAATGTTTTTTCCCTAAAAATATATTTTTTAGGTTATTTTAGATATCAGTTTTCATAAAATATAACTGGCGTTATAGAAAAAGTGGTACCTGGGTATGTTCTAAATTGGAAGGATTTGATCAATGGTGACATTTATGAAGAACTAACGTGTAACATCCCTGACGTGGGTTATGCCTTAACCCTAGATGTTTTGCTTAATAAAATTAATTATATGCTTGCTTTTATTTCTTGAAAAGTAATTAAGGTTCAAGAGGAACTTATCTTTCAATTTTAGTCCTTTTTGAATAATGTTGAAACATTGTTTTGTTTGTTTTGGACTAAAGTGCAAATTACCCAATTTGAGGGGTTAACTTGCAAAATTTGCATGATAAGATGTTCCTCAAGTGTTTAAGCATCATAAGGATGAAAATGATGTAGTGGTATGGCTTGTGGTAGCCTGAATAATAAGAAAGAGCTTGTTGAGCAATGTTTGTCCATTAAAACCTAGTTTTGGTGTAATGTGCAATTTACCCAAAACCTAGGGTTCGATATGAAAATTACCACTTCTAAATAGTCCCTAATGTTTCTTGGAATCATGTAGAGCAAATAAAATGATAGGAGCATCTCATTTGAATCACTTTGGAGGAGAGAGAATCTTGATATTAAAATAATCAAGATTTAAGCACAATTGGAACTTTACTTCAATTTAATGCAAAAATAAATATATTAATTGAAGAGCCCTTCAACAAAAAAGGTGAGGGATGATTTTGCAAAGGAATGTACGGCCAAGTTCCTTGCAAAGGCATGAAAATATCTAAATGAAGTGGATAACTCACTCACATTATTATAAGAAAAAGAAATATCCACTGCCTTATTGGATATTAGTATAATATGATTTAAGGTGCTTAATTTGCTTTTCTTTAAATCATGGATAATTGAGAGGAATAAGAGTCAAGGAATATAGCCTCGTATCTAAGGAAGAGGAGGGGGCAAGTGGCAAGGAAATGGAGTTATTCCCTACTTTCTCTCTCCTAAAATGATTTTTTGATAAAATGCATATATGTTCCTTTATCCATGAGTTGAAAGGGTAATTTCGAAGCCCCTTTCACTTCTTGCTTGCAAAAACGACCAAGGGATCTTGGAGCAATAGGAGGACGACCCCCAACCTGTTGGTAAGCTTCTTGACCTTCTTTCACCATGATTTCATGGTGGAAATCGAAAATAAATGATGGATTTCTTCTTTTCTCCATGCAATCTTCTATCCTAGCCATTTCTTTTCACTCAAAAGCTTGAGGACGAGCTTGGGATGGTTGAGAAAGCTTCTTCCACCATTAAATACGTGGATCTTGGAGCTTTGAATCTCAATTGGAGGCGGGTTTTATAACTTGAACCCTTAATATTGTTATTGCATTCAATTCCTTATCAATTATGGATCCTTTCTTCATTCTCGAAATCTTATTTGGTTGATTGATGCAATCACCATGAAAATCACAACAAGTTTCATTGGTTTAGAGCTTGATGATGATGACATCATCATAAGCACACACCTCCCTATATATCTAATGCAAACGGTTTCAATAATAGAATCCAATCGGTTTCACCAAACCGTTTGGAGGTTTGGTTTCCAAACTGTTTAGATGAGTTGACCGTTTGGATGGGTTGACCGTTTGAGTTAAGGACCCTGGTTAATGATGTAGGAGGATCTAATGGCTCCAATTGATTGAATCAACATATGGACAATCATCCAATTAGAAACCATAATCGGGTTAAGTGTTGAATTTGCAATTGGTTGATTTATAACTTTGGGTTGATTAACCCAAACGGTCTCAAGACCGTTTGGAGGTCAACCAAGACTATTTGGAGGTCTAGGGTTGAGTATGTTTGAGTAATTGGAGGTCCTGAGATAGCCAATTAAAATGCAAACAATGGTTCAATTGGGGATCAATCCTATGATGCAAACCCTAATTGAACTTCACAAATTTTAATGATGGATGGGGAAAATGGTCTCAACACCATTTGGAGGTTATCCAAACGACCTCAAGACCATTTGGAGGTCATTCAAACAACCTCAAGACCGTTTGAGGTAGGGTCATTTCATGGTTTGATGATGATCCAATGATTTCAATTGGACTAGTTCCACAATGTCAACCATTGATGGTCCCTCGATTTCAAAACCCTAATTGATGGTTTCTTGATTATAAACCCTAGTTCAATTGGGTTCAAAACCCTAATTGAAGTTCTAATTGATGGGTGATTCAGTGGTCCAATTGAAGAATAAATCAGTGGTGTAATTGATAGATGGTTTAATGATTGAAATCTTGAATTGATAAAGTGATGAAAGACCTTTTTGATCCATTCAATTTTGAGAGAGTTTGGACCAAACGGTCTCAAACCGTTTGGAGACTCAAGTGGTTTCAAGTTTAATTATCCATACGGTTTCATTATTTTTTTTCTTAAACGGTTTCAAACCGTTTGGAGCATCAATGGTCAAGAATGTTTGGATGTTTCAATGTGATTAAGTCAATTGGAAACCTAAGGTGATGAAAGATTAAATGACCCTATGGTTGTTACTGATGTATCTCAAAGATAATCATTAGGGTTGTACCTTTAAGGTACTAAGTGATTGATAATCCTTAGATGAGTTAATCCTTGAAGCTTAAGTAAGCAATAACTCAGTACACTGTGTCAATCATAGATGTATTTACTTGATTGAAGTGTTGATGTAAACCTAATCAAGTTTAAAGGATGATAGAAAGGAATTCATACATGAGTATTAATCATGTGATGATTAGGTTATGATCCTTAGTAAATAGATCATGAAACCCTAATCCAGAAGGTTAATGAACCCTAACCCTAATTCAGGGTAGCATAATGTAAAACCCCAATTATGGCAATGGAGAGTGAAACCCTAATTGGGATGAATAATAAATCCTAATTATGGGTAGTTGAATAAGAAACCCTAATTTTAGGGTAAAGTGCATGAAACCCTAAACTAGTGTAATGTGATGTAAAACCCTGATGTATTAATATGAAATTGTGAAACCCTAATTGAGGGTGATGTCATGTGAAACCCTAATTGAGGGTGATGCCATGTGAAACCCTAATTGAGGTTGATTCCATGTGAAACCCTAATTGAGGGTGATGCCATGTGAAACCCTAATTGAGGTTGATTCCATGTGAAACCCTAATTGAGGGTGATGCCATGTGAAACCCTAATTGAGGGTGATGCCATGTGAAACCCTAATTGAGGGTGATGCCATGTGAAACCCTATTAAATGGTATGATTAGGAGCCCTAATACAGGGTGAAGGTATGTGAAACCCTAATTTGGAGTTATAATACATGAAGCCCTAATCTTGGACAATATGATGACAAACCAGAACCCTAATAATAAAATAGTGAGTAAAACCTTATAAAGGTGAAATATCTCAAATGGTTGATTATAGGCAACCTTATAGTAAGCGATGCCCTAACCTTAGTTGAGTCCATATCATTGAAGATAGTTGGACCATTCTTGTGTGTGACCTATGCACTTCATGGTAAGAGTGATAGGTTAGTAAATGAAAGTGTTAAGATGGGAAATACCCTAACCCTAAATTGGGTAATGGGACATCAGAAACCCTAATGTGATGTGAATAGTAAGCCCTAACCTTATTAAGGGAATAGTGGTGTTACTATTGTTGTACTTGAGGTAATATATTTTTTGTTACCTAGTGAGAGGTGACAAGATGTTTAATGGCCTTGTGAGCCATATGGTTAGATGTTGCCTAGTGAGAGGTGACAAGATGCTTTATGGGCCTTATGAGCCATGAGAACAATTTTGGCATAGTGAAAGGCACCAAGATGATTATAAAAGTTAACTATAAGAAATGATAATAATAAACCTAATAAATAGGAACAATTGTATTTAATAAGGAATGTGAACAGTTATGAAGGCTAACCTCAGGGTTCAAAGCTTAGAGGAGGATGTGATGATTAATGATGGGTCAAAGGAATTTGTAGTCCATGATCCATGTAATTAGGTTTGGTTAAAGTCCAATACCTGGCAGAGGTGTAATGCCTGTAATCAGGATTGGTTAGAGTCCAATGCCTGGTTGTGTAATCAGGATTGGTTAAAGTCCAATGCCTGGCGGTGTAATCAGGATTGGTTAGAGTCCAATGCCTGGCGTTGTAATCAGGATTGGTTAGAGTCCAATGCTTGGATGTGTAATCAGGATTGGTTAGAGTCCAATGCCTGGCGGTGTAATCAGGATTGGTTAGAGTCCAATGCCTAGCGGTGTAATCAGGATTGGTTAGAGTCCAATGCTTGGTGGTGTAATCAGGATTGGTTAGAGTCCAATGCTTGGCGGTGTAATCAGGATTGGTTAAAATCCAATGCTTGGTGGTGTAATCAGGATTGGTTAAAGTCCAATGCCTGGCGGGGTAATCAGGATTGGTTAGAGTCCAATGTCTGGCTGTGTAATCAGGATTGGTTAGAGTCCAATGCCTGGCTATGTAATCGGGATTGGTTAGAATCCAATGTCTGACTATGTAATCAGGATTGGTTAAAGTCCAATACCTGGTAGAGGCATGAAGCCTGTAATCAAGGTTGGTTAATGTCCAATGCCTAGCTGTGAAATCAGGATTGGTAGTGTCCAATGCCTGGCAGTGTAATTAGGTTTGGAAGAGTCCAATACCTGGCAGAGGCTCAATGCCTGAAATGATGACATAGGATTGGTAATAACCCAATACCTATAATGATGACACAGGATTGGTATTAACCTAATGCTTGTATTAATGATATATGAGTACATGTTAGATATAATTCCATATCTATTTAGTTGATTGGCTAAGGCCAACAGATTGAAATAAGAATGTCTCATGGGTGACATATCAAGATAATGAGTATCACAAAATAAGTTTGACATGATGGTATAATATGATGGATAAATGATATACATTTTCTTCCTATTCCTTATTAAGAGAATAGATGATTTATTGTTCTATCATAAATAGTTGCAATACTTTAAAAGATGGAAATGCTTTAAACTGCTTATTCTCTGCCCAGTCTTATATCATTAAACTGCAATAATAATGTTTTCGGTAGAGAGTTATATCTCTCACTGGGGCAATTACAATTGTCTCACCCCAGTGGGATCCAACATTTTTTAGGTGGACAAGCACATAGGAGACTGAAAACATCTTGCAGAGGAAGTACATCAACAACAGCAGGGACATCAGTAATAGCTCAGGTGGAGTGTATTGTCTGTCGTGTCTTGTAGATAGAAGTCCTATGTGTCGTCTCTGTACTCTCAGGTCCTCGGAGTTAGTAGTTAGTATTTTTAAATCGATCTGAGTTTTTGTCTTGATGCCTAGAGGTTCTTATACTATCTGGGTTTAGCTTTTAACAAGACAGTGGATATTGTAACTCTCGAGAAGAGATGGTACAAGATATGTACTTATGAACCAGGATGTAAATGTAATGCATTGGTTCTTGTTGAAAGAGTTTTCCTATGATTGGATCTCTTTGAAAAAGTTTTAATTTTTAGTGATTTTCAGTAATCCACTATTAATGATCGCTTTTGCAAATGTATTTATTCGATGTTTGGGATTAGTCATTACATAACATTTTATGGTCTATAGAGTCATTTTTCTTTTGGAATGGATGTTAGGAAAAATGACATTAGAAGTCAAAATGTACTAGTATAAGGATCATCTCTTGATTTATGGAGGTTAGGAAGACTTGCTTGTAAAGGGTTATGTTGAATAAAGCTTCCAAATCGACAAGGATGACTAATTATTATAATTATAATTCATGTTTTCTCAATGAAAGATACATAAGATTGAAGAGTTCTAAACAAGAGTCGATAGATGATTATACACTATAGGTCGAGTATGCTACTTTATCAATTGTAGAAAGGTCATCATATGGATCATGAAGTTCATTAGTGAACTTGGGGTGGTTCCAACCATTGATGATGTAGTATATCTTAACTGTGACAATAATGGAGATATTGCACAAGCTAAATTGATCCATCTTTCCAAGAAAATTCTACAAATTTACCATATCAATTGGGAGATCATAATCTGAATAGATGTTAATATTTGTGGAGTAATACAAAAAATATTTTTTTGATATCCTAAAAAAAGAAATTACATTGTAGAATCATGATGGTCATGTTAGATCACATGTATTTAGATTCATGGCACATCTTGAGTGTAAATGGGGGACTACGACCCACTTGTATCATGATTGTAATAAGATGGTAGTTTTTATAATGAACAAAATGTATTACCAGTTATTATGTTTGTTTCAGTATGAGATCATGAATGAATCTAGAAATGTACTAAGAATGATTGAAAAAATGACATATGGCTTTGAGTTAAGAACCTAAACATGAGATAAAATATATACCTACAGTATGCATTCCTGTATAGTCTCTAGTCAATTATTATTATGGAAGTAGTAAAGGACAACAATAATAAACAAGATTATAATAGTTCTTGACTAATGATTGTATGTGATTAGTTATGATATTGAATATCAAGTCAAGGACATAGGTACTTATTAGAGAACAAGTGCACTATATAGAACACCATAAGAATGAGAAATGGAAGCCACCCAATGACATGTATCTCAATGTGATAGTGGTTACTATGACCCTCAGACCTAAAGGAACTAGAATAATAGTATGTTCTTTGGTGTATTTTACCACTACTTTGCATGACCTTAAATAAATGTCACCATATATGTAGTCATCGGATGCATTATGACATGTATGAATAATTGTGAGTGGCATAGATGAAATTTGTCCCTCATATTGGAATGATATCTTGGATACTTGATAGGTGAGCCTATGGAATGTAGAATCATGCTCATGTGATTCAATATTCGATATTGAGATCACAATATCTCAATAGTAAAATATATATTCGAAAACATTATTTAAATGATCATAGGATGATGACTTCAAGCCTCAAGTTCAATATGGATACCAGTGAAAAAGGGATTATATGGTCATAGGAATATTGATCACACTTAGATGGAAGTTGTTCTCAAACTTTTCCAAATACTTGGGTAGGAATGGTATATTTTTATATACCTATGATTGTATGTGAGGTCATTAACATCACTTTCAACATAATATGGAACACACAAGGTAAAAATGCATATATGATGCTTAAGGGAAATAAGTTTGCAATCACAATCATAATTAGAACAACTTTCAATTATGTGGAGGACAATTTGTTATCTAATGGGTTAACTGATAGGTCATTTGATTGATTCATGATTGGGTGAATAATTAGTCAATTGCATGTCAATCTATAGGATGATTATCAATCTATATGTGAACAAAATGATCAATTAAATGTCAACTGGTTGAATGGTGTAGGGATTAGGAAAAGTGCATAGGTATCAATCGATCTACTAAAGTGTCAAATGATTAAATGAACACACCAAATGATTGATTGGGATGCCAAGTAATCAATTGTGGTGTATTGCATTGGACTATATATTTAATCAATTGAATGGATGCACATATGATTGACTAAAATGTTGTCCAAGCTTTGTCCATTTTGTGAATAATGAGGATTTCAATTAGCACGTGCCTCCCCAGCATATTGGAGGTACGTCTAGTGGATGAGACACACAATTTTGAATGAGTTTATTCTTCACCCTTTGAGAGAATGAAAGACATCCCTGATGGTGACCTTGTGATAGGAGAAGGATAGGAAGATGCTAGAACATTTACATATTGATCCACACTTTTATTGAGGCCACTGTGGTGCCCTGAAGGTTCCCTACTTACGTGTGGATGGCATAGAGGTCTCTGTTAGTATCCTAAGTCCTGAGAACAAGTTTCACTTTCAAAGAAAAATGAGTGCTCACACTATTGTTTGTACAAGACGGTCTGATGTTAATTAAAAACATTATTGCCCAAGACTTCATATTGAGATCCATAAGACTACTAATGACATCAATGTATCGTGTCTAATAATTTCACAACTTCAATATAAAAGGAATACGAGTTCCAGCCTATTGTTTCTACAAGATGGTGTGATACTAATTAACAATGTTACTACCCAAGAAATTATAATGAGACATGAAAGTATGATAATGACATTAACATGTCGTCTCTCATTGTTTTATAACTAGTTTATGCAAAGTTATGAACATTCTTCTTTCAATTATAATTTATGTTGTTTTGTGTCTATGATGGATATGTGGCATGGGTTTTATCTGAGAAAAGTTTTATAAATACATTGCACATTGTTCATATAAAATCCTATAAAACACATATTCACTGTCATACATAAAAAAAGATCTCAAAGAAACATGTAAAACTCAAAATTGTGCTTAAATAATTATAAATAAATCATGTGGATTACTTCAGATTATAAAGACATAAACAATCCAATATATCTACTTTCATTTACTTACATCTTCATAATATTTTTGTTTCAACAATTACTTTAATATGTGTATTGGCAAATGTTTCTTACATAATCGTAATGGATAGATATATGTCACTAAAAATAAAAGTTATAATTATTTTTACAAACTACTTAAAGATTGACAAACCCTAAGTATCTTTACAAAGTAACAAAATTCTCCTTATCTTTATATATTTGAAATACTCATACTATGGTTTTGGCCAAAAATATTGTAATTTTTGAACAATAGGAAGATCAAGATCATCAGATAATATCCACATGATATGATGGTTCCAATTGTTTAATTTGAGGTTTATTAGTCAATAACTACCAGTTTTGACCATTATTTACCACTAAATAACACATTCTATTTACATGCTCCAAAGACATGATTTAGCATTATTAGAAATTTGAATTTTTCTCAATCTCTAAATTGTAGACTATATACCTCTATGTTTAGGATGTCTATATACAAATATTACAACTACATTTTCTATATTATCATAGTCGTCCATTGTTGTCAATGGTTATATTAAACTAAGATATATACCTTCCCTTTGCTACCTTCACTTATGATAATTGGGTATACGTCAGGAACTGGGTGTTCCATGTGTCACTCCCTCGCCTATCCTTCCTTTGTGTTGTTCGTGAAGAGGGATGGTAATTTGTAGATTACTATCTCCACCAATCATTTCCAACACACACCCACTAATGTTACTACTATATAAACATGCATACCATTATGGTAGAGTTGTAATGTAAACTATAAGTGGGATAAACCATTGATGTACCAAGATATCAATTCCTCGTTCTGAGAACATGACATGGTAGTGAATGATAAGATGTCATCTTTAAAAAACATACAATGTGATGCATAAAATCCTACATGATTGAAAAGTGTGCAAGGATATTTTTCCCTATTATGATGTATACTTGTTTAAGTGATAAAATAAGTCAGGTGAGGGATCAGTCAAAATTCATGCAAGAAAAACTACTTCCTAGACTTCCAATTGTCGCAGTTGTTGTCTACCTGTTACAACTACATTGAAATAATTGTTGTCCTACAAATTGAGCCCATATTCAATTAGGTGTCCAAAAATTTAGGGTGGTCTACATTAGTTGGTGTTATATATTACTTAAAAGTTCCTCTACCATCTTTATTTGTAAAAGGATAGAAGGAGGACTTGTTCTTGGATTATATTAAAAAAAACCATTTAGTATTGTATAATCCCAATAGGGATCTAGTAGTGGCTTGGATGATGGAATCGAAGAAGGAGATCCAAAGGCTTGTTGTAATATGTGTCCTTAAAAGAAACTTTCCCCATTAGGGCCTCATATTCCCTTCAAAAGGGTTCCTCTATCTCTGAATCTTTAATATAAGCTCTAAATCACTCAAACTAGGTTGTGACAAGGGCCAAAGACCTTCTTCCAACTTCACCTTCCTTGAAGCTCTAACTTGGGTGTGTCAGCCACAAACAACTTCCGTATAAGTATCTAACCCCTACTGAACTTTTCACGATAGCATGAAATTTCTCTTCCTCCACTTGCATCTCTTGGAGAATTCTCTTCCTCCACTTGCATCTCTTACCCAAGCGCTCAAACATGCCAAACTTCCTTTGGTATCTCATTATACAAGGTAATATCAATATGTTGTGAGGTGGGTGTTTGTTATCCATCATTTGATAATGAGGACACTCCTACGAGTGGTCGAACTGCTTGATTTTTTTAAATAAAAATATTAGAATATAATCCTTCTTATCAACATGGCTTCCCCATAGTAGATCAAGTATCTATATATGTTTAGTTCCTACATTTTTTAAGGTAAAAATGATGGGGATCTGTTAAATCTACATCCAAGGGATGGTTGTGAGTGTGAGACATTACTCTAACCCACCCTTACTATATGAGGTATGACTCATTTATCTAGAAGTTAGGATTTGATTGTCCAATATCATATTTTATAAAATCAATAGAATTGGACAATATTTCAAATTTTATAATTTTCAAACCAAACTTAATTAATTGAAAATTTTAATCATAGCTTAATCATTACTAAAACCAACTCATGGACAAAAATGATTTCACATTTGTTTAATCACTTAAATATTAGGCTATCTCTAAGTAACACAAGACATCTTCAAGAATCATAAGCTATATGTAGTTCAAAAACACATTCTAGACCTCAAAGTGTAGTATGTTGACATCATAAGAATATATTGATCTTTCTCCCAACAATACAGACGTGGACCTTTCTAGAAGAATCTTATCTTATGACAATTGAATGTACCTCAATTGCATTAATGAACTACCACTTAGTTACTACTATGTCCATTTAGAAATATTTCAACATATATCATGTCAAAACATATATGTACCAAACACCTACTAAATCAACCATCCTCATATGAATAACTAGACACTTAATTCATCAAATGATCACTTGAACTAGTTGCTTCAATCACTAATCCCATTGTGAATCATATACCAAAAGTGTGACTAGTATCACTCTATAGGGATTCAAGACCCGCAAAACCACACAAATTCATCCCTATTTACAGTTTTAACAACTATTAACCTTATTGGTCATACATAAAATAAGGTGTTTCATGCCAAGAGGTATAATAATATGTTTGAATTCCATTGGGTCATAAAACTGTACAAATTTTGAATTTTACATGTTGCGTCATGAGGTTGTATAAAGCACAATAAAGGACATACATTTTAGAAAACAATAGTTGAATGTGGCATAGGAAAAACCAAGATCTTATGTAGGTAGAAGTAAAATATCACTTGTATTCTAGGTGCAAAGTTAGTATACCTTAAAGTCTCATCTTGGAAAAGATTTTGAGGGATTTTAAAGAAGGGATTTTTTTAGGCAAATAGGAGCTTACCCATAAGTGTAGCATGATGGAAAAGAGGCTTACATGTTGGAGTAAAAACATCAATTGGATAGTGTCCAAACGTGTTTTAGGTGTATATGCTAATAGAATTCCATCTAGATATAGATAAGACCTAGTACCCAGTTTATAAAAAAATTTCAAGTGATAAAAAAATGAGGAAGAACCACTTTAGAGATTGGACAAATGCATATAGAAATTCATGAAGTATAAGATATCTTATGTAATAGTATGTGGAGTCAATGTGGAGTATAAGATGTGAAATCCATGTTAGAGAGGAGATTCAACAATTTTACTATATTTTTGGGGAAAATTCTTCATGGAGGGGTGAGTTTCCATCCATGTTTTTAGTTTTATCCACAATATGTGTATTGTTAGTATATCATCAACTTTATTTATATTGAATGTCTAGTTAATAAGTTCATTTCTTAAATTTTAAAATGTATCATCCCAACATGTTTTAGGTCTGATTATTTGGGTTGTGGTAAAGTGACACTTTAATTATGGATAAATTAGTGCTTTAGGGGTATTTTAGTCTTTCATACGGTATGAAAATAATTGATGCATAAATATTTATTTATATTTCATTGGTGTTTATATAGTATTTGGTGTAGTTTTGAACAATTCTTAAGTATAAAGTACCCTTAAGATCACTTGTGTGGGGCCTTGGTAGTTGCTATTAAGCAAAGTCCAAAATTAGATCAGTACATACCTTTAAGTGATAATATTCTAACATTTATATATGTCGACTAAGGGGTCAATCTACCTCTAGAGTAGGAAGAGAATGCATATGTTAGTATTACAATTGACTAACTCTTAGTTGATTAACATGGTGTCTATCCAGACTGACTAATGAGCCGCAAGTTTCAACTTACAAGGTCACAAGTAGGTCATGTTGCATCACTTCCAGTTAGCCACTAACTTTGACTTTACTTTGGCTGACTAAATTTTTATTGTTAGAAGACTAAATGTTTTGGAAGCACGAAAATATAGATTGGGTTAAATGTAATTTCACCAAGTACCTAAATCCCACATAAAATTACTACGACCCCAAACACTATGCTATCTCCACTATACAACTTTGATCTTGAATGTTCACCAACACAATGTAGCATTCAAAAGGCTTCCCTAAACTCCTTGTCATTTTAGCCAGTTGGCATGGTACCTCTTGCATTTGCATCAGTATTGTGCATGAAACTTGGACCCATACCTACATTAATTGACCTAATATGGCATGCATGGTCGGGCTAGTGTGTCATTGAAAAGGTGGTGGTGGAGCTTAGGTATTGATATTTCTTATAATTGATTACTAAACTAGTGTTCAAATTATTATAATTGTGTCATTGAATAGGTGGTGGTTATCCTTAGATATTGATATTTCTTAGGTTCTAAGAACAAAGAAAAACTTCTTCACGAATTGAGCATTGCCTAGAAATCTACTACCTACATTGGCAGTAGTGACGCTAAGCTCCAAGTCATCAAGCTATAAGAGAAATTCCAAGAACTCACAACCAAAGAAGAGGCACACCTTCAACAGAAGGCACATATCAAGTGGCTAAAGCTAGGTAATTGCAATTCAAAATTCTTCAACAACTACATCAAGGCTCGTCACCACAGAAACATGATTTCTCGTCTCAAGAATGATGTGGGTGAATGGATTACTTCCCGTGAGGAAATCTAACTATTGTTGAGTAACTACTTTCTGAAGCTCTTATCTACCCAACAACATTGAGGAGTACCCAAATACGTTCTATACACTATAGGAACATCTTCTTCATGGCATGCATGCCACACCCACAACGGAGGAGATCCACAAAGTTGTCCTCTCCATGGACCCGACCAAGGCGCTTGGTCTGGATGGCATCCACAATGAATTTATTCAGCACCATAGGAAGCATGTCAACCCTTTTTTTTGTAAATATGATCACTGACATATTCAGTCAAGGACAAATAGATAGCTAGCTTGCAAATTCCAATATGGTACTCATCCTGAAGGTGGAAGTCCTGCAGCACTGCAGTGACTTCCGTCCCATTTGTCTAAATAACTCATGTTTCAAATTGGTCTCAAAAATCTTAGTAGAGCAAATTAAACCATTTCTTAATGATTGGGTAGAACCCACAGTCTAGCTTCATTTGAGGTCAAAGAATTGGGGACAACATCCTTCTGGTTCAACAGGTTGTACATTCCACAAGACATAAGATAAGGAAAATAAAATGGATAACAATTTACTTTGACCTATCCAAATCTTTCAAATAGATGGGATGGATCTTAATTCTAGACATGCTCCATAAAGTTGGCCTACCTTACAAAAGCATTAACATTATCATGGAAATAATAACACAAGGTGAGACCTCCATTTTGTGGGAGGGGAAGGATCTTCCACCCTTCAAAGCATAGAGAGGAGTGAGACAAGATGATCCAATAAGTCCATATGTATTTGTTCTTTGCATGGAAAGGCTCAATGAGGCTATCCAGGTTGAGGCAAGCCAAGGTACTTGGAAACCTATTATATTAAACAAAGGAGGACTCAAGATTACACATGCATGCTTCACTGATGACTTGATCATAATGGCAGAAACTACCACAACACATGTTGCCATAGTGAATAAGATAATGGCTAAATTCTCTAAAGTCACAGGCCAACAGATATCATATGAGAAGTCTAAATGCTTTTTCTCTGCTAATGTAACCAGAAGAGAGAAAAGAATCATCTCGAGGAAGTTGGGTATCCCCCAAACTAAAGACCTTGGGTGCTATCTAGGAGTCCTAATACTTCATCATAGAATCAATAAGGCCACTCACTCCCACATCCTCGACACAATGAAAATGAGGATGAATAGTTGGACCATGAGACACCTTTCCTTAGTTAGGCGAATCACTCTAGTAAAGGCCACATTGCAGGAAATACCAACGTATGTAATGCATGACATCTAATTATCTCCAACACTTTGTGATGATATGGAAAACAAGTTAAAAAATTCATCTGGTCAGGAAATAGAGAAGAAAAGAATATGTCCCTTATATCCTGAAAGAAGGTCACTACAAGCAAAGGTCGAGGTGGTTTGGGTACCAAGGTCACAAGATATTTCAACCAAGACTTAATGATGAAAAGTGGATGGTCCTTCATAACTCAAATAGCTAAACCAAGGGTAAGAGTAATGAAGGATAAATACTTCTATAAGAAAACGTTTACAAGCTCCCCTTGCTCTATTGCATGGGGCTTCATCAAAAGAAATTTACCTTTTGTCTTTGTTGCATCATACAAGATCATCAATGATGGCTAATCCACTGGAGTTTGGTCTAATAAATGGTTGGTTGACTCTTCTGTGGGAGGGATTAATCATGCATGGCCTCATCCTCATGAGGTTGAGGACCTAATTGTAGGCTCAATGGCATTATTCAAGAGTATCTCCCACCTAAAGCATGACCATGGATCAATTCAATAACTCTACCAAACAACCTCAATAGAGAGGACTCATGGGCATGGACTCTTGAAGACAGTGGCATCATGTAGGAAATACGACATCAAGTAGGTAGTGGAAACAAAAAATTTACTGACATATTATCCATTAATAAGCAGATCACGTCAATAACTATGCAATGGGAAGGATGGTTTCATGACGATATACCTGGTCTTGGAGTAAGTCCAGTGACAACCCTCGTCGATGTAGATACACACTCTATCTTGGATGGTGTTTGTGCAGATCCTAGTCACACTCAAACTTGTTTGATTGCTCCTCTATGGACATTAGACTTAGATAACTGATATAGTGGCTCCTCAGATCTCGCCACGGATTGTGAGTTGATGTTGCCCTCCTAGCAGTAGCCAATAGACTCCTACCTCTAGAGTAGTCTACATGGACCAACTAGAACTCATGTCATCCTATAGGAATGGATAGGAAGGAGTTCTCCCTTCTGTTGGTGTACTAGTCACCAACATTCTCTTCTACAATAATGATCCTCAGTTGTTGCTCTCCCATGGCTATCCCTCCCTAGTCAGTTAGTACTTTCTTAGGCTCTCATGGTTACCACAACCAGAGAGGAAAACACTTGTCAGAGAAATTGATTCTCAATTGCCTGTGTAGTAGTTGTTCTCTGGGAAGCCCCCATTACCCCTTTATATATTGGAGGGGTTAGGATCAGGGTTCCCAGTCCCCAGCCAATGCGGGACTAAAGTGGGAGTGGAAAGGACAAGTAGATCTTGAATTTTCACAACTTTTCAGGAAGTTTCACAACCTATGCGTGAAAAAAAGGTCATCTCGCCAAGAGAGATAGTTATTTTGCTAAGTGAAACTATCATCTGGGAAGCGATATGGTCATTTTGTGCTTTCCTAATCAGATATGAATTGGAAAATCATTCTGAATTAATGTCATAATTAATTTACATGCACCCCAAGTATGTGCAATAGAAATGAGTTTTGGATTACTGTAGAACTTTAGTTCATCCCAACCGGGTCGTCTCACACAAGAGAGATGCCCATCTCGCTCACCTAGACGGTCATCTGGTGAGTTTGAGTCAAGTTGATTGGTTCAATAGTTTGAATTGGCCGATTCATAGGGCAGAACTAAGCCAATTCAATTTATGATCTTCCTGACAACCCAAATGGCTGTCTCACCCCAAAGAGATGGTCGTTTGGCAGTTTAGTCATCCAATCTGTTGATCTATTGTGTGAATTGAGTACCTAAACACTTTAGTACTTAATTCAATTATCATTCAAGATCAAACTCCTCTCTAGATGAGTTCCTATGTGTGTGACCCTATAAGTCCCATATGACATTGGCAGTGAATGTCCATAAGTAACTTATGACATCACAAGCAAAGAGTGGTGCCTAATCACACATCATTGATACCCAAGTGAATGGAAAGTTGGGGAGCAACTTCAACCTACAATCTGTGTATGGTGTTATAGTGTTTGTATATTCCCTTTGTCACTGATATCCAGATTGAACTAGAGGCATGGAGTAGTCATCCTCATTATTATTCAATCTTGTTTCTTGAACCAGAGAAGAATGCATGATATATATGTAAGCTCAATATCACATCTTGACTCACATGTGTATGGCCATACTTTTCTCAATCTCACTAATTAAGAGGCCTTGTATATCATACTCCTTTTGGAGGGACAAATTATGTATCTATCACTCACAGTCACTCCCCATGTGTCAAAGTCACCCAATCATCGTTGTAATAACAACCCATTTTTCAGGATTGTGTTTGATGATGACAAAGTGAACCCAACATCTGATGAGTGCAGTGATTTCAGGTCTAAGAACCACAATGTTATGTGTTTTCCACATCAACTTTTCACATGATTTCACACACAAATTTAGTTCATTTTGTTCTCATTTAGCCTCTATTCATATTATTCTTGTCACCTTTTTTTATTTTTCTTATCACATGATGTGTATTGCAGATATGCTTCAAAAGGATCACATTGGAGATAGCCCAACTCAAATTCATCATCATTGGGACTTCTCCACACCTTGTAGACGTTCAGAATTCTATTTCAGCTGAAATAGCAAAGCACATGATGTGTCTAAATTAAGACACGACGTGTGCATTTCCAGTTGGCCATATACTTTAGACACAGAGGAAAAGTACATGGCATGTCCGCCATAGACATGACATGTACCTGGGAATTCAGAACTGATTCCTGTATTTCTGGTAAAGTACACAGCGTGTTTTAATTCAGACATGTTGTGTGCTTTACACTCAGAACAATAGTTGGAGACCAAGACATGACATGTCCCAAGGAAGACATGATGTGTCTCTTTCAGTTTCAACAAATTTGAAACATGACTTCTCTCATTTTTAAAGACAAGACCACCCTATGGAGCAGTTATCAAGGGTCATATTTCAAAAGTCTTTCGTCCAAGAGTAGGTCCAGAGCTAAGGAGGGCAATTTTGGGTGGAAGAAGGTGGTTTCTTGCCAAAGAACCTCCATTATTCTTCTCTTCTTCTCCATTTGCTTCTGCGAAGGTGCAGTAGAGCTTCTTCTCTCCACCAAGCTTCTCAGGGGGAAGTTTGTCTGGGCTGGAGCAGTTGTAGGAGTGGAATTTCATCCCCATGCTAGAATTCTACTCTTCTTGGGTTACACTTTTTGTTCTCTTAGCTTTTCCTACTCCAAACCATGTTATACTCTAAAATTTCTGTAATGTTACTTTTGTACATCATCATGGACAAGTAGACTCCTTTTTCTTGGGCATGGGAGAGTAGCTCCCATATCATAGCATGTATGGAACATGATAATTTGGTACTAAATGCTAAGTTGCTTATTTTTTCACCTAGTGAGTACCAGTTTCTTTCTTCTTCATGTATGGATGGCAACTTTATGTGCTTGTTTAATGCTTTCTTGCTTGATCTGAGAAGATAGGTAGGAGAGTAAGAAGGTACTCTCTTGGCAACTCCTTCTTTACCACGAGAGTGGAAATTATGGAGTTAAGGAGTAGGTTTGTGATCCAAAACAAAATTCATACTTGAGAATGTTGAATCGAGTTAGGATCATTGTACTTGCACTGAGAGGTGAAGTGCAACATACAACTCTCCTTTAAAACAAGTGATTAGTATGTTTACATTTTGTGATCCTATTTTATGCTATGATATGTTGGTGAAATCCTAACTCCAAGATCTTTCCATATTTGAAATCAACCCTTTTTAGTAATCCATTTACTATTTTGCTTAGTTCTAAATTTTATATCTTAATCAACCAAATCACATCTTTAAAATGGACTAGATTGTTGAACCTTAGAACTATTGCATTTAATTAGTTACCAAGCTACTTTTGTTCAATCTCGACTACAACTACTCTTGTATAATTTTGGGAAATAGCTAGTTGAGTAAAAGGTCTTTCTTAATATTGAAACTCGTTAGTGTAACAACCAAAAAGTTTTTGGCATTGTTGTCAGGGAGTTACACTTAATGTAATTAACAATATCAAGTGCTAATTAGTATTTGAGACTACATCATCATTTCCATTTTCGAATTACCATATACCTTTTAGTTGTGTTCTCAATATCTCTTGCTATTTTTTAGGTTGTATGTGTCGCTCGCAAAGAGGTCTTCAAACATCGGTGTTGCTAAACTTTGAGATTGAGTGTGCTCTTTCAAGCTTAAGAATAGAAAGAAGAGTAGAGCAACCACTGCTAGGAGGTATTCCACCATCACCATCACCATCTTCTTCATCTTTTGAAGAAACCGCACAAGAAGATCCAATCATAGAGGATGATCGTCCTTTGAAGGATTTGTCCATGCCGGTTGCCACAAACATTTGTGGAGCCATTGATCTGCCTACAATGGAAGTAAACAATTTCTCTATTGATCCTTCAATAATGTAGATGATCCAACAGAACCACTTCGGGGGTACCGTCAATGAAGATATGAATCTTCATGTGGCTGAATTCTTAGAGTATATGAACACTTTTAAAATCAATTGTGTATCTGCCGATGGAATAAGGCTATTGTTGTTCCCTTTCACCTTGAGAGATAGAGCCAAGGCATGGCTTTTATCTCTTCCTAAGGAGTCCATCAAAAGTTGGGAACAACTTTTAAATTCTTTCCTTGCAAAGTATTTTCCGCCAAGCAAAACAACCCAAATAAGGAACCAGCTCACAAATTTTTCTCAATCCGATGGAGAAACTATGTACGACACATGGAAAGTTTTTTAAGGACCTACAATGCATTTTTCCTCATCATGGATTGACCAACTATTTTCTACTCCAAAGGTTTTATAATGGATTGTTCTACAATACCCGCATGACACTGGATGTCACAACAAATGGAGCACTGATGAATAAGTCTTATAGGGAAGCTTATGATATCATTGAACACATAGCGCTCAACCATTGTCAATGGGAGTCGTATAGGAAGGCAAAAGCATCCTCTACATCTAGTTCTTCAACCAGGAAGCAAGGAGGGAAGCATAATGTTGATGTCGTTGATCTAATTGTTGCTAAACTCGATGTTCTTACACAAAAATTTGAGAAGATGACTACATTGCAAATCCAATCAGCTGAAGTGATATGTGAAGCTTGTGGGAATTTTGGACATACTTCTTCTTCATGCTTTGCTCCTAATGTGAATGATGGGAGCCTAGAACAAGTCAATGTCATTGGGATGCAGGAGAACAAGCAATACAATCCCTATTCCAACACCTATAATCCAGGATGGAGAGATCATCCTAATTTCTCCTACTGAAACACAAGCAATGCTCAAAACTTCCAACATGGACAATAGCAACCACAATAGAACAACACTTCAACCGGCAAAACAATGGGAGTCTATTGGGCTTCAACAACAATAGGGGTTACCAACAACAACAACAACTCCAAAGTTCTTCCTTGGAGGCCATGATGGAGAAATTTATCTCCACACAGATGTAGCAAAATGAAGAGTTCAGGGGCAACGACAAGCTCTTGAAGGATGCAATTTCCCAACTCTCTACAAAAGTGGATGGTATTTCCACTCATACAAGGATGTTGGAAAATCACATTGCCCAGCACGCCTTGACGCAGAAAAAGAACACTCAATCTGGTTCTCTTTCAAGCCAACTGGAGGTGAATCCAAGACAGTAGGCAAATTTAATCACCTTAAGGAGTGGAGATGAAACCCAAAGACCTTCACCACCCAAGGAGAAGAGTGTTGAGATTGTTGATGAAGAGAAGTTTGACACCCCTATAGGTAAAGAAGGTAAGGGTACAGCTGAGGTACCACTTTCTATCAAAGCAAATGCACCATTTCTGCAAAGACTTGCAAACAAGAACGAGGATTCAAAGTTTAGGAAATTTTATTGGACATCCTAAACAAACTCCATGTCAACCTTTTGCTAGATGAAGTTATAGAAGAGATGTCATCATATGATAAGTTTCTAAAAGACATCCTCACCAAGAGGAGGAAGGTGGACCAAGTGGAAACTGTGAGGCTTTTTTGAGAGAATCAGTTATATCATTCAAAGCAGACTTCCTGGGAAGCTAGATGATTTGGGATCTTTCACTCTACCATGCAAGATTAGCAGCAACACCACATGTGACAAAGGTCTTGTAGACTATAGGGCCAGTATTAGTCTCATCCCATCTACCTTGTGACAAGAGCTAGATCTCGGAGATCTAAAATCTACAAAGATGGCTATTGAACTAGTTGATCATTCCATCAAATATCCCAAAGGTATCGTGGAAGATATGCTAGTGCAAATTGGTAAACTCTACATTCCTTGTGATTTTGTTGTGTTAGATATGGTAGAAGTTCGTTCCTATTCCATTCTCTTTGGGAGGCCCTTTTTCAGAACTAATGGATGCCTTGTTGATGTTCACGAAGGCAAACTCACACTCTGAGTTGGCAAAGAAGCCATGGAGTTTTCTGTATATGATGACATGAAAGCACATTCACATGTAGAAGAAATTTGTTTTATGGACTCTATTGATTCCGTTGTAGAAGAAGATCATGATGTTGCCAATTTGATACTAAACTATTATGATGATGATGAGGGTATAAGTAATGAATCTGAAAATTCAGGTGTATTTTCTATTGCTCAATCAGATGCTACTAAAGAAGACATTCCACTTGTTGATGAAAAATCCAAAGATAATGTAGCCGGGAGAAAGGTAGAACTCAAATCCCTTCCACCAGGGTTGAGGTATGCATTTCTCGATTCTGACTCTACTTCTCCTATCATAATCAATGATGAGTTAACTAATAAACAAGAAAATAAATTGCTCGCTAAATTGCGTTTGTATAAAGACGTCATTGGTTACTCTATCAATTATTTGAAAGGCATTCATCCCCCCATTTTCATGCATAGAATAAACATGGAGGATGATGCTAAACCCACCATTGAACCACCTAGATGTTTAAATCAAAACATGCTCGAGGTGGTTAAAAAGGAAATATGTAAGTTGGTTGATGTTGGTATCATTTACCCTATAAGTGACAGCCCTTTGGTTAGTGCCATCCATGTGATACCTAAGAAGGGGGGTGCAACTGTCATCAAAGGAGATAATGATGAGTTGATACAAACATGTATAGTCACAAGTTGGCGTATGTGTATTGATTATCGACGTTTGAACAAAGTGACTTGCAAGGATCATTTTTCATTGTCGTTTATCGACTTGATGCTTGAACGTCTTGCAAAACATTCTTATTTTTATTACTTGGATGGGTATTCCGGGTTCTTCCAGATTCCTATTTACCCTCTTGACCAAGAGAAAACCACTTTTACATGCGCGTATGGAACTTATACTTATCGTCGCATGCCCTTTGGTCTTTGCAATGCTCCTGTGACATTTCAGCGATGCATGATGGTTATTTTCTCTGATTTTATTGAAAACATAATGGAAATTTTCATGGATGATTTTAGCATTTATGGAGATTCATTTGATCAATGTTTATGCAACTTGTCATTAGTCTTATCCCACTGCAAAGAGGTTAACCTAGTACTAAACTAGGAGAAGTTCCATTTCATGGTACAATTCGGTGTAGTATTAGGCCATGTTGTATCTAACAAGGGTATTGAGGTTAATAGGGCTAAGGTGGAAGCTATTGAGAAGATGTCTACTCCTTCTTTAGTCAAGGGCATCTGTAGTTTCCTTGGTCATATAGGGTTCTATAGAAGATTCATTAAACATCTCTCTAAGATTGCAAAGCCATTATTTTCTTTACTTGTAAAGGATGTTGAATTCATATTCAATGATGACTATCCTACCGCTTTCACCAAGCTCAAGGAAGCTCTTATTTTAGCCCCAATCATTCAACCACTAGACTGGAATGCTCCTTTTGAATTGATGTGTGATGCAAGTGACTATGCAATAGGGGTAGTTCTGGGACAGTGAAAAGATAAGAAGCTTCATGCCATATACTATGCAAGCAAGACCCTAGATGAAGCACAAATCAATTATACAACCATCGAGAAGGAGATGCTTGCTATAGCTACGCCTTTGACAAATTCTGACAGTACTTGGTAGGATCTAAGGTAATAGTGTATACAGATCATTCTACCATTAAGTATTTGCTTAATAAGAATTATGCAAAATCTCATCTCATCCGTTGGATACTGCTTCTATAAGAGTTTGATATGGAAATTCGAGATAAGAAAGGGATAGAGAATAATGTTGTTGATCACCTTTCTAGGTTTACTATAGATGTTGGAGACTTATTGCCTATTGAGGACCATTTCTTTATTCAGAAGCTTTATGCATTATTATCCACACAAGCACCATGGTTTGCAGACATTGTGAATTTTCTTGCTACATGACAGCTGCCGCCGGATTTGACCAGCAAAAGAAGAAGTTCTTTTATGATGTAAAGTTCTACTATTGGGACGACCCCTTGTTGTTCAAACATGAGAGTGATGGACTCATTCGGAGATGTGTTTCTCAAGAAGAGATTGCCACTATTATTTCTGAATGTCATGCCTCTCCTTACAGAGGTCACTTTGGAGGAGAGAAGACTACAGTAAAGATTATCTAGGCAGGGTTCTATTGGCCAACATTGTTTAGAGATGTCAATGTGTTTGTCAAAGCTTGTGACAAATGCCAAAGGATTGGAGTAATATCTAGATGCAATGGCATGCCTTGTAACTCTATCTTGGAGATCGAGGTATTTGATGTATGGGGAGTTGATTACATGGGACCATTCCCATCTTCTTGTGGCTATCAATATATCTTAGTTTCTTGTGAGTACATATCTAAGTGCGTTGAGGCCATCCCAACCCAAGAACAGGATGCAAAATCTATAGTTAAGCTATTTTAGAAAATCATTTTCCCTCAATTTGGAGTTCCCAGAGCTATAATTTCTGATGGAGGCACGCATTTTGTTGAGAAAAAATTCAATAACCTTCTATCTATGTATGGAGTCACTCATAAAGTCTCTACGCCATACCATCCTTAAACGTTTGGGCAAGTAGAATCCTCCAACCGACATCTAAAAAGCATTCTAGAAAAGATAGTGTCTAGCTCAAGGAAGGATTGGGCATTGAAGATAGACGATGCCTTATGGGCATACTAGACAGCTTATAAAACCATCATAGAAACAACTCCATTTAAGTTGATATATGGTAAATCTTGTCGTCTTTTGTTGGAACTAGAACACTATGATCTATGGGCTATCAAGTTCTTAAATTTTGACATGAAGAAGGCTGGTGAAAAGTGTCCATTGCAGCTGCAAGAATTGGAAGAACTCCAGCTAGATGCATATGAAATTGCAAGGCTCTACAAAGGAAGAACAAAGGTTTGGCATGACAAAAGAATCTGGAGGAAATACTTCATAGAAGAAGACAAAGTGTTGTTGTTTAACTCAAGACTCAAGCTATTCCCTGAAAAACTAAAGTCCAAGTGGTCTAGTCCTTTTCTTGTATTGAAGATATTTCCATATGGAGTTGTTGAGTTACAAGGCAAGGATGGAGCTTTCAAAGTAAATGGGAAATGTTGCAAGCTATATACAAAGGGAGATGAAGTTCACAAGGGAGCATCTTGCTCCCTCCAAGACGCATAATGGATAGATTGAAGAGTCTCACTCCAGACTCTAAATGGAGGACCTCATGGGAGTTGAACCCAGATTAGGATAGATGTGTTTTCAAGTTATTTGAGTCAAGAACACTCTTTAGTTTCATAAATCAGCTTGTCATGGATGAATGTAATAATTTAGACAATTCTATTACCATATCTGTTATTAGTTCTATGCTGACGAGAAGCTATTTTCTGTAGAAACTACAGAAGACACAGTGTGTCTTTATTAGACACGACGTGTCACTACTCCCATAAATACAGCAATCGAGACATATCTTCAGGTACATGATGTGTCTTTATTTGACATGCAGTGTCACTGTCCAGCAAATACAAAGTATTTCTCGACCTGGAAAAATACACATCGTGTCCTGGTTTAGAGACGACATGTACCACAGTAGAAAAGGGAAGAAGAAGACATTTGGAAAACAATCACGACATGTCTTTATTTGAACACGTCGTGTAATTATCAGTGAAATGGAGGAATTTTTGAATTTCTGGATTAGTACACACCGTGTACTTTTTGAAACACGATGTGTCTTGTAACATAAAAAGGGAATTCTGACGAGACACACGACGTGTCTTTATTAGAACATGTCGTGTCTTTTGTCAAAGATGGGGGTTTTTAACCTAGAACATGGTCGCCCCTCTCACTCGCGACTTCATTCGAGCCATGTGAGACCTCAGTAGCCAATGTGCGCCCTATCCCTGTTCTCCTTTGCTCCCTTGTCTCTGTGTGCCCTAGCACACATAGCAGTCACCGCCGTGTTCGTTGGGCGTGTCTTCTTCAACCTTGAGCCAGCCGTCGTGCTCCCTTACTCACAGCATGTCTTCTTCAAGATCAAGCTCTTATCTTCAACCTTCGTCGTGTGTCCTAGAACCAATTTGGTGCTCTCGCCAGCAACCTTGTGGCCACCATCATCCTCTCCAAGCACCAGATCGACACCAACTCTTCTTCAAGCTCAAGACGCCACCAATCAAGGTGCCCACAACACCATTGTGCACTAAGAACGTGAGAAAAAGCTACATCCTTGATGCCGAGAAAAAGGCCCACAGATCTCCTCCACAATACAAAGTCTAACACCAAGCACTGTCATAGATCTCTGCCATCATCTTCCCCAAAATAGAAGCCTTCCCCATCTATAGATTGTAGAAAATCTCCAGACACACGTCGTGTTTGTTTCTACACATGTCATGTGCATCGATGCTTCAGTCAAAGTTCTGCCTCAGGACACGCCGTGTCCATATCAGCACACGATGTGTCTCAGTCAGTCAGCGGCAAAAATGGCACCTTTCGAGCAAACCTCCAACCACAAGCATGGTGCCAGTTCCTCCCAAGCACTGTCATACTTCACTACGACTCAGTTTTGGGTCACTCCGGAGGAAGACCCGGCGTACCAGTTCGTTATTGCAAGGAGGGTACTTCCAATTCAGTTCACTTGTGAGCAGACACTAACAACTCTGGGCTTTAAGAAAGAAGTTCTCATCTTCTATACGATATCAAATATTTACCCCCACCTAGTCTACAAATTTTTGACGATGCTCACCACAGAGCAAGACCCACAATGGAAGTTGGATCCCTATGATATTATTCATTTCAGGCTTTTGGGTCATGGTTTTAAGCTCACATTGAGGCATTTTTGTGAGTTGTTGGAGTGCCATTATGACGGGCGATTAGTTACCCACCTATTTTTCATAGCGACGAGTTTTGGTTTGAAATATCGGATGAGGAACACCATGAAGCAAAGCAAGCTAGAGTGTCCACTATCCATAACCCTATTTTCTGGTACATACACCGCCTTCTTAGTACCGGAGTGTTTGCCAAGAAAGAAACCCAAGGGGTTGTTGTGAAGCAAGATATTTTCTTTATTTGGGAATGATGTATGAGCATCTGATTAATGTTGCTTATTATATTCTTACACATTTCCTACATATTAAGAAAGTGAAGAAGAGGGACTTTGGTGACATCATGTGTGGTGGTTTGATTACTCTGATAGCACAAAAGCTTGATCTTGATTTGATAGGGCTTGAGGCTGCACCAGGTAGAAACCTAGTAGACATTCATTACCTTCTTTCTATAGGTTTGATCTCAAGAGTTGCCAACAGTGACACCAAGTTTTGACAATTCTTCGATTATGTTCAGTACATTGACATTCCAAATCCTGAGCATATCACTCTATAGAACAAGGATAACTGGAAAGTCATGTTGAATACTGATGAAGAAGTTGATGCAGCTAGAGTTGCTGATGATATTGTGGCACCCCCTTCTACTCCACCACCTCCCTCCACCAGCACTCAGATAGAGTACTCTTAGGTGATGCTTGATGTCAGGAATATGTATGTCTATGTGCAACAACAGTTAGATCACATCGACGGCCACCTGGATCAGCTGGGTACGCAGTATAATGCGATGCACGACATGGTCCACATTATGGATTCATAGCACATTTCATAGGGCCACTACTCCATCCCGCAGCCGTATTATCTGCCACCACCTTAGCATCCTGAGTCTGTTCCACAGCCCATGCCGATGGATGTTCTTGAAGATGATTTTGTCAGCCAGTTCTTTTCACTTAAATCCCAAAAATCAATTGTCATATCATTTTGAGAAGAGAGCTCAAGTGATATTGTTGAAGTTAGCTAAGATTTCATCATTTACATCCATAATAGCTGAAAATTTTGTGTTGTACATCCATTAGTTGTTTGGCATGATTATCCAAATCCTGTTTAGTGTTGTTTAGTTGATTGTTTCGCTTAATTTGTGACCACCATTGCTGAACTAAAACTTCCCTATATTGGATGTTTAAATTGAGATGATGGCTATGAATATAAACCCTATTGTACATGGTTTGTTGAGTTTATTGCATATCTTCATTTCATTTAATCCATGCATGAGCTTGAATATTCCTTCATTTGTGTGGTCATGCTCTTTTTGCTTGAGGATAAGCAATGGCTCAAGCTTAGGGGGATTTGTTGTGTGCTTTCCACATCAACTTTTTACATGATTTCACACACAAATCCAATTCATTTTGTTCTCATTTAGCCTCTATTCATATTATTCTTGCCACCTTTTTATTATTTTGCTTATCACATGATATGTATTGCAGATATGCTTCAAGAGGATCAAATTGGAGATAGCCCAACTAAAATTCATCATCATTGAGACTTCTCCACACCTTTCAGATGTTCAAAATTCTATTTCTACTGAAATAGCAAAGCACACGACGTGTCTAAATTAAGACATGACGTGCATATTTCCAGTTGGCCATATACTTCAAATGCAGAGGAGAAGTACACGGTGTGTCCGCCATAGACACGGTGTGTACCTGGGAATTTAGAAATCGATTCTTGTATTTCTGGTAAAGTACATGGCGTGTTTTAATTCAGACACACCATGTGCTTTACACTCAGAACAACTGTCGGAGACCAGGACACGATGTGTCCCAAAGAAGATACGTCGTGTCTCTGTCAGTTTCAGCAAATTTGAAATACGAATTCTCTCATTTTTTAAGACAAGACCACCCTATGGAGCAGTTATCAAGGGTCATATTTCGAAAGTCTTTCATCCAAGAGCAGGTCTAGAGCTAAGGAAGGCAATTTTGGGTGGAGGAAGGTGGTTACTTGCCAAAGAACCTCCATTCTTCTTCTCTTCTTCTCCATTTTCTTCTCCAAAGGTGCAGCAAAGCTTCTTCTCTTCACCAAGCTTCTCGGGAGGAAAGTTTGTCTGGGTTGGAGAAACTACAGGAGTGGAATTTTGTCCCCAAGCTAGAATTCTACTCTTCTTGGGTTACACTTTTGGTTCTCTTAGCTTTTCCTACTCCAAACCATGTTCAACTCCAAAATTTCTACAATTTTACTATTGTACACCATCATGGACGAGTAGACTCCTTTTTCTTGGGCATGGGAGAGTAGCACCCATGTCATAGCATGTATGGAACATGATAATTTGGTACTAAATACTAAGTTGCTTGTTTTTCCACCTAGTGAGTACCGGTTTCTTTCTTCTTGCATGTATGGCTGGCCACTTTATGTGCATGTTTTATGTTTTCTTGCTTGATCTGAGAAGATAGGTAGGAGAGTTAGGAGGTACTCTCTTGGAAACTCCTTCTTTACCACGAAAGTGAAAATTATAGAGTTGAGGAGTAGGTTTGTCATTCAAAATGAAATTCATACATGAGAATGTTGAATTGAGTTAGGATCGTTGTACTTGCACTGAGAGGTGAAGTGCAACATACAACTCTCCTGTAAAACAAGTGCTTAGTATGTTTAAATTTCGTGATCCTATTTTATTATATGATATGTTGGTGAAATCCTAAGTCAAAGATCTTTCCATATTTGAAATCAACCCTTTTTAGTAATCCATTTACTATTTTGTTTAGTTCTGAATTTTATATCTTAATCAACCAAATCACATCTTTAAAACGGTCTAGATTATTGAACCTTAGCATTTAATTGGTTACCAAGCTCCTTGTGTTCAATCTCGATTACAACTACTCTTGTATACTTGCAGGAAATAGCTAGTTGAGTAAAAGTTTATCTTAAGATTGAAACTCGTTAGTGTAACAATCAACACACAACAACCACCATCACTATGACAGCTGACTCTGACTTCCATGATGATGGCTTCCATGTGTCAGTCTCATGGTGGGTCTGTCTGATACACTGTTCTCTAACATGTATATGTGTGCTTGGTTTGATATTGCCATATCATGACTAATGAAATTTAGTCATCAACCAACTCACACTTTGATCTTATGTGTTATTGTAGTCTATCAACCTTCCACAATAACAATTGATTAGGGACATAATGAGAATGTATATACTCTTAACATATGTATGATCTCATTATTCAAAGTCACATACTTGAAGACATACGTCGTTGAGTAATATCATTCTATAGAAATTTATTATGTTATTCATTATCTCATAACTAAATATACAAAATAAATTGGAAGCTTGCCTTTATGATTATCAAATCAGGTATGTACTTCCATATCCCAATCATCATCTGATTGGCTCTTTGGGAATACATACCAATAGACTCCCACTTGCACTTAGAGACAATCACCCATGGATCTCATCCTGAGTGACCTAACATGACCATCATGCTTCTGCTACATAAGTTCTTTTATAGAAGGTTTAGCAATGCTTGCCTTAAGTCGGTATTTTGCAATTTTTACATCTCTTTGATGTACGACTACTCATATGAGATGGAAGTGCCATAGTATTCTATCTGAGATTCCCAACCAAACTAGTAGCTCCATTGTTGTCATCAGTATTTGTATTGTGTCATCAATGGATTGGAACCTCACACAAGTTCACCCATTTGAACTTCTTGATCCATATAGTATCCTTTGCTATTTTTCATAACACAGAGATATTCAGCTTCTTTTGTATATTATAACAACTGTCATTAGCTCACAACCCTTTCTATCTTACAATTCTCATTTAATGTCAAACACTATTGTGATCATTTTTTCAGTTTGGAAGCTGGCATGGGTGTAACCCTTTACATCCAACTCTTCCTTATTACCATAACCAAGTAACCTACCTTTAAGTGCTTCACAAGCACATAAGGATGTTCATTATTGTATTCTAGTGACTCTCACTAGTATCTGACATATACCCTCTCGTCATGTCCAATACATATGAGATTGCTAGTTAGGTATATATGTGTCCTCTCATCATATCAATACTTATGAGATGACTGGATATTCTCTCATCATGTCCAATACATACGAGATTACTATATATCTTCTTGTCATGTCCTTCACATATGAGATAATAGGATAAGTACATAGCATTACATTCAAGATAGATCCAATAGCTTCTATCCATGTGTCCTTGTTCTTCATAAGAGTTGGGACACTAGACTCCTAAAATACTTACTCCATGGAACATGGATAAGTTTTCTCTCACTAAGTCTTGCATGATGAACCCTTCAAAATCATGCCAATGTATGTGCTCTTACTTAGGTCAAGAAGCTTTCCAGATCTATCTTTATAGACCTTAACTCCTATTATATAGGATGCTTTGCCTAAACCCTTCATACAGAAGGTACTTTCCTTGTCAGGTTTTAATGTTTATAGGATAAGGATGTTATTCTACATCATTGGAATATCAATATGCTCCCACTAAATATTTTGTAATCACATATTCCATCTTCATTATGACTCAAGTCAAACCCTTTGACTATTTTATCAAATAGAAGATTCCATCTCTGAGATGCTTGCTTCAATCTTTGTATCTTATATACTTTATTTGCATTAATAGAGTTATAAAACCTTTAGGTTGTGTCACGCACACAACCTCTTAATTATTCCAATTAAGGAATGTGGTTTCAACATCCTTATGCCAAATATCACAATCATACTAAGCTGCAATAGCAAGCATGATCCAGATGGATTTAGCCTTGGTAAATGGGGAAAGGCTTCATTACATTCAACATCTTGAACTAGTTTGAAAATATTCACACCCAATTTATCCTTCCATGTTGGTCTTCGTACAAAGACCCAAATGCACCCAATGGGTTTTAATCCTTCAAGTGCATCCACCAAGGTCATACCTTGTTGGTTTACGTGGAGTCCATCTTTGATCATATGGCCTCGAGCCCTTTCTCAGATTTTAGTCCCTCAATAGTTTATAGATAGGTTATTGACTCATCTCTATGATTAACTCTCCTCCTTTTGAGTTATAAGATATCATAATATTTTGAAACTCAAGGCGTTCTACTAAAACTATGATTTTTGTGTTTACATAAGGAACTTGAGATTCCACAACAGTTTGTGATTCTCCTTGTTCCTTGTTGTACCTCTTTAGGTTCAATGTTTTCTTGTTTTTCTCTAACATTTTGAGTTCTAATTTTACTCCCACTAATTCCTTTGCAACTAAGTTCCCTTTAGGAATTCACCCATCCTAGCAACAAACACTTTGTTGTTGGGCTAGAATATAAGTAGTATTCGACAAGATAACATCCATGTGATTTGTGGATAAAGACTTTTAAGAAACTATTTTCTTATATAAGCTTTCAATCCCAATCACTATAGAAGACTCATCAGGAAACTTCCCATGCCATATCTCATATGGTGTCTTTTGAACCATTTTAGAGGATACAATATTTAGTATTTAAGCATGTACCCAAAAGAAATTTATTTTTTATTTTTTTTGGAAAATTGGGTAAGTATATTCCAAAAACCCCCAGGCAGGGGATAAAGTACAAGCCACACCCTCACATGTGACTACAAGCTCCTAGATTGGTTACAGCAGATCCTAATTCCTAGCAATCATAGGAGGAACACTAAGGCATGGTTTAAAAGCAAAGTACATTCTCTTGATCTCAAGAGCAAGATGATTGAAGATGACTACATAGTTAGAAGTGCCACCATTATGCAGTCGTTTATTGCTTTCTTCACAAACAAGATGGATAGCACCAGTAATAGCCCAAAGCTCAATGGTTTTGGCCTATTTAGACCTCTTACCAAAGTCTGCTAGACAGACGTATAGAGAGTAGGAGGACCTGATGTTGAGCATAAGCTGAGCTCGACCCCAAATATATCTCCAAAATTTGCAGTCATCAAATAAATGAGCAACTGAATCATTGTGTTGACCACACAATAAGCAAGCAGGTACAGGAACACCGGACCAGGAGCTAATCTTTTCCAGTGTACGAAGTACATTGTTGAGAGCTCTAAAGAAAGTGAGGCTCCACCTAGGATAGCACTTGGAGGACCAAAGATTATCATAGGCCTTATCAGTTGGACACTTTTGTCTAACATTTTCCCAAAGATCCATGTTCGCCCACAAAGAGAAGGAAGGCCAAAGAGATACCATATGCCTATAGCAAGTAGAACCATTCCTAGTATAGGTAGCCAAGTAATCACCGTACCTAATAGAAGACCATGAGCTCCATATTCTTTGAGCTTGGGTGAATCTCTTAATACGACATAATGTGTGATAATCAGCAAGCTCATCAAGTCGTTTAAGGCCGAGTCCATTTTCAGATAAAGGGTAGGCTAGTCGTGCCCAGCAAGAGGGATGCACAGAACCTCCCCATAAGAAATCAAAAAGTAGCAACTCCATCCTTCGTAACACAGCTGGAGGAATTTCACCCATTCGCATCCAATAGCTAATCAAACCCATTGCACAGTGCTTAATGAGAACAAGATGACCAACCATAGAGATTTTAGAGCCCGGCCAATGTTGTATCATATCTCTCAACTTATCCAAGCACTCATGGAAGTGATGCTTCTGAAGATTTCCACCAGCCATTGGAAAACCAAGATACTTAGTGGGCCAAGTACCTTGTCGAATACCCTTGCAATTGATCAAGGCAGCCTTGTTGCAACAAGAAGAAGAGAGGTATATGTGGGTTTTGTTAGGATTGCATTTCATACCAGAAATAGCACCAAACTCATGAAGGATCTTCTTGAGATTGGTAAGACTACGCATGCGCCCCTCAGAGAAAATAAGAACATCATCTGCAAAAAAAAGGTGGCTAAGAGCTTTGGTCCTATTAATCGGATAGATTCTAATGAGTTTTCTTGCATAGGCCACCTCAAGACACCTTCTGAATCCTTCCATAGCCATAATGAATAACAAGGGTGATAAAGGATCACCTTGCCTTAGTCCATTGGAACTTTTAAAGAATCCAACCGAAGAGCCATTCAATAAAAGAGAAAATGATGGAGTTTCCACACATTGTTTAAGTATGGAGATAAACTTCTCATTGAATCCAAGACCAACTAGACAATCCCAAAGGTAGTACCAACAGACTGAATCAAAGGCCTTGGTGATATCCAACTTGATGCAAGCAGCAGGAGGGCTAATCTTCCGATTGAATTTAAGAGTGAACTCAACCGCAAGGAGAGAGCAATCCTCAATACTTCTGCCTTTAACAAAAGCACCTTGATAAGGGGAGACAATATTTGGTAATAGAGTGGCTAGTCTCCTTGAAATGACTTTGTCAATGATTTTATAGAGCATCGAGAAGCAATAAATAGGCCTAAAATTAGCTGGAGATGAGACAATATCCTTCTTGGGAATAAGAGCAAGGAACACATGATTAACTTGTCGCACCATGTTACCACCTTCAAAAATCCATCTAGTGGCCTTTAGAAGATCATTGCAGATTATATTCTAGTTCTCCCTATAGAAATAACCATTGAAGCCATCAGGTCCCGGGCTTTTGTGAGGCCCAATGCTCCAAATAGCTTCACAGACTTCATTCAAACTCGGAGAAGAACAAAGCATGTCATTGTCAATTCTAGAAATAAGAGGAGTCCAATCAGGGATACAGGAACTTGATGCAACCTGGGGTTGGTTGTAAAGCTATTTAAAAAATTGTATAGTGTCCTCCGTAATAGTATCATTATCCTACAAAAGATTACCATGAGAATCAAAGAGCTCAGTAATAGAGTTAATTACATCACTTTGCTTAACAATGGTATGATAAACTTTAGTATTTATATCTCCATTGGAAATCCACTCCATCCTACTGCGTTACCAATATTAGACTTCCTCCACATTTAGAAGCACATCCAACCTCTCAAGCTTTTTTTTTCAACATGAATGAGATCGGGGTCAAGGGGGCATCTACGAATCACAATTGAGATGTCATCAAGCTCCATTATTTCTCTAGCAATAAGATTCTTGAGGTTAACGTAATGCTTGGACCATGTCTTCAGCTTGTCCTTTACAAGTTTGAGTTTATGACAGAATTGGAAAAGAGGATTGCCAACCACTTCAGTATCCCAGGCTTCTTTAATGATGTCCCGACAACCTTCCCAATCCAACCAGAAGTTGAGAAACCTAAACGGTTTCTTCTTGATAGAAATAGGCTTCATGTTGATGTTTAGGGCACAATGATCAGAATAGTTGCAAGTGATGAACTTAGTTTTAGAATCAGGAAACTTGGACAGCTAGGTATCATTGACAAATTCTCTGTTGAGTTTATAAGCAACTCTTTTAGCAACTCCTTTTTTGTTATGCCAGGTGTAAACCTCTTTACCGATGATTGGTAATTTAGTAAGACCAGCATTATCCAGGGCAGTATTGAATGAGATAAGGATGGTAGAGGGAACCTCCCGACCCCCCCTCCTTCTCCTCTTGCTTCCTGATATTATTAAAATCACCAGTGATAAGCCATGCTTCATCAATATAAGCTGCAATTCTCTCCAAGGAATTCCACAGAACAGAACGATCAGTCACCAAGTTCCTAGCATAGATAGTCGTAATATATATAGTGAGGCCACCCTTATTAATGCATTTCATAGTGACCTATTGATCATCCATCTCAGTCATTATAGTGTCCCAGTAGCTAGGGTTTCAACCAATGTAAATACGACCATTAGGATCATGCGAGTGATTAGATACCCATAACCATCCTTTAGGAAACATGCGATCAGAAGTATGCATCATATGTGCCTTAATTTTATATTCAAAAAGAATGGCCATAGTAGCTTTGTTTTCAAGGATTGTTCTCCGTCCTTCTTTTTATGTGGCTTCCCCGAGCCACGAACAATGGTCATGAGAAAGGTCATTAAAGACCTCTGGAGGTAGATCAAGTCTTACATGACCCATCACCCTTAGACGTCTTAGGATTTTTGGATGAGGAGGAGCAGCACCGTCACAGGATGGGGAGGTAGATGGAAAAGATTTAGATGGGGTCTTCAGTCCACCTCCATTAGGTTTGCACTCAGCATTAGTACTAACACCATCTCCATACGCCCTGTCAAAAGCACCATCATCAGACGGGTCGTCACAAACAACACAAGCAGCACCACCATTACCTGTGCCGGCAACCACCGCCCTGGGCACAGCTTCACTACCTAGAGGAGATGCAACCCCGCCCTCACTTGAATCACCAACATCAGAAGCTTCCCCACCCACAGCAGTCACCCTGGAGCCGCCACACTGGTCAGTAGATACATCACCACCCGTTACACCACCGCCCGATGAGGAAGCATCACCACCGGAGTCTGAGTGCATATGAACCTCATCGTGCGATGCTTCTTCTTCCACCGCCACTTCTTTCCCCTTCCGTCCCACGACCTGCCAAACCTGGGAAGTCATGGGAACCGGAGCATCGTCAACGACCTTAGGATTGATCGGACAATCGCTATCATCGTGCCCGAAGACCCTGCACTCTATGCATCATTTAGGTATGTATTCATAATGAATCTTGATAACAACCGGTTCACGTCACGGCATATTGACCCAGATTTCCTCAGGAGGTGCTTCATCGGCTTCAACCTCCACTAGCGCTCGCGCCTCTCTGAGGGACTCCAGGCCGATAGAATTATAGTCTATTCTCAAGAGCTTGCCCACACCGCTGGCCAAAATTCTGACCACCCTCGGTGACCAATTCCTGCCCATACTAGGAATATTGATCCATAGAGGAATAGAACTGAAGAAGTCCTTGTGAAGGTCATCTCCCATTTTGTGATCCTTGACAACAACAAGCCTGTTATCAAACCATCACGGCCCACTGTTGATGACATTCTTTTTATCGTCAACCGAATTGAACCTAAGTTGGAAGAACTTGTTGGGTTTGGAGTAGAGATCGAACCCGCCCTTAGGTTTCCAAACTCTGTGGATCCAAGCAAGGAGATGGAAATAGTATGGGCATTTCCCCATAACATATAGAATCTCAGTATGCTCCTAGCACTTCTCCATGGCCTCGAACATTGGATCGTTGATGGTGACGAACTATTTTCCATCAATCTTCTCTGGCGGATCAAAGGTCTGCACTTCAAAGGAACCAGCGCCGCCGCTAAGAATCTGGTTCCAGGCCTTCTTGACAATGGGCCTAGTCTGGGAGACAGTGGGGGTCTCCGTCATGTTCATGACATTCTTAGAGAGGGGAGGGACTCCCCTCTCCAGTGAGGTCATATCTGGTTGTCTCTGCAATCGCCAGAGAGCGGCGCTACCCTAGGGGACGGCGCTTCAACAACATAAAACCCAAAAGAAATTTTAAGATTAACTACTTTTTATTGATAATCTCATCATGACTTAACAGGGTGTGATACCTTCTTTCTGACACATCAATATGTTTCAGGTTGAGTTCATTATGATACACTATCACGATCTCCCAGAAGGTCCTCAAACTCTTAGTTTACATATTTCAACATCGATCATATCGAGGTATCTTAATACTTTTACCAGTTTAGTTACGTAATTCATTTATGATCTCCTTGAACACTTCAAGAGATCCAAACTTGTATTTCATTGTATACAAATTCTAATATCTACTTATTGTATTAGTAAATATAATGAGGTACTTGTAATTTCCTTTAGCATTTATCCAAAAAGGTCTATGTACATCAGTATGAACTAGTCCTAATGGAATAGTCGATCTCCTACTACATCCAGTGAAGATGCTTTTGTCATATTACACAACAAATAAGACATGCATGTCTCTGTTGGTTTAATTAACAAAAGAGTCTATATAATCATCACATGGATTCTAGAAATGCATTTATCATTTATGCGCTCTAGATGACAGTGATATCGGTATTCAATGTTTGAATTATCAAGTCATTCAATATATGTGTCATACACATTTGTCTTTACAACTATCAAGGATAGTTTATGAGACATAGGGAATCACCATATAAGATAATAATGTTCTTATCATACAAAACATATGATGTTGGGCAAGTACACAATAGCAATTCACTAATTATATTATGTCCCCATGAATGGCAACCTTTAACTATAGTGGCAGTAACTCTTGCTCCATATAGTTCTAGCTTACCTCTTCTTAGGTCCTGAAGTAGAGATCTAAATCTCTATCTTCTTCCTGGGATCCTCTATGAAGGGGATAATTCCTTTCCAATGTCCAAACAAGTGACAATGGTGGCACTTTGTTTTCTATATCCTTTAAGTTAAAAGGACATATTCCTTTTACACTTACCCTTCTCCATATATTGAGTGTAGAATACTTGGGCTTCAGCTTAGCCTCAGAACCCTTCTTGGCCTTGCTTTTTCCCTAGGATTCACTTCCACTGATCATCATCACGGATTTGTCCTTCTTCTTCCTTGCTTTGGCATCAACATGCCAAGCATTTGAGAAACTATCTATATGATTCATGCAACACTTACATAATCATATTCATGGTCAACGCTTGACCTAAGAAAAATCCTGTAAAGACCAAGTCTCTACTATTAAACATGATAAACAAATACATCACATGTGTGGCAGCGGAAGAAATAAAACTTGACTTTATTCAAAATGTATAAAGAGTACATTGCAAACTTTTCTCAAAAGGGATACATCTTCATACAAGAGCAAGGATCTAGGTAGAGGAAGACTTAGACTATTCCAAAGTGTCTCCAAACCAAAACAATTTAATACATTTAGGAAACTAGGTCCAAGCAATCTAGATGACCACTTCACCAAGTTTCAGCTGTGCACTCTGATCCTATACCTAGATGGTTGGGATCATCCAGCAAAAGAAGGATAAAAGTATGTGTCAATCAAAAGGAACATGACAAGTAATAGACAACAATATTTCATAATAAAAGATTCTTTATACTATAAGATTTTAAGAGAATGAGACAAATATATGAATAAGAGAGAGAAGACTGCCATCATCAATCACCACCATAATAATCACATAGCATGAATATATTAAGACACAAAGTCATCTCAATGTAGGGTGAGGCACCTACCGGACCTCACCAGTGGTAGGGGGACTAAAACCCCAGTGCCTATAAAGTGGCAGGGGGACTAAAACCCCAGTGCCTAATATAAAATGGCAGGGGGACTAAAACCCCAGTGCAGGGTAGGAGGACTAAAACCTCAGTGCCCTATGGGTGGTTTGTACACATGTACACTATATTGTCATTTGGCCTAAAATACATCATGCTTAATACACTTGGCAGTATTGAGAAGTATAAAAAGATTGCACCATTGCAAAATGGGAATAAAACCCAAAACAAATAATCTCAATAAATGGATGAGCCAAACATTGGCCATAGAAAGATTCAAGAGTTACAATTAAATGAGCGACATAGGAAATAGAAGCATCATATAGTAAAGAGCCAAATAAAGACATTTATAAGGATAACCAAGCTAGCACATAATGAAGGTAGGGATGGATAAAATCCCAACATAAGGATAGGTGTCACTTACACATATACATTCCACATTCTTCATTCATTGATAAATAAGTTTCACATGCACAAATAGGTTTCACACACAAAAATTGGTTTCACATACATTAACATAGGATTCACATACATAGGGGTCACATACTAAAATAGGATCCACACACATAGGGGCCACATACCTTAGTTTGATTCATTAACACAAGCTTTACCAAGTTGATTGTATCACCATTCCATTTTTCCCTAGTAGCAAACATTATCGTGTATTAGTATTTATAAGGTTTAAAGCATAGGAAAACCCTAATTTTGGAACATATTTTCAAAACCACGATTTAAGGTTTAAAACCTAGTCCAATAAATTAGTCATATTCTCTTGAATAAGAAAACATATTTTATTACCCAATTTGGAGTTAAAATGAATTAATTATGTATTTTAGAACATTTTATACACTTAAAAAGGCATTCAAAGCAAACTTCAAAAAAGGAATCCAAATCATGACTCAAAAACTTAAAAATCGAATTCCACATTAAAAATCCTTTCCATTGACTATTTATTCACATTTTTCTGACCATGGATCGATTTACTATGAATTAAGTAAAATCGACCAATCAGAATGCAAGAAAATAGTAGCGTGACAGTAATTTAAATGAAAATGTAAATCGATGTAAATAGTAGGTGAAATGACCAAAATGCCCTTGCGTATAAAATGAAATTGATTGAAACACCAAGGGCAGTATTTTTATTTGAACAAACCGATTGTTTGCGGTAGAAAGAAAGAACAAGGGGGAAAAGACAATAATGCCCAAGCAAAGTAAATCATTCCATTGCCAGCGCATGACCCTCTTGGTCATTCCATGACCTGGCTTCTTCCAGCCAAGGTCATGGCATGAGCAGGCTCACAGGAGCTCGACTCCTTTGCTTCAAATCTCCATCAGGGCGCGCAACTGAGAACAGACATTGGGAACGAGTTCCCAAGTTCCCCCCAAACATGAAGATCACAAACACTAGTCGCCGTGTGCTCCAAATGGAGGAAACCAAACTGGACATGGCTGGAATAGAGGAAGGAGAAAATGGAATCAAAATCCATTGAATCGAGGAGAAAACACAAGCTAGGGTCGTCAGTACATTCGCAGAGTTAGGTTGAGTCGAAAGCACCACTTTCCACATGCGGAGGTGCGTCAGAAATGGAAAATGTTATGCACAGGCAGAGGTCCTTACAGCGATCTATAGGACCCAACACTTGGGGGCATATCGAGCCACAAAGACGACGGTAAAATGAAGAAGAAGGTCCTTAGATGCTTACCCGACCAGTAATTGATCAGAAGGTGGTCGGGGATGTGAGGATGGGACCGAGGTCGCCAGAGAAGAAACACTAGTAGGTCAGGGTGTCTCGGGCAAGGAGCGGTGAAATTGGAGGGAGAGGAGGAAGGCTCGAAGCCTGAGGGTGCTCGAAGAGCCCTTAAATAGGTGTGGGGAAGGTAGAAGCTTGCCCTGCAACTCCATGGTGGAGAGGAGGAGGCGGCCCAGGTTAGGCATTTCATGCTCAGTGAATGGGAGGAGGTGAGCAGTCCCTTGTTGGATGCGGCTTGGAGAGACGAATTGTGAGGAGGAAGAATCGAGTGAGATGGTGATGTGTAGAGGGAGAACGAGAGTCGCGAATCAGCTGCTTGCAGAAATGGCTGGAGCGTCCAGTGTCGGGAGGTTAGGGACAACACACAAGCTGTCGGATCAAAAGGCAACTAAAGTAGGCCGTTGGATCAAGGGACCACGATGGTCCAGGTCATGTGACAAGGAAAAATAATGGACTATAGCGTTATACACCCATTTAATGAAATCGATTAAAATCCCATAGTTACAGTTTATTAAAAGCTTGTAAAATGGATTTGAAGGGTCAAATCAACTCCAAAAGCCACCAAATTTTAACCACATGCACAAATTAATGTTTAGAATCATTCTATGCAATTAATTTCTCGTTTTATATATAATATGACCCTTAATAAATATATTGCTCATTAAAGTGTATATTAATATATTAAAATGAATGAATTATATGAAAAGACTTCTTTTAATGGATTATATGAGTGAAATACAAGATATCCAACCATTATTAAATTTAAGAGCAAAACCTCACCATTATATTTATATATATTATTATCATTTTTTAGGAGAGAAGGAAATTAGGTTAATTACACTCATAATTAATTCAAATACACATTATTACTAATATATTTATCCAAAAAGCTCCAAATAAACATTATCCACTTATTATCTCTCATAAAACTCCATTTGCATTATCGGTCCTTAATTATTACCTTAAGTGGGTTATTTGTGCAAACACCCCTTTATAATCATAAATGGGGGAAGAATGGAATTTCACCATCATTAATGCTCAAATTGCAAATAAAGTCCAAAAATAATCCAAAAGGATGGGAAATTTATGAAAAATATCCAAATGGACTAGAAGGCCAAGAAAATCTCAAAAGTGGGTAAATTGTAGGAAAGACCCTAGATTTCAGTATGTTACAGCACTCCACCCCTTAAAGAGGATTTTGTCCCCGAAATCACAACCATAGGGAAGAGAGGGTGAGTGTGCAACATCCCAACCTTAAACAACTAGGTGGGTATTAAAAGCTCTACACATAAGCCAAGTCTTACTGAGGTTTCCACAAAACCTATAGCCTTTTATCCAAATTAACATTTTTGTCTTATTAGCATCATCTCCATCATGAAGAGGCATCCTGATTATTATTCCATCACTTAGATCACATTTTATTCAAAACAATTACATCTCAACGTTATATTATGTGTATTTCCCTCATCAAGGGTTTTAAGCCAATTAGGGTTTACTAAGCCATTTCAACATTAATTAATGTATTAGGTCAAAAACCTTAATAACATGAATTCATTTTTCCCATTATTCTCTTAAAACTATCATGTAGAATTATCACAAATTATTTTGTAGAAAAAGTTAATATTATCCAACAAGTTATTAAGCCTATAATAATTCCAAATAATGTCTGTATTGCACATTGTCATATCATATATCATACTCATATTAATGACATCATTAATCATTTTCATCCATTACACTTCATATTATAAATTATACATATTTTACATCACATTAGGCATTTATGAATTATGTGAATCCAATTATTCATTATCATGTTTGAGTCATTATATGCATTTTAGTGAATAGGATGTAACCCATTAAATATTAATGAATTAATTCATATATCAAGTTATGATGAGGTGTTCATTAGAGAACAAGGTGATATACCTTACATATATTGATAACTTTGTGACTATAATCCATTTATATGCATGAAGGTATTTTATGTGATGATGACACCTAATGTCACTAATGTATCACGAAAGGCATTAAGGACATATATATGTATATGTTGTCAAGGCTAGATGATTACATATTAGGGTTTAGGTCAACATGATAATTACATGTTAAAGCATCCTTAGGGTGCATTATCCATACACATTTTACCATTAGGGTGGCATAGTCAATGTTATGTATATTCACAATTAGTAATAAGTAACTCATTATTATGTACATCAATAATATGTGAAGGTTCAAGCATATGAACTATCTCTATATGACTTACTACATATTCACGTGTGTATAAACAAACAAGTTGAATTACAAGAATAATTTGTTTGGTAAATTCTTGTTCACATAAGTTATTATGTTCATATGTCCACATAGATAGGGTTTCTAACTCCAAAGGTATTTGATTTTGCTTTTAATTGGGATTCCATCCCCCTAAAAAGGGATTTCATCCTCGAAATCAGATTTGCAAAACCAAATAGGGTACCTACACCATTACCCTCACTCCACCCCTTAAAAGGGTCAACTAAGTCAAACTAAGCTAAGGGTAAAAGGGCATATAACCAAGTATAAGGTCCAACACTAATAGTTTTACTAAAACACTACCTTCCAAGCTTTAAGGTATAGCATAGGGTACACTAAACCCTAAACATAGGAGTATAAGGTATTTAAGGATGATTTTTGTATAAGAGATCAAATCATCACTTATGGTTTTCCTAAGGTATTCAACAATTAGGCAGCATGCCCAAAGATAGACTATTTTGAGCTGTCTGTATCTAATCAGGCCAGGCCAGGTCATATGAGCTCAGGAGTCCTCGTTACCAAGCTAGTGGGACGGAGGAAAATATTGTCATCCCCCAAGCTCTGACCCTTTCTAGACACCATCACTTCAACTTATTGCTCTAGTAGCTTCTCAATAGACAATTCACCAAATATTTGACAAATTTTATTTTAAATTATGAAATTGTTATGATCCTAAATCAAACTTTCATTAAAGGTCAACTCTAAGGTGAAAAACTTACTAAAGGAAACTACATATGGTAAGGGTTCTATCTAGGAGACAATTTGAATTAGTCAAGAATCTGACTACCTTGATGCTCTGATACAATGTTGTAAAGACCAAGTCTCTACTATTAAACATGATAAACAAATACATCACATGTGTGGCAGCGGAAGAAATAAAACTTGATTTTATTCAAAATGTATAAAGAGTACATTGCAAAATTTTCCCAAAAGGGATACATCTTCATACAAGAGCAAGGATCTAGGTATAGGAAGACTTAGACTATTCCAAAGTGTCTCCAAACCAAAACAACTTATACATTTAGGAAACTAGGTCCAAGCAATCTAGATGTCCACTTCACCAAGTTTCAGCTGCGCACTCTGATCCTATACCTGGATGGTTGGGATCATCAAGCAAAAGAAGGATAAAAGTATGTGTCAATCAAAAGGAACAGGATAAGTAATAGACAACAATATTGCATAATAAAAGATTCTCTATACTACAAGATTTTAAGAGAATGAGACAAATATATGAATAAGAGAGAGAAGACTGCCATCATCAATCACCACAATAATAATCACATAGCATGAATATATTAAGACACAAAGTCATCTCAATGTAGGGTGAGGCACCTACCAGACCTCACCAGTGGCAGGGGGACTAAAACCCCAGTGCCTATCAAGTGGCAGGGGGACTAAAACCCCAGTGCCTAATATAAAATGGCAGGGGGGACTAAAACCCCAGTGCCCGGCAGGAGGACTAAAACCTCAATGCCCTATGGGTGGTTTGTACTCATGTACACTACATTGTCATTTAGCCTACAATACATCATGCTTAATAGTCACTTGGCAGTATTGAGAAGTATAAAAAGATTGCACCATTGCAAAATGGGAATAAAACCCAAATAAATAATCTCAATAAATGGATGAGCCAAACATTGGTCATAGCAAGATTCAAGAGTTACAATTAAATGAGCCACATAGGCAATAGAAGCATCATATAGTAAAGAGCCAAATAAAGACATTTAAAGGATAACCAGGCTAGCACATAATGAAGGTAGGTATGGATAAAAGCTCAACATAAGGATAGGTTTGATTTGCACATATACATTCCACATTCATCATTCATTGATAAATAAGTTTCACATGCACAAATAGGTTTCACACACAAAAATTGGCTTCACATACATTAACATAGGATTCACATACATAGGGGTCACATACTAAAATAGGATCCACACACATAGGGGCCACATACCTTAGTTTGATTCATTAACACAAGCTTTACCAAGTTGATTGTATCACCATTCCATTTTTCCCTAGTAGCAAACATTATCATGTATTAGTATTTATAAGGTTTAAAGCATAAGAAAACCCTGATTTTGGAACTTATTTTCAAAACCACGATTTAAGGTTTAAGACCTAGTCCAATAAATTATTCATATTCTCCTAAATAAGAAAACATATTTTATTACCCAATTTGGAGTTAAAATGAATTAATTATGTATTTTAGAACATTTTATACACTTAAAAAGGCATTCAAAGCAAACTTCGAATAAGGAATCTAAATCATGACTCAAAAACTTAAAAATCGAATTCCACATTAAAAATCCTTTCCATTGACTATTTATTCACATTTTTCTAACCATGGATCGATTTACTATGAATTAAGTAAAATCGACCAATCAGAATGCAAGAAAACCATAACGTGACAATAATTTAAATGAAAATGTAAATCATTGTAAATAGTAGGTGAAATGACCAAAATGCCCTTGTGTATAAAATGAAATCGATTGAAACACCAAGGGCAGTACTGTCATTTGAACAAACTGATTGTTTGCGGTAGAAAGAAAGAACAAGGGGGAAAAGACGATAATGCCCAAGCAAAGTAAATTGTTCCATTGCCCGCGCATGACCCTCTTGGTCATTCCATGACCTGGCTTCTTCCAGCCAAGGTCATGGCGTGAGCAGGCTCACAGGAGCTCAATTCCTTTGCTTCAAATCGCCATTAGGGTGTGCAACTGAGAACAGACATTGGGAACGAGTTCCCAAGTTCCCCCCGAACACGAAGATCACAAACACTAGTCGTCATGTGTTCCAAACAGAGGAAACCGAACTGGACATGGCTGGAACAGAGGAAGGAGAAAATGGAATCAAAATCCATTGAATCGAGGAGAAAACACAAGCTAGGGTCGTCAGTACATTCGCGGAGTCAGGTTGAGTCGAAAGTACCACTTTCCACAGGCGGAGGTACGTCAGAAATGGAAAATGCTATTCATAGGCAGAGGTCCTTACGGCAAACTATAGGACCCAACACTTGGGGGCATATCAAGCCATAAAGACGACAGTAAAATGAAGAAGAAGGTCCTTAGATGCTTACCCGACCAGTAATTTATCAGAAGGTGGTCGGGGATGTGAGGACGGGACCGAGGTCGCCAGAGAAGAAACACTAACAGGTCAGGGTGTCTCGGGCAAGGAGCAGTGAAATTGGAGGGAGAGGAGGAAGGCTCGAAGCCTGAGGGTGCTCGAAGAGCCCTTAAATAGGTGTGGGGAAGGTCGAAGCTTGCCATGCAACTCCATGGTGGAGAGGAGGAGGCGGCCCAGGTTAGGCGTTTCATGCTCAGTGAATGGGAGGAGGTGAGAAGTCCCTTGTTGGATGCGGCTTGGAGAGACGAATTGTGAGGAGGAAGAATCGAGTGAGATGGTGATGTGTAGAGTGAGAATGAGAGTCGCGAATCAGCTGCTTGCGGAAACGGCTGGAGCGTCCAACGTCGGGAGGTTAGGGACAACACACGAGATGCCAGATCAAAAGGCAACTAAAGTATGCCATTGGATCAAGGGACCGCGATGGTCCAGGTCACGTGACAAGGAAAAATAACGGACTATAGCGTTATACATCCATTTAATGAAATCGATTAAAATCCCATAGTTACACTTTATTAAAAGCTTATAAAATGGATTTGAAGGGTCAAATCAACTCCAAAAGCCACCAAATTTTAACCACATGCACAAATTAATGTGTAGAATCATGTTATGCAATTACTTTCTTGTTTTATATGTAATATGACCCTTAATAAATATATTTCTCATTAAAGTGTATATTAATATATTAAAATGAATGAATTATATGAAAAGACTTCTTTTAATGGATTATATGAGTGAAATACGAGATATACAACCATTATTAACTTTAAGAGCAAAACCTCACCATTATATTCTATTTATATATATTATTATCATTTTTTAGGAGAGAGAAGGAAATTAGGTTAATTACACTCATAATTAATTCAAATACACATTATTACTAATATATTTATCCAAAAAGCTCCAAATAAACATTATCCACTTATTACCTGTCATAAAACTCCATTTTCATTATCAGTCCTTAATTATTACCTTAAGTGGGTTATTTATGCAAACACCCCTTTATAATCATAAATGGGGGAAGAATAGAATTTCACCATCATTAATGCTCAAATTGCAAATAAAGTCCAAAAATGATCCAAAAGGATGGGAAATTCATGAAAAAGATCCAAATGGACTAGAAGGCCAAGAAAAGATCAAAAGTGGGTAAATTGCAGGAAAGACCTTAGATTTCAGTATGTTACAAATCCCAATCATTCCACATGTCCAATCACATTGAGCACGTGGGGTTCTAATGGACCTCCCTTTTTCAGTTTGCACTCAATTAGCACTTTGGATACATTATACCTTCTTTACTTTACATGATTATTAAGATGTGTTACCATCTCAAGAATGACCATGTTTTCATGTTGTTCATGCAACTCATAGTTCATACAACAAAGCATTAGGTATTAAAATGTCTATGGCATCATTGGCATGCTTCCAATAAGAATCCATTTAGCTTTATATGCATTTGGAGTGGCTTCCTCTGGCATTGGTGTTTCAAGGACATAGAGCTTTCACTCATTGAAGAGAACATTTCTCAAAGTCCTTAACCAATTTTGGAATATTATCCCATTTTTTCCTTCTTGAGGATTGATCATAGTTTGAACTTGTTTGTGTTTGATATTGGATTCTACAAAGAAATATTGCAACTTTTCAAAACATTTTTTATTTGGTTTGATTTGATGATTTGTACAATATTAATTATGTCTTTTATTATTATTGCTCCCACTATTTTATTCAAAATGATAGATAGCCCTCAATATCAATTCAGAATATTGTAGTGTACAATATTCTAGTGGGCTAAGATCCATATTTCATTAAGTCATGAGTCAACTTTTGCCAATCGCCCACAACCTAATTATTTAGGTAGGCCATCATGCCAATTGCATCATATGAAACTCTTGGATAGATGATATGAACAACTCTTTGTCATAATCATCTGCATGCCTCTGGGCTTGGGTTCTCCAAGTCACCAGTCAAGCCTGACCCAATAGACAATATGATAAATACGCACCATGCTTTGTACAAATATACATATCTACCATCACACTTCCACGAGATAGACGGCGTACCAGGATTTGTGTAAATATATGCTTGGTCGATCAAGATTTTCATGTGTATTGCTAATAGAAAGCATCTAAGACTTAATATTTGAATTGAGGGAGTTTGTATTTATAAGTATATACATATACTTTATCCAATAACCACATATATAGTATGTATCATATACATGTTATAACAAAAATTGAGAACATGCAATAAATAAAACACACGAGTGATGGTTATGTCCATACTAATGTAATTCCTTGGAGCCACAAGGAATTACTACCACCTACAGTCCACATCATATGCAACCTGTTGTTGGTGAAGATCTTGTGCTCAAACCAATCCAGGTTGATCAGTTCAACTTTTGAACTGGTTGGCTAGTCTCCTGGTTGCTCGATTGGGCTCTTCTGAAATGGTCGCCTGGTTCTCAGGTCCAATCAGCGTCTAGACATCTCCAACTGATCAGTTGGACCACCAGTCTATCGGTTCATCCTTCTATCATTTGGCCTTCTTGGTCCCCCAATTGATTGGGTCGTCTCATGAGCTGATCGTTTTGCCTTTGTGCAGACCATCATCTCACGTTGAAACATAAATTAAAACTGTCCTATTTCTTATTACATTGTATATAGGAAAACCTTGAGTTACATTTGAGGGAAAATAGGAAGAAGGGCATTAATTTACATGTGGAAAGGAGAAAGAGGCTCGGTACGCAGACCGATTAACAACAAGAATAGAAACCACAATCATACACACATAGATCAGGGGTTTTGGCCATAACCATGCTTTACATACACCAACAAAACCAATTTTATGGTGATTGCATGTAAATTGCATATATATATATATATATATATATATATATATATATATATATATATATATATATATATATATATATATTCATTTGGGTTCTTATGTGGTGATTTAGACAGACATGCACATAAACTAGTTTAAATATTTGCATTGCATGCAATAAATAAACATGATAAAACCAAAATCCGATCATATCAATTATTCCAAAAAAAATTAATCAGTGTGGCTATGATACCACTATAGGAAATACAGCATCAGGTAGGCAGTGGAAACAAAAAAATTACTGACATATTTCCATTAACCAGCAGATCACGTCAATAACTATGTAATGGGAAGGATGGTTCATGATAATATACTTGGTCCAAGAGTAAGTCCAGCGACAATACTCATTGATGTAGATGTGCGCTCTATCTTGGACGGTGTCTGTGCAGCTCCTAGTTGTACTCAGACTTGTATGACTGCTCCTCTACGGACATCAGACTCAGACAACTACTGCAACGGCTCCTCAAATCTTGCCACAGACTGCGAGTTGACATTACCCTTCTAGCAGCAACCAACATACTCTTGCCTCTAGAGTAGTATACATGGACCAACTAGAACTCTTGTCGTCCTACATGAATGGATAGGAAGGAGTTGTCCCTCCCATTGGTGTACTAATCACAAAATGCTCTCCCACAATAATGATCCTCAGTTGTTGCTCTTCCATGGCTATCCCTTCCTAGTTGGGTAGGACATACATGGGCTCTCATGGTAACCAAAACCAGAGAGGACAACACCTGTCAGATCAACTGATTCTCAATTGTCTATGTAGTAGTTATGCTCTGGGAAGCCCCCAGTACCCTCTATATATAGAAGGGGTTAGAGTCAGGGTTCCTGATCCCTATCCAATGTGGGACTAAAGAGGGAGTGGAAATGACAAGTAGACTTGAGTTTTTGCAACTTTTCGGGAAGTTTAACAACCTGCATGTGACGAAATAGTCATCTCGTCAAGTGAGACAGTCGTCTCGCATGTGAGATGGTCGTTTCACTAAGCAAAACTGTCATCTTGGAAGTGATGTCGTTGTCTCGCTAAGCAAGACAGTCATTTCGTGATTTCCCAGTTAGATATGAATTGGTAAATTGTTTCCTAATTAATGTCATATATTAATTTACTTGCACCCCAAGTATGTGCAATTGAAACAAGTTTGGGAAAACTCCAAAACTTTCATTCATCCCAACTGGGCCATCTCACGCAAGCAAGACGCCCGTCTCACTCATCCAGACGGACGTCTGGTGGGTTTGAGTCGAGCTTATTGGTTTAACATCTTGAACCGATCAATTTGTAGGGCATAACTAAGCCAATTCAAATTCTGATCTGCCTAACAAGCCAAACGGCCATCTCAACACTTGAGACGCCCGTCTGGATGCCCAAACGGCCGTTTCACCCAGTGTGATGGTCATTTGGCAGTTCAGTCAGCCAATCTATCGATCTACTGTGTCAATTGAGTACCAAAACACTTTAGTACTTAATTCAATTATCATTCAAGATCAAACTCCTTTTCTAGATGAGTTCCTCTATGTGTGACCCTATAGGTCCCATATCACATTGGCAGTGAATGTCCATAACTAGCTAATGACATCACAAGCAAAGAGTGGTGCCTAGTCACACATCATTGCTACCCAAGTGAATGGAAAGTTGGAGAGCAACTTCAACCTACAATCTATGTATGGTGTTACAATATTGTATAGTCCCTTTATCACTGATATTCATATTGAACTAAAGGTATGAAGTAGTCATCCTTATTATTATTCAATCTTGTTCCTCAAACCAGATCAAACTGCATGAGATATATGTAAGATCAATATCACATATTAACTCACATGTGTATGGCCATACTTTTCTCAATCTCATTAATTAAGAGGCCTTGCATATCATACTCTTATTGAAGGGACAAATCCCATTTATGTCACTCACAGTCAATCCCCGTGTGTCAAAGTCACCCAATCATCATCATTATAACAACCCATGTTTCAGGACTGCGTTTGATGATGTTAAAGTGTATCCAACGACATGTGATGAGCGTAGTGATTTCAGGTCTAAGAACCACAACCACCACTGTAACATCCCAGGATTTGAGGCCTCAGATAACACGATCTTAAAAGGAATGATAGGACTACCCATATCACCAAGGTGCACCTCCTTTTTTGGGAGCCCATCTCTAAAGAACTCCATAGTTAAGCGTGCTCAGCTTGGAGTAGTACTAGGATGGGTGACCAATCGGGAAGTTGATCCTGGCTTGCGCGTGATTGAGAATAAAATGTGTAATTAAGGCTAGTGGTGGTCTGTGGGGCCATTCGTCATTCCTGAAATTCTACTAGAGCCTTGGGCAGTGGGCCCGAGTGTTACAAATGGTATCAAAGCCAATTCCCCTCTAGTAGGTGGGCCCACATGGGCATGTGGCATGCCAATCTTGAGTCATACGGTCCAGGCATGTAGGAAAGGGCTATCCATGGTGATGTAGCCACCCTTACATTGGTATTCTGTGATCGAGAGCTGGGTGTCCATGGGCCATGTTGGGTTTGCACTGAAATGGGGAAATATTATGAGGCCATATAGTTGAGCCTTGACGGGGATGTCAAGAGTCTAAGTGGGGGAGATTGTAACATCCCAGGATTTGAGGCCTCAGATAACATGATCTTAAAAGGAATGATAGGACTAACCATATCACCAAGGTGCACCTCCTTTTCCGGGAGCCCATCTCTAAAGAACTCCATAGTTAAGCGTGCTCAGCTTGGAGTAGTACTAGGATGGGTGACCAGTCGAGAAGTTGATCCGAGCTTGCATGTGAGTTAGAATAAAATGCACAGTTAAGGCTAGTGGTGGTCTGTGGGGCCAGTCGTCATTCCTGAAACTCTACTAGAGCCTTGGGCAGTGGGCCCGAGTGTTACAACCACCATCACAGTGAGAGATGACTATGACTTCCATGATGATGGCTTCCATGTGTCAATCTCATGGTGGGTCTGTCTGATACACTATTCTCTAACATGTATATGTTTGCTTGGTTTGATACTGCCATATCATAATTAATGAGATTTAGTCATCAACCAACTCACACGCTGATCTTATGTGTTATTGTTGTCTATCAACCATCCACAATAATAACTGATCAGGGACATAATGAGAATGTATATACTCTTAAAATCAGTATGATCTCATTCTTCTAAGTCACGTACTTGAAGACATATGTCGTTGAGTAATATCATTCTCTACATATTTATAATGTTAATTCATTATCTCAAAACTGAATATACAAAAAAAAATTGGAAGCTTGCATTTGTTATTATCAAATTAGGTATCTACTGCCATATCTCAATCATCATATGATTGGCTCTCTGGGCATACATACAAACACATCCTATCTATGAGATCCACATATATATGGATAAGGGCCAATAAAGAACAATCAAATCCTAGTAATTGGAAAAAGTTGTGGCAAAGGAAACTACCTGAACGAATAAACTTTTTTTTGTGGCTCTTCATGCACGAAGCTCTACTTACAAACTCTAAAAAAGGCATCACCACCTAGAACCTGATAGGATCTTCCCACGATGTGGCAATGCCTAGGAGACCCTTCTACGTAACCTCAGAGATTTTGTTTGACCCAGAGAGGTGTTGGCATCCAAACACCCCCACCTTCCTTCTTTAATATCAATGACGATTAATGGAAAAGACTCATTATTGAAGAGACTGTCGAGCCCCAAATAACTACCTTTGTAGTTACCTGTTGGCACCTCTGTACAACAAGGAATGTATTCACTCTTGGAGGGAAGTTTTAACTAGCCTCCTATTTGAACCTCGTCAATGATCAACACACTAAAATGATTCAAAGCCTTCCCTAGGACACCCATCTGGTGACAGGCACCACTAACATTGAGCCAAGATTAGGGGATTCTACACTCCTTGTCTTCTGTGATGCAACTTATAATAAGGAAACTCACAATAAAGCTATTGGTATCTATGTCTCCTCCTCAATAGATGTTTGCATATTGGGGTTGGTCCACAATTTGAAAGCAATGATTGTGCTCAAAGTCGAGCGATAGGCAATTACCAAGATCTCCTGACTTGCCATAAAAAAGGATGGATCTACATTGGAATCTTTACTGACTCAACTTGTTCAGTTAACTTGCTACTACAAAACTAGATGAGTCTCCTCAAACTCAAGCCATTAGTCTGTTCATGCACTGTCATGAAGGACAAAATGAATTGTAAAATTTAGTTTATCACTCAGAATTTCAATTCTTGTAGCGGATAGCATCACCAAGCATAGCTAGAAAAATAATATCGATGTAAGCTTTTTTCAGTTTTCCTAATTGTCTAATCTGACCATGGTTGCAAGATATAACTGTACAAGGGACCATATGCAATAAACCTCTTAATTTGCAAAAATAAATGATGTGGAACACTCATTTCGCAAATCTAAACAAAAGGGAAGACTCTAGACACACATTCTGCAAGCTAGACCTCATGAAGTCTACTACTGATGTAACATCCCTGACCTGGGTTATGAACTAACCCCAGGTGTTTTTCTTAATCATGTGATTAAATTCTTGTGGTTATCTGTTGATAATGTAATTAAAGCTCCTAAGGAATATACATTTCCATTTCTTCCCCTTTTGAACAATGTTGTAATATTGTTTTGTAATACAGGGACCTATGTGCAAATTACCCAATTAAAAGGCGTTAACTTGCAAATTGCACATGTTAAGATGTTCCTTTAGTGTTGAGACATCATAAGAGTGAATGTGATGAAGTGTGATTGGTTCCCCAAGCTTGGGCACTGAGATGCAGCTTGTGGGGCAATCCTTGTGCTTAAAACCCTAATTTTGGTGTAAAGTGCAATTTACCCAAAATGAGGGATGAAACTTGTAAAATACACCTTTTAGAGTATATTTATGACTCTTGGAATCATTTAGAGTAAGAATGATGAATAGGTCACTTCAATTGAATAATCAAATAAGAATGATAACCCTTATAAATTAAATAATCAAGTTATAAGCCTAATAACCCTTCTATATGTGCAACTTAGTAAAAAGTTGGCTTTCTTCACCTTTAGACCTTGGTTTTAAGATGAGTTTTTCTTAAGTATGGAAGGGAGAAACGTGGATTAGAATAATGGAAGGACCTAGATGAGAAATGGAGAAACAAGTTGTCCTTATGTTGGAATTTCACCCAAAGTATATATATACACCTTTTCTCACTTAGCAAGGATCGTTTCCTTCACTTCCCTTCTTATCCCCTTGATTAGACCGACTTAGGACAGAGATATGGAGCAGATGAGGACGGATAAGGAGTTCTAGGTAAGCTTTTGTCATCTTCTTGCTCGGATTCATGGAGGAATTCATGGTGCAAGGTTGGTTTTATGGTCTTCCTTACTTGTTTCCTCTTTCTAGCCATCTTTTCCCAACCTTTCCTTGGAGAAACACCCTTGGCCGACCTTTGGATCTCATGACACCATTAAAGGCTTGAAGCGTGGAAGCTTGGAGCTCAAGGAACGACCTTAAGGCGGGTTTTATAACTCTAAACCTTTTGCTTTCTTATGCATATCTTTATTCTTGCAATTAGTACTTAGTTCTTCTTCTTTCCCACTCTTCCTTGCTTTCTTGCAACTAAAACCACGAAGAACAGACCTTGATCTGGAGGTAGAAGAATATGGGAGTGATTACCAATGTTACCTTATCAAACGGTCTTGTTTTCCCCCCTTTGGCCAAACGGTTTGGGGCAAACGGTTTGCAAAACCGTTTGAAGGGCAAACGGTTTCACAAGGTCGGTTGGAGAAAACGGTCTCCAAGACCATTTTAGGGCGTTGACCAAGCGTTTACCATTTGGGATTTCTGTTCATAATTATGTAGGATAATGACCCACCAAATTTGAGGGGTTAACTCCAAAGAAATCGTACGTTGAAGGCCAATCAATTAGGCAAATCGAATTGAATTAAATGCTGATTTTCAGTCTGATTAACTTGAACGTTTTGGGCAAACGCTCTCAAGACCATTTGAGTGCGTTGACCAAGAGTTGACGGTTTGAGATTACTGTTACTAATGATGTTTGCTAATTACCTACCAAATTTGATAGGTTAACTCCCAAGGAATCATGAGTTAAAGGCTAAACAATTAGGTAATTGAATTGAATTAAGTGATGATTTTCCAATATGATTAATTGAACTTTTTTGGAAAACGGTCTCAAGACCATTTGAGTGCGTTGAACAAGTGTGGACCGTTTGGGATTACTGTTCCTAATTATGTTGGTTAATAACTCACCAAATTTGAGGGGTTAATTATCAAGGAATCATGAGTTGAAGGCTAATCAATTGGGCAAACCCTGATTGAAATTAGTGTTGAAATTCCAACAAGTTAATTTGCGATTTTGGGTTGATTAGCCCAAACAGTCTCAAGACCGTTTGGGGGTCACCCCAAGACCGTTTGGAGGTCTGGGGTCAAGTATAGTTGATCAATTGAAGGTCCAAAGGTACCAAACATATTGCAATTAAGTGCTGAATTGTTGATCAACTCGATAGACCAATCCTTGATGATTTTTCACTAGAATCCAAAGGATGGATGGGCCAAACGGTCTCAAGACCGTTTGGAGTTCATCCAAACGGTCTCAAGACCGTTTGGTGGTCACCCAAGACCGTTTGGAGGTCTAGGGTTGAGTATGGTTAGGTGTTTAAAGGTCTAAAGGTACCAAGTTGATATACAATGCAATGCTGATTTGGTGATCAATCCAATGATTCAAACCTTAATTGATTGACTTGGATTTTGATGATATGATGGAAAAATGGTCTCAAGACCGTTTGGAGGTCATCCAAATGACCTCAAGACCGTTTGGGGTCAGGTCATACCCAATTTGGATGATGTTTCTATGGTTTCAAAGTAACTAGTCTTACATTGATTAGTATTGAAGGATCATCGATTCCAAACCCTAATTCAATTGAATCAAACCCTAATTGATGAACGATTGAGGGTTAATTAAGGGTCAAATCAGTTGAAGGTTGACCTATTAAACTCAATTGAGGTATGAGTATAGGTCCAATTGATGTTTGGTTCCATGAATTCAATGATTGAAGTAATCAACATTGGAAACCCTAATTCAATTGGATACCTTATGTAATGGAGGTCCAATGTGATTAAATCTTTGGGAATTAAGATGATGAATGTTCTATTGATCCAATAATGATTAGTAATGATAATCAATGAAGGTATGAAGGTTGAAACCCTAATAATACCTAAGTGATTAGAACCAATTAAAGGGAGAATTCTTAATTGTTTATAGGATTAATAGCTTGATACACTATGTTAACCACAGTAGCATGTACTTGATTGAAGGGTTGATGTGACCTAATCAAGTTAAAAGAATGAAAGATTAGAATACATATATTTATATATATATAAATATGAATCATGGAATGATCTTATGTAGCACGACCGTGTAAGGGAGCACGGCCGTGGTAGCCTTAACTTGCACGACCGTGTAAGGGAGCACGGCCGTGGTAGCCTTAACTTGCACGACCGTGTAAGGGAGCACGGCCGTGGTAGCCTTACTTTGCACGACCGTGCAAGGTGGCACGGCCGTGGTGTCCTATAAAGAAATTGAAAAGTTTTGGTATTGTGTTGACATTGTTATATATGCATGTCTTTATTTGTATAAGTCATACAGCTTGATATTATGAGGTGATCATAGCCAGGTAAGAGTTATGATGTCATATTCCTTGAAAACAATTATAAGCTTTTAGAGTAATGATATGTGAAAAGTATATACATTGCTTCAATCAAGGTCATGTTGTTAGATGACTTGATGCTTATATGTCACTTGGTAGCAAGTGTTATGATAATCTGAGGGTTTGAATAACCATGTTCCTGAATCATTTTATGCTTAATGTCTTGAAGGCTTAGATGGTTCAATGGTTGTTTAATCTAAACCCTAATGATACCTAAAGACATTAAGGGGTTAAGTGATTAGTAGATTGACCCATGTTATGATTATTAAAGAAGATTACCAAGGTACCCTTGAAGGGTTCAAGTAGATAACAACCCTTGATCAAGCAAACCCTAATGATTATAATGGGTTGACTTAATCTATGTTAATCAAAGATGACTTGACCTAATCTAACCTAGAGTGATTTAAACATCATCTAGTAGTAAGAAGAGAGAGAAAGCTCCTAATATGAATGAGAATCAAGTAACATACTTTCAATATGTAAGAATGTACATGATTAGGGTATGATCCATCAAGGTAAGATCATGGAAATCCTAATTATAATGATTAATGAATCTTAACCTAATTTGAGGGCATCAATGATGATAATTTTCATATATAATGATGCTATGAGCTCAATTCACTATGAAGTGAATAGTAAACCCTAATTCTAGGGTAATAACATGTAACATGAATAGTAAACCCTAATTTAGGGTGATCTGATAAATGGAGTAATTCAGGGTTATGCCTTTGAGTATGAAACCCTAATTACAAGTTGTAATATGAGAAATCTTTATGCCTCGAGAGCTAAGAGGTTATATAACCCTATGTTGAAGTAAAAGAATACAAACCCTAACTAATGAAGGATGGGGTATGTTAACCCTAATCCTGGGTTATGCTTTCAAGTATGAAACCCTATGAACTAATTACAATATAAGAATTCTTATGCCTTATAAGACAAAGGGATTCAATAACCTTAATTGAGTGGGGTAAACCCTAACTCTACTTATGCTTTTAAGCATGAATCTTCATGATTAAAGTATGAGATGAGGAATCATTATTCCTAATTATAAAGAAAGGGATTGAATAACCCTAATTGATGTAAATAAGGGAACCTAGCCTTAGTGTAAGCATGAAGGTACTATTCCTGAATTGAAAGGTTAATTCTGCTTTATAAATTGCTGATCTGGAAATGAAATGTTTATTGTTGTCAATTGAATTAACCATGCAGGTTCTTATAAAAGGATGATTATATCCAGGTAAAGGTTATGATATCATATTCATTGGAAGCATGTTATTAGCTTTGTGAATAGTGATATACCATGTTGCCTAGTTAAGTGACATCATATAAGATTGATAGGCTGTGAGAGCCATGAGTAACATCAAGGCCATGCTAATAAGATGACTTATGATTAATTAAGGGTTTGAATACCCTATTCTTGAATCATAGTAATGAAATGGTTAAGAAATGATATCCAATTGATAATTGATGTGAGTTAGACTTGATACATTTAGTATTCTACTTTTATAGCTGTTGTTCTAATGATTAATGCTTGGAAACATGCTTGATGCTAAAAGAATGCTAGAATGTACCTAACTAATCAAGTATAATCATATCATGTAGAGCCCTGACCATAGATCCATCATTGTCAGAGACCAAATGATGGTGAAATAGGTTTTCCTAAGGGAACTCCTGGAGCATATACTTTTGAGTATATGGGGGTATATGGACGCGAATATCCTTACGTCCTAGTGTAGGAATTGATGTAGATGTACTTTAATCTTTCAACCCTTCACTATATATTCATATCGGGTGATGTACCACAAATCTCCCGAAGAAATTACTAATACCGCATCGATGAGAGATAAACAAGAAATCTTTCGATGACGATGAGAGTTCAGAACTCCACTGTAACTCTATAGCGAAGTTTCCAGAATACCCTGGATAGCTACTACAGCAGAGACACAAGATGTCCTGCAAGTAAATCCTCTTACTGACTGAGGAAGATGAGGTCATAAGAATCCGGCTCTTTTGATGACCTATGTATGGTACCGACGCGATTTTTATAAATGGTCGGTTGGAGTATGAGCGGTATACCTCATCTCCGCAGGGCATACTAATGTTTGAAAAATATAATCAGCCGTATAGTATAACTGCTTAGGTTGAACTACGATAAACAATGATTGATGTTACATTGTTGACTTTAATAGTCTGTTCAAGTATCTAGCATACATGTTCTACATATGCTTTAATGAAGTGATTGCTTAAGTAAATGTTGTTTTACTTATTACCAAACCTACTGTTGATATTTTCAGTTACTTTTCTTCTGTTATTCCTTATATGCTATAACAAAGCCTCTGGCGGAGAGTTATAACTCTCGTTGGGACAATTATTTAAATTGTCTCACTTCCGTGGGATTCTACTTTTTAGGAAGACGTTGAGGACGAATGAACCCATCAGTGGGTGAGCAACAACAGCAGCAGTCTCAGGGACAACAGTGATCTTCAGGTGGAGACACTATCTGTCATGTCGTGTAAATAGTATGTCATGTGTCGTATCTGTACTCTCAGGTCCTAGGAGTCAGTATATCTGAGATTTTGGCATGATGCCTCGAGATTTTGTATCTTACCTTGTACAGTTAACAAGGTGGGTTTTGTTGTAATGCTCGAGATGTGTTTATTACAGAGATGTATCAATGGATCAGTTTGTAAATGACCTATCATGTTGTTTATGAAAGAGTTTTTATCTTTCGAAGATCTCTTTACAAAAGTTTTAAATTTTTAGTGATTTTTGATAATTCCGCTGTTAATCGCTTCCGCATTCGTTAATTTGATTGTCAGTTTGGTGTCGGTCGTTTCAACTGAGGTGGGGATTACTGAGATAGATCCTCCTCAAGTTGTTGGTTCTGTTGTTGTCAAGATTTGAAAAAAAAAGTAGTACTCATGAGACATAGGGACCCACTAAGAACCTCCATACCAAATAATAGTTAAATGTATGTAAGGCATAAACTATAAGTTAAGAAAAAAATGAACTAATATGATAGAGTCTTGAAGATATCAAACTAACCTTGGTACAAAAGTTTAAAGTATTTATAGAGTGTGGTGAAAACAACATATTACTATCTTTTACTTTAAACTGTATCCACTTGGATGCACCTAACAAGTTTTCATTTCAAGGAATTATATTCCATATAGCCTACCATACAAGTTTTTTTACGTTGGGTACCTCTAAGACTTCTTACACCTTATCTTGTATGAGATATATTACTTGTAGAAATACATGGGCTAGCAACTTATTTAACTTGAGGATTTTGTATTATGGGTAATAAAAAACCAGACATGACTAATATTGAAAACTTAGGTTTTGTGATATTAGACATATTAGTCGAGGTATAAATATAGGCAAGAACATAAAAAAATTCACAAATTTTTATTGTAGTTGAATAATTGATATTGAGATGTGATATATCTAATTTGTAGAGGAATTAACACTCTTATTATTTACTTCAAAAAGAATTCCACATAGAACCAGACATATTATGCTCTTGACATATATTAAAGATATATCATTTCTATAAAAAAATTCACATCCCTCCAGACTAATACAAGTGCACATGTTTCCTTTTCCTACTTATGGCCTCAAAGGAATATCTATGTCACTTAGGGTAACATATATGTATGAATTAAGGATTCACTTCATTCTAATTTATTTAATAATACATAAAAAGGTTCAAGTATATAAAATTATAGTTTATATCTTTCTGGACGATGACTTGAACAAGATATCTAGACTAGTTCATTTTTACTTGTAAAAAAAATTTATAATTCAAAGCTATGGCTAATGAACACTACTTCTAAAACATCCCTTTACTGACCTAAATTTCAATACCAATGTTACTTGAAAGTATATCATCAAACTAAGTTCAAAAACCTTACTTTGAACATATACTTTACCAAAGTTTCCCTATTTCATGAAAATTGTAAATATCTTTCCATTCAAAACTAAATTGATATGTTCTTATTAGTTTCATATCAACAAGAAACACCCAAATAACTAAATATAAAAGACATACAAGAGTAACTCCATTTCAATTTTCCTTTCAATATCTCGCAATTTACTTGTATTTCCTCAAAATAAGGTCAATTCATTTTCTTTATCTTAAATTAAGCATGACTTGTTTGAATTAACTAATAAGGGATTAAACAATCACATGTACCTTAGAAGTTGTCCTATGTCTAAAAACATCCTCCTAAGGTATGTGATTTCTTCTTGGGAGTAGGAAGAATTTTGTCCAGAAACATAGTGGAGAAGAAAATATGATATTAAAGAACATGATACTCACCACTTACATAAGAAATGTTCTTGATTAGGTTGATAATCAACTTTCAACTTGATTCAAGAAACAAAAACCAAATCTTTTCTCCTTTCCCTAAACTCGTAACTTCAGTTATAGAATGGCAATTAGGATGTTGGGAAAAGTGCATAACCACATGTTTGTGTCTTCATCATGTCAATACCATAGTTGGTCAGCTATCCCTTTAGTTGATCGACTAATATGTTCTACTTGGTAGCAACTAAGCTAATATGGACCCCCCTGACCTTTTCTAGAAGAAGTATCGTACATTAGTTGGTCTGACTTGGCTCTAGTCAGTCGACTAATGCCGGCCGAGCGTTGATCAGTTGACTTGGCATGCCCAAATGAACCACATTAATCGGTTGACTAATACCTTAGTGTCTTAAGACTAGTTTCAACCCCGATCGTCTAAAATGCAATGGTATTGGTGTTGGACCCTCTTCCACTTCCTTAGTGGGCTGAATATATGGTAAGTTATGCAACTAATGGCATGTACTTTGCCACAAAATTGCACCGATTTCAATAGCGACCCTCCAAAGTCCCGATAGTAACCTAGGGCTATACTTAACTTAATCCGAGATTTGAAATTCTACCAAACTGATCCGTCTTTCCATGAAAGCATATGTGATGTATACTCACCCATTTTTCATCAAAATTTCAAAGTGAATTGGACTTACCCTTGGAACTCTATGTCATTAAAATCTAGGGTTTCCATGCATCCAAGCTTTAATTTAATCGAACTAAAATTAATCAACTTCATAAATGTATCGATTGTTAAGACACTACTCACATGCTAATTACGAGTTATGACATAGGCCAGATTGGGGTGTTGCACATAATCCAAGATAATACAAAGGAAGAGGAAGACAACGAAAAGAGAGAATGATAAAAATCTTAGCTAACAACATACAACTGCCAACGGCTCAACCGTATTATGTTCGTCTTTTTTTTCAGTGATTGGTATACTCTATCAATCGCTCAATTCTCATCGTCAGAAATTAATTGTGCGGATTGATCAACGATGTCCAATCTGTGATGAATACAACCACTTTTCCAAACGCTGTGATGGTTTCATCCTCAATTCAGCTCAACTAGACTAGGGATTGTTTTATTATTTTATTTTGTTTGCACTAAATGTTCACTCTTTTCAAAATAAATTACATGCTTCGCCAATTAAAAAAACTATATTATCTTCAGCAGAAACTTGGAAGCTTGCTGTGAAATGCATGAAGGTATTGCTGGTTTCATGGTTTGAGATTATTGGCAGTTGAATGGCTTTGTCGTGTCCTTGATTTTAGAACCTTTAAAACAAGAAACATGAGATCCCACCTATTGCCCTCTCACTATGCCATATAACTCCACCACATGTAGCCATCGCACAGCCCTCCCCTCCATCCCTACAAACTCCGTCTACCTTCCTCGCCTTGCAGCAGCTGCAGAAATCTAGCGTACCCAACTCGTCTTCAAGCTGACTTCTGCCCATCAGCCTACATACTCTCCTTTCTGGCTCCTGCACCTCCGTCTCTCAAATCACAAAAGTAGTAGAACATGGGCAAGGCCCTGAAATCCTCAATGAAGGCACTCCAGGATGCTATAGTGAATATCATACCGGCGGCTCCAATTTGCATGCAGCAGGGGAGAACGGACTCCTTCCGCGACCTGTACAGCAGCTTCAACTCCATGTATTACACTGCCACTGCGTCCTCTGTTTCTTCTTCCTCTGTTACCGTTCCGGCCCAAGCTCTCTTCCCAGCCCCAGCGAGCTGCCCACCTCTCGACGACGCACCGCCTTTGCCACCGGACGACGACGGTTGCAGCACTGTTGACATAGCAACCAGAGCTCAGTCCAACTGCTACTCCTCGGGCGCTTCGTCTTCATCGTCTTCCCTCCCAGCCGCCGACTGCGAAAATAGCGAGGCAATGCCGTGTGCTTTTAACCAGACCGGTTCTGGCGGTGCTGCCAGCTCCTCGAGGTTCTTCTTCTCGCCCAAGACGACAAAATCAATCATGGAGGAGGCCAAGCTGGAAGCGGGTCTTCGAAAGATCCGATCTTTAGGCAACCCACCTGGTCCTGACCTCCGCGTAGAAACGGAAGAGGAAATAGAAGAAGAAGCGGATGGCGTCGACCAGAAACAGCGCCAGCGCCTCCACCCTCGCCGCCGCCGCCGTAGCAGCAATCGTCACCGCCGCAAAGAGTCGTTCTGCGAGGAGAGCACGCCGCTGGTTATGGCCTCCCACGACCCTTACATTGACTTTCGGGCGTCGATGGAAGAGATGGTGGAGGCACACGGACTTAAAGACTGGTCGGGCCTGCAGGAGCTCCTCAGTTGCTACCTCCGGCTCAACGATAAGACCACTCACAGCGTCATCATGCTTGCCTTCGCCGACCTGGTCATGCGCATCGTCTCCACCTCGGAGAGCTTCTCCTCCACAAGGACCACGACATCCACTGCCGCTACAACCAACACCTCGTCCGTAATCTCCTTCAGCAATCCCAGCCCTTGCTCTTCCTCCCCCGTCCTCAACCTCTCCTCTGATTAGTTCGTCGTGTTGTCAATCCGCCAGCCGTATCTGGAATTCGCTTTGGCGTTGGAGAGAAATTATTAACATCATGAAATCGGCATCCATGTACCATTCTGTACCGTAATCATGTAACCAATTATCAACCGTATGGTCGGTTCTTGCTTGCTAATAAAGTTCGAATCTTTGTCGTTATGTTTTCACCCGAATGCAGAATTCCATTGGTACCCAAGTTTCGGTACCCGGTTTCTGCAATTAAAATAAAGCTAATTGCGATCTGTTAAGAAGGAAAACTTAGTAGCCACATTATTTTATTGGGTCTTCGAATATCGATCGCTGTCTTAACTAGTGATCGATTTGACAGCGTGCTGATTATTATGTGTCCAGTGATGAAAGCCAACTCCGTCTTGTCCCTCCATAGTTTTCCCCACTGGTCAGTATTCAGTTCATTGGCCTCATCAGGGTCCTTGCCTGCATCCGTCCCCACGAGCTGCAAAGCCACCCCATCAACCGCTAACCCCTCGCATCCGTGCAGGCCGGGTGACTCGCCTGCACTCTCTTCTGTGCCATGGTTCTGAGTCGTAAACGCCATTAAATTCGCCGGAGAGACCAGCCAGAGACAATGTTTGCGTGGGTCCTCTGACACAAAACCACAAACAGGTAGCTGACCAAGCATCAACCCCCAATTTACTGTTAAGGATTGGAAGAGCGCACGGGACTGTGGGGACGATCACTGATTGCAAATTTGCAATATTATTTATTAGGGACAACAGTACCACAGTTCCCCCGGCCCCCTCGCCCTCTCCAAACTGGCAACGCGTCATCAATGTTAGATTGGTAGGGTCGACGAGGCCCATGATTGCCCCGCCTCGGATTGCAGGAAGCAGGGGCAAAGATTAGACAGCAGTGGTGGTGGTTGGAACAGGAAATCTGTTGGGACACCTGTGATTGGGCGTTGCATGAGAATAGGCCGCAGGCCAGGCGAAGGGAGAGCTTTGCCTGGAATGGGGGTAGCTGGCGGCTGTACCGATCGCTGCTGCTGCACGGCCAGGGCTGGGGTCCTTGGAGGTGCTCGGACGTTAGGGGAAAGAAAAGCGAGCTGGAGAGGGGAAAAAGGAATCAAATTCCTGCGGCCCACGGCTTGATGCAAAGAACAAGCTTTTGGAGGTTTTCTCCTTGGGTTTTCCTCTCTGGTCTTGCTCGGTGATGCAGAGGGAGGAACGGAAGGAAAGGAACTCACATGGCTCTGCTTTCATTGAGAGCGAAAAGGGTGAAAACGGTGGTTCTTTGTGTTGGGGATAGGGATGGCTTCAAAGATGAAAGTATGGTCAAAATGTGTAGTTGCACGTTACTGAGTGAAAAACTATGGCAGGCGAAGGGGAGGGGTGTATCACCATAAAGGATGAAACAGTATGGCACAAAGTAGAAAACTTCACATCCTTGTTAAAATAGTATAAAGGTGTCAAGAACTTGAATTAAAAGGAGTTTTTCGAAGTGGGTAAAAGTTTAAAGTAGTCGATGAAAAGACGTTGAGAAATTCCCCTTCAGTAAATCAATTAGCCATGTACCCTTTACTTTGTTGGAGCCGTGGCTGATTTGTTACCATTTTCCTTCTCCCACAGCCTAAACACTTAGATAGCTAGCATGAACATGACACTAGATCTCGTTCGTGTCTATTCCCCATTTGCGCCACATCGCATCCATTTGTTCACAAGCAGTGTACTCTCATCCGGCTTGATATATGACATGACGGATGCGCTGCAGTTGCTAATCCGCCATACACTCTCCTTGTAGCTATTTGTTTGTATGTCTACTGACATTCTATTTCTTTTCACCAAAAAGCATAAACATGGTTACAACACCGCAATGCAAAGAATCTTAACACAAGAAGAAGAACACACCATAATAACAATATTTTAGGTTGTGTTTGGAAACAGATCTGGATTATCGAATTTAGATTGGGTGAATCTTGGGGGTTGTGGGAATCCAAATTTACCATGTTGGGTGTTACACAAATATTGTAGTCCTATCTCTTTGGATGACAAGAGGGAAACTTGGATCTACCCTGGACCAAATGAAAGTATATGTCATCTCCTGAAAATTAAACCACAATGCCCATGCAAAAAAGTCAAACCCAAATGTGGAATGGACTCACCAGTCTGACTCAAGTCTAGGCCGAGTTAGTCATGTAATTGTGACTTGAATTCTTGCTATAGTGCACCAAAATTCACGTTTATAGATACTATTTCAAATGGTATGTCTCACACAAGCAACATAGACACACCCCAATATGGATTCATTTGTGTTCCGAACAAAGGCCAAGGTAGACATGTAAAGACCCAATATCTGAGTATGGTTCATCCAAAGATGAATATTATATCCAAAGGTTCTTGGCTCCTTATCTTAGTAAAAGGAAGGTAGGTAACCCTTGATAGGAAAAGGGACGTTTCTTGGTGTAAATCTTGTGAGATGAATACATGGTGATACTCAACTTCTGCAAATCCTAGAGGTTGACATCTCTAGGTAGTGAAACTACATCCTTGAGAGACATAACCACTCTAAACAATGCCTTCTCTTTGTGGCTTCAATCTCTCTCTCTTTCTTTCTCTTTTCAAACTTACACTACTTATCTTGTGAGATATTTTGAAGGTTTAAATAGTTCGATTTGAGTATTTCTAGTCCAATTACCCCAACCCCTTCTCAAGACAATAGATCCAACAAGTAGTATCAAATCAAGGTATTCTCCAGGAAGTATTCCCACGAGTAGGAGAATATGGTTGGCAATCAACATGGTCATTTTAGCATAAAGGGGAGATGCTGCATTGTCATATGGGTCATTGATGGAAGCACCTACTATTGTTTGAAGAGAAGAATGTAGTTGTTCATTCAAGGGTTATGCCTTGAGATGTGGAAAATGGTGGTCCTTCCATACAAGCAACATAAAGGAAAGCTAGAGGCATGTGATGCCATTACCATGAGAAAAACATCCTTGAATGCTCAAGTGATATTAATTCGATATGGATCTCTCTCCCTCCACGTTTCAACCATTTATCTTATTATGATGCTGCATATGATCATTGGGAGAAACTTTCCATCACACATGAAGAGAAGAGAAAATGAAAGTGACAAAAATGGATATGCTTCTACGTCAACTGGAGATATTCAAATAGATTAGATAGAGTCCCTTCAAGATATGAACTCATGCTTCTTTAACATCATGAATGGTCTTGGAGTTGTCGGGACACATGTATCTAAATACCAATGCTCCAAACTCTTTTGCTCCCTCCATTTCCAGTTTGATGAGATACTTATTATAATAGAGGAGTTTAAAAACCTCTCAATTATCCTTGTAGAAAATATCTTATGGAACCTTTAAAACCATGAGGTGATGCACAAGAGAAGAAGAAGACTATGAAGAATCCAAATTGGAAAAGAAAGTCAAGGAGATTCTTTTAATATTCAAGAATCTTTACAAACTGAAGAAGATGCAATGTACTCCAAATGGAAATCCTACAAAGGCAAGTATTATTCCTCCTATTTCTATATATATGGAAAAAAGGGGCACTACAAGGATTATTTCCCTTGAGCAAGACATACTTATCATGATAAGGCACACAAGAGAAGGGAAGAGAAGCTTAAGAAGAAAGGGAAACAAACTAAGGGACTCCATAGAAACAAGTAAAATGTATAGTGAGTGACATCTCTAGTCGAAATGAAGATTGTGACTGCCATTTTGGAAAGTTTAGATGAATATTCAAATGAGTTAACTCTAAACTCTTTAGCTAAATAATCTTTAGTTGAAATTATTCATGATTCTCGTGCCTCTATGAAATCGTATTAGTCTAAAAAAAGGTAGCTGAAATTATTGTTTCTCTCTACGATGAAATTGATGTTCAAAAATACAATCATGATTTAGAGCTACAATTTTAAGGAGTAGAATCCAAAAGTAATGTTTATCTTTCTTGATTTTTTTCTCCTAATAATGAAATTTTGACCTTGCTTAGTGAAGTTAATGTTCTAGAGTCTCATCATGTTAATACTAATAGAGAAAGAAGTTATTGTTGTTATTATTAAAAAATCCCCTTATATGACTAAAGGCATTTGCTTAGAGGATGATTGTTTGCTTGTTAGAGATCATACCTAAATTCATAGCTTATGGCCCCTCCTTGGGCATTATCATCACATATGTACTGTTTGTCCAGGCTTATGGCAGAGTCTACTTTCTTGCCATTTATTAATCTTTCCCACATTTCCACTGTTCTAACATAACCATGTCACTCATGAATCCTTTCAAAGCCCAAAGTTTATGCAGTAAAAACTGGTAACTTAGGTTGTAATACTAGTATCCAGTCTTCTATAAGCATCACCATTATCCTAATCTTCCCTTCAAGAGCATAACATAGGATTCTTTATCCTGATTAGGTCAAGGCGGGAATCCTCAGGCACTTGTTCTCCTCTTGCCTGGTTCCATGCACCCACTCCTGGTGCAACTACATTGCCCTTAGCAATGTGTTCCTTGCGTTCTCCAGTCATTTTCAAGTTCTTCTTCTCCTATGTGAGCGGACGATACTATTAGATAAACTGGAAGACACTTAGAACTGACTCTACAACCTTAGTCCTATGTCTCTGTAGACTCAGCAAACCTAGACCTCTGATACCACTATTGTAATGACCGATTCACAAAAACAAGATTAACTAATGCGGACGCGTTCACTAAGTAGTGGATTACCAAAAATCACTAAAAATTAAAACCTTTTTATCAAAAGATCCATTAAGTAAAAACTTTCTCACATAGAACAAAAGTAACACATTTACATTCTTGTTCGAAGGTACATATTCTGTATCATCTCTTTCTGAGAATTACAAGCATTAACTGTCCTGTCAAGCTAAACATAGGCAGTATAAAATCTCGAGGCACTGAGCCAAAATCTCGAAGGCACTAACTACTACTCCGAGGACCTGAGAGTATAGAGACGACACATATGACTCTATATACATCTATACAAGACATAACAGCGAGTGTCTCCACCTGAGACTTCACTGATGTCCCTGCTGCTGCTGCTGTCCTTCTCTTACTGAAGGATTCCTGTCTCCTCGTCTGCGACCACCTAAAAATGTAGTTCCCACGGGGGTGAGACAATTGTAAATTGCCCCAGCGAGAGATATAACTCTCTGCTAGTAACATTATTATTGCAGCTTAAGAAAATAAATATGAACAGAGGAATCATATTTGTTTGATAGCAGTTAATTCAATGTCTATCAGATTAGAATATTAATCTTATTCAAGATTGCAGATATAACTTGAAAGGGCAACATATCACATGTTCATTAAGGAATATGAAGAACATGTATAACATTTATCCACTACAGAATCATTATCACAACATTAACTCTCTTCAAGCTTAGATCATATATCTAAAGCCTGGCATTGTCATAGTGGAGTCATGGCCTGTAGCCACACTCTTTTCTCAAAGTATTGGGATCTCAATCCCTCAACTCATCAAGTAAAATTCCACTTCTTAACACATTCATCATTATGATTATAGAATCTGGGTATTTAAACCCTTATCTCATCATAGAACACTTGTTACCACTTATTAAGTAACTTCATACCTTCAGGTCATCTGACCAAGGACATTATAATTCTTGCTACACAAAGTATTTCACATAGTTCACAAAGATCATATCACCTCTTATTACCCATTTATAGGCAACAAGACATATGAAAGCTTATAAGGTCTATAGAACATTTTCAATGTATAGAACATCATAGCCCATACCTGGCTATGCTCATCTTCTCATCATATCTGAATGATTAGTAATCATGATGCAATTACATATCAGTACCATGCAATACAAGGGTTATCTTATTATATTCATAACCCATTAGTCTAAATTTGAGCTTCACATAGAATTACTCTGTGTTAGAGCTTCACATAACACCACCCTGCATTAGGGACTCACATAACAATCACCCTACATTAGAGATTCACATAGCATTTACCCTACATTAGGGATTCACATAGCAATTACCATGCATTAGAGATTCACATAGCATTTACCCTACAATAGGGATTCACATAGAAATTACCCTACATTAGAGATTCACATAGCATTTACCCTACATTAGGGATTCACATAGCAATTACCCTGCATTAGAGATTCACATAGAATTTACCCTACATTAGGGATTCATCCCTTAATTGACACTAATCACTTAGGTACTATTAGGGTTTCAACCTTTGTACCTTCATTTATTATCATTACTAATCATCATTGGATCAATAAAACATTCATCATCTTAATTCTCAAAGATTCAATCACATTGGACCTCCATTACATACGGTATCCAATTGAATTAGGGTTTCCAATGTTGATTCCTTCAATCATTGAATTCATGGAACCAATCATCAATTGGACCTATACTCATACTTCAATTGAGTTTAATAGGTCAACCTTCAACTGATTTGACCCTCAATTGACCCTCAATTGGTCATCAATTAAGGTTTGATTCAATTGAATTAGGGTTTGGAATCGATGATCCAACAACACTAATCAATGCAAGATTGGTTACTTTGAAACTATTGAACCATCATCCAAATTGAGCATGACCTGACCCCAAACGGTCTTGAGGTCGTTTGGATGACCTCCAAACGGTCTTGAGACCGTTTTCCCATCATATCATCAAAATCCAAGTCAACCAATTAAGGTTTGGATCATTGGATTGATCACCAAATCAGCAATTGAATTGTACTTCACTCTAGTGACATTGGATCTTCAATTGCTCATCCATGCTTAACACTAGACCTCCAAACGGTCTTGGATGACCCTCAAACGGTCTTGAGACCATTTGTATGAGCTCCAAACGGTCTTGAGACCGTTTGGCTCATCCAAACCTTGGATCCTAGTGAAATTTCATCAAGGTTTGATCTATTGAGTTGATCAACAAATCAGCACTTAACTGCAAAGTGATTTGATACCTTTGGACCTTCAATTGGTGAACTATACTTAACCCCAGACCTCCAAACGGTTTTGGGTGATCCCCAAATGGTTTTGAAACCGTTTGGGCTAATCAACCCAAAACCTCAAATCAACTTATTGGAATTTCAGCACTAATTTCAATTAGGGTTTGCCCAATTGATTAGCCTTCATCTCATGATTCCTTGGGAATTAATCCATAAAATTTGGTGGGTCATTAACCAACATAATTAGGAACAGGAATCTCAAACAGTCAACCCTTTTTCAACTCACTCAAACGGTTTTGAAACTGTTTTCCCAAAAAGTTGAAATACTCAAGCTGAAAATCAGCACTTAATCCAATTAGGGATTACCTAATTGATTAGCCTTCAAATCACGATTCCTTGGGAGTTAACCCATAAAATTTGGTGAGTTATCAACCAACATAATTAGGAACAGTAATTGCAAACGGTCAACCCTTGGTCAACTCACGCAAACGGTTTTGAAACCGTTTTCCCAAAAGGTTGAAATACTCAAGCTGAAAATCAGCACTTAATCCAATTAGGGATTACCTAATTGATTAGCCTTCAAATCACGATTCCTTGGGAGTTAACCCATAAAATTTGGTGAGTTATCAAATTACATAATTAGGAACAGGAATATAAAACGTTCAACCCTTTGTCAACTGACTCAAACGGTTTTGAAACCGTTTTCTCCCAAACGGTTTCAAACCGTTTGCTCTCAAACGGTTTGGTGAAACCTCATGAGCAATCAATTCAAAACCGTATGAACCATGATTTCTTTGGAAAAAGTATCCAAGATGATGTCATCATAATCTACCTTCGTCCCTGAAGTTATAGCAACTTCTGATTTCATGAATTAATCAACTTCAACCAGCAATTAATAAGGATAATGAAGGAATCATTGAAATTGCAAGATTAATGGTTGAATAACAATGAAAAAAGGTTCAAGTTATAAAACCCGCCTCCAATTGAGCTCCAAATCTTCACTATCACGTCAACAATGGTGGATGCAACTCATTTCACCATTCCAAGGCTCGTCCTCATAGTTTTGAGTGAAAATAAATGGTTAGAATTGAAGAGGGGATCGAGTTATGAAGAATTCATGCATTGATTTTCGATTTTCACCATGGATTCAAGGTGAAAAGAGGTCAAGAACCTTACCAACAGGTTGGGGGTCGTCCTCCTGCTCCTCCCTTGATTCGTGATCGTTTTCAAGCTAGGGGAAAGAAAGGAATCCGAAAATAAGTCCTTAAGTGAGTGGAAAAAGGGATATGTATAAGGAAATCCCAAGGAGAGAGAAAATGGTATTATTTCCTTTAATTCCCAAAATAATTTCCACAAAACCCCCCTCCATTTCTTGGCCACGAATCCATCTTCATGTTCTTGCAAAACCTCTTCATTATCCAAGAATAAAGGGAAAAGAAATTAAGCACCTTAACCCTTATAATATTAATATCCACAAGTTAGTGGAATTTCTTTTTCTTATAATAATGGTGAGTGGAATTTCACCTCCTTAAGATATTTTGTGGCTCTTGCAAAGCACAAAGACGACCAAACATATATGAACTCAACCATTTTAATTTTGGTTGAAGGCCCTTTAATTATTTTTATTTATTTTTTCCCTAAATTGAATTAGGGTTTCAATTAGGCATTAATCTTGATTATTTTAATATCAAGATTCTCTCTCCTTCATCTTAATTCAAATGAGGCACCCATCTAATTTTCTTTTCCCTACATACCAAGAAACATTAGGGACCTTATTTAAGTGGTAAATTTGCATATTGAACCCTAGGTTTTGGGTAAATTTCACATTACACCAAAACTGGGTTTTAATGCATAAACATTGCTTTATCAGCTCTTTCTTGGTACTCAGGCTACCACAAGCCATACCTCTGCATCATCTTCACTCTCATGATGCTTCAACACATGAGGAACATATTTTCATTTACCATTTGCAATTTAAATCCTCAACTTGGGTAATTTGCACTTTAGTCCAAAATAAGCAAACATTGCTTCAACATTGTTCAAACATGACCAAAATTGAAACATAAGTTTCTCATGAGCGCTAATTACTTTTCCCAAGATAAGATTAAATATCTACTCAACCTTATTAGGAAAAACATCTAGGGTTAGAATATAACCCAGGTCAGGGATGTTACAAGTAAATTCTCATATGATGGTTACCTTAGTTCATCTATGCTTTCATACCATCCATGCATCCAAAGTACTTCCAAAAGAGTGTGGTATTTCCTCTATCCTCAAGCATCATAGAAATGTTTCAACTCATATCACCTTGATCCTTAGTATATGGCATGTGTTTTGTCCTATCTCTCACACCCATAACAAGATGAAATAAGCATTTGGTTGTAGTCCAAATACAGACTTCATCCCATTCTAAGAGTAGAGATGGTATACCACACATCATCATTACACTTTTAGTCCAAGTTGAAACATACTTCACTTTACTCCTCATCATGAACATCTCCATTATGGGTCTACACCTTTGGGAAGACTTTTCCCATCACCTCTGGATCTAAACATATCTCTTTTATGTACAATCCTTATTCGTTACCTCAAGGTCTCTAGGGTGCTGACACTTTTGGGGTAATATGACCCTTATGCATCTAGGGAGTGCCTCTCACATTTACCCCTTAGGCCCCATGAACTCATGAAGGTGGCCAACCTCATAATCCATGTGCCTTGGGAAACGATAATTGTTACCTCCCGACCCTATGGTCTTGTGCATTTAGGGAACAAACAACTCCTACTCCCATCGGTCTTATCCCTACTTAACCTTAGTGTTGACTTAGGATTCTACCATACCACATATCAAACCTGAATCCTCACCTAGATCTCCATCATCTCTCTGGGCACTCGTGGTCAACTTATATTCCTTTCTCGGGATTCATGGCGATCTACCTATCTCATTTTGGACCCATATAAGTTACCTCCATGGCAACATATCTTCATGCCCCTTAGAGATGGTCACACATGGGTATACAGATTCATGCTCATACTATGTGCTCTCCACTTATCTCATCAAGCTCCTATGAGAGACTTCTTTAGGTTACCTCTAACCTAAACAAAAGTTGGTACTCACCCTACAGAAGGGTCTCTTCCCAAGATGGGGGAAAACTATCTCTTGATAGAAACAAAGGTCACAAACGTCCTCATTTCTAGGGTTTACATCATCATGTGCATTCTTAGCCCTATCATGCAACTTATACATGTAGCTAGCAAGAAGACATCCTACTAAACCATGCTACATCCTTGGTATATCATACTTGTTCCTTATTCCTCAACATTGGACCAATATCATACATGCATATGTCACCAACCTATGTGTGAGGGGTTCATCAAACATACACCTTAGTCCAAGGGATTTTCTTTTCCTCTAAACATGAGGGGGTGCCATGCTCAAATCTGTAGGAACTCAAACATCTTCATGAGAATCAGGTGCACCAAGTACTACTACTTCCCCTCTTATGTCTAGGAACCCTAGGTTCACTTCTTATGCATCAACTGTCTAACCATGAACCAAACATGCACAAGGTAGGGCATACACTTCCCACCATTCTTCCACGTGAAAAACACCTTAGAGTCCCACACAAGGACAAACAACTCAGTGTGAGACCTCATGACTTGTTACTGTACCTTCCCAGGGTCTAAGGAACTCTCCTTTCTACACCTATAAGGTAAGGTAGGCATCTATAACATCTATACCCTGGTTCAAGAAGCCTCTTTCTCATTCTAGGGTTTGGTTCCTCTAAAAGCATCCAAGGTACCACAAGTCCCCAAGGACCATGCATGAGGCAACCACCTCTATCCACTCAGGGTCATCTAAACTGGGTCATATTATACCCAACTTCTGATGATTTCCATGACTCAGAGTCAAGGTCTCCAACCTTCTTCATCAGGTCAAGCTCTCTTTCTCTCTAGAGCTAACCCTACAACTGATCCTACCACTAGAGTTTCTCTCTCTTAGAATATGGGTTAAGCTCTTAAGGATACAGGTCTACACCTACCTGGGGTGAAACGTACTATCAAGACCTACGTCCAGCCAAGACCATCACAGGCTCTGTATGCTATTCTCATGAATGTTAGGCATCACCCTTCAGACATAGGTCTAAAACTTGCTATCATCCTTGTTATCTTTCTCTTCTATGTAAGTGCATGCCTCTTTTCTACTCGCATACAACTATTAGGGTTCATATAGGGTCACCACTAATATTTTCAATGAGGGGCTATCCCTCACCCTAACAAGCACAACCACACATGGTCAGGTCACAGAAAGGCACTAGGTCAAACCATCACACATAGATCATGCTTCTCATCCATACACAAAACCAATATGCATGTCAACCCACACACATACTTGCATGGTCAACTATGATATCTAACTCATCGTGTCATCTCTTTCTAACTATCACTTAGGGTTAGGGTTAGCATCTTCCTCAGAGGATGTGTCAGGTATCTACCTCTTCTTGGAGGCCTCTGCCTCCAAGGCTAACTCTCTCCTCATCCTCCTACAAGAAGTTCTAACCTCAGATCTCTCCTGAGGGCATGACAACACACGCCATGCAACCTTAAGCATGTGGCTAATCTGTAATTTACACTTAAACTATTAAACTTATGCCCATGACATCTTATTTACATGCTTTTCATTGATTAGGTGGAGGATTCCTTCATCCTTATCATACTTACACTATCCTCAAGAGGGGTGGGGAAGAGAGAGAAAAACCCTAAACCTTAGAACCTTACTTGAATTAGGGTTGAGAAGGGATGAAGATAGATGAGAGAGTCCTAAAAGTATCTTACTTTGAGTCAAGACCTCAGACTTTGTCCAGGCAGTCACACTGCATTCGAGAGTCCTCATGATAAACTAGTGGGGTGAAGCAAAATATTGCCAACCCCCAGACTGTGATCCTTTTCTAGACACCTCCGTCATCAAAAAATCCTCTAATAACTCCTTCGGTTCTACAGAGTTTGTAAAATTTAATAATTTTTAAGGATTTAATGGGAAACCATTGGCTCTGATACCAAATGTTACGACCCTACTTCCTGGTAACCCCCAATCAAGGGAGACCAAGAGGTCGGAGATGTTATCCCAAAATTCATGATCATTGGTTTAACAATTTCATAAAAAATAATTATCAAATTTTACTAATACTAAAATAAAAAGTTGGAATAAAATCTAAATTTTGCATACCTTGTCAAAATAGGATCTAAGACTTCTATCCACAATAGAAATCTAACTGTCTAATCCTCCTTTGAATATTTAGACTTTATCTTCACAAATTCTGTTTTATTGTTTGTCTAATTTTAGCTAGTACCTAAAACGCTGGCAAATAAAATGTCGGTCAACATATTTCTATACTGGTATGTGGGGACAAACACAACATCACAAATAGGCTCTAACAACCTAACGATAACAAATAGTTGATTAACAAGAGAAATAACATTTTCAATGTAACCTCTCAACCACTTTTACTCAAACCCTGGATTACCCTCTCTTAGGATTTTTCCTTGCAAGGGACATAAGGCCACCTTCTCCATATTGATCTTAGTGCCTGGGGTCACCTCTCAAGGTGCCCAATGGTCTTCCCTCTGGGGCTTGACCAACTCATTCCTTCCCTCCAGGGCTTGGTCTTGCATCATACATCAGGGTGGTATGTAGGTTCGAGAAGTTCATTCATAATTAATTGTTATACACATATTGACTTTATGAGATTGCAAAATTGAACAAACAAATAGTTTAGGTTCATAGAAATTGAGAATCTTCATTAAAATGCCGTGAATCATAAAGTAGATATTCATAATTTAACCACATACCTATTTAGCATATTCAACAACCTAATAGCAATTCCAACCAAGAAACAGTCCAAGCAAGCAGTGCAACCACACAATCAAAAATCTTGAAAACACATGTACTCTATTTACTACATACTTTATCAAGATTATATTTATTCAACTTGAACTCACTTCCTGGGATTTCCTACTCCTTTTTAGGGTTTCATTAGGGTTCATCTTTATTATTATCACTACAAACCCTAAAATAGCAAACTGGATGCAAACCCTAATTATCTCATTAAAACCTTCCTAATAGGCTTAGGATCAACTCAGCACTACTTTCCTCAATGAATTTTGAATTAAACACTTTAAACAATCTTTACCCTAAGTTAGGGTTTCTATGTGCATTATAACATATTTATGTGTAAAAAAAACCCATAGAAAGCATATTATCATCTTAATCAAATTCAATTCTTATTCTCTCTCTTTGTCGATTACTATATCTCAAAATAACCTAATTAAGACATTAAATCAGATTTCTAATCACAATTAGGGTTTTAACTTGGTTTAATGCATAAACATGGCTAACGTAAGGTACCTTTAGAACTACGATCAGATTCAGGCTATAAAACTATTTTTATTAAATTCCTCATAATCTCCTGATCAATTTTCATATATAATTTGTCTTAATCGGAGTTACCAATGATTATTTATGAAATTTGCAAGATTTACTTACCAAGACCAATGAGGAGCTGACACATTAGCCAACGCGGGTGTTGTCTCCTTCTCTACTGAGTCGACTTAAAACATAACACAAAGACACTTATGCCCCCGTGCGACGACCTAGTTCTGCATAACCTGGAGGGGCAGTTTCATCAAGCTGACCCTGCCTGTCACCTACCTTGCGAAACCTTCCACTGCTGCCAGCCAAAGCCGACCGCGACATTATCTCCCCCTCCCCAGGGTTTGGTGGTCACCAACGGCAATCCCTTTGCTTCTGTTGCCCTCCACTGTGCCTGAAAAGGCCTCCAACCATGGTCGAGACGGCTGGGTTCTAGAGCACCAGGTCCATGAACTACAACCCTCTTGCAGACGAAGCACATGTGACTAGGATGAGGATTTCTCTCGTACTTGAAACCTCATTGATGTCCAGCCTTGAAGGAGCGTCCAGACTCCCCTTGAACTCCCTCCATGGCCTAGCACCACCTTTGGGATCTCTCCATCCCTATCAGTTGTGGATAGGAAGGATATAGGGCTGGAAGAGGGGCGTATGACGCCTGCGAACATCCTGGATGCAAGGCCTCGGGTCCCAACCCTTATATAGCCGAGGGTATAAGGGTTCAACGCACTTAAAAGTCTGATTATCAATGAGAAAAAGAGTCCTATTGCCCATAAAACTGTCATGCTTCCTTGGCATTTAGTTGGTCCTTTGATTACATCTTTGCCAAAAACATGTTCCCAGGTTAGCAAGGAACCCTTTCTAAATCTCTGTCTCGATTATGAAAACCCATCTATATTAAACTATTTATATAATTTTCAATTGGAGAGACATTGGTTATTTTTCCTTTTAACTCAGCCTTTAATCCATTGATCATGAGGATATACTACCTTATACAAAGTAGTATTTTGATTTGGCAACACCAAAAACTCACTACATAGTTCCCATTAGTATATGGCACATTATTCCCAATTTCCACAATTATCCTCTTCTTACCATTATAAACCATGTGGATTCAAAATCTCATCCATGATGATTATTCAACCATCTTTCCACATATTTCTTATGTTTTCATCATTTTCTCAAATTTCCTTATTAATAATGCTTTATTTGATTTTATTTATTTATTTTAATCATATTGGACTCATTAACATATTATGATCAACAAAAGTAGACTCCCAAAGAAATATTGTAAAGGAAATCCATTCAATACACATAATTCATATAATTCCCATAATCATACATTGATTAGGGAAATTGCATCTCCAACTATATGAACTCGAAAATTGGGGTTGTAACAAAAATTGTTCTACTTATTTGTGTATAATGATTTCTCTTGAGTTTTTTGGAATTATATAGACACTATCCAAATGCCTTAACTTTTTAAATTCAAGAATTAGAGAATTTAAGTCACACATGCATACGGACAAATATTGATAACAAATAGTTTTCTCATTTGATTTTTGTTTCATATTTTGTAATGAATTTATAACTTGTTATAAGATCAAATACATATTAGAGTTAATAAGAAAAAAAAATATTGCATGGAAAATTAAGTAGAAAATCAAAAACTAGAATACGCCATTTGTTGGGTTCAGTTAAGTCTTGATAAGAAAATCTCATCTGATGACATTGTACTAGGTTTCCCATTACTACATTGTCTAAGTTTTATTGTCTAAAAACATGTTAAATGATAAAAAGGCCAAATCGAACTATGTCCATTAGTTGAGATTCTATACAAATAACTCCTCCTACTGACCTATGCTACTTTTGTATACCGGTGACATTAATAGAGATATGGCATGATAATCTTACACAATGGTACTATATCTATAGATTTTGGTAAAGTGAAATGTATCAATTATGGGGATAAAAAGTCAAAATAATTTGTTAGTGATCCCCCACTCTTTGAAAATGACTAGAATTTTACCCAAATTAGTATAATAACTAGGATTTATTCTGAACGATAGATAGGACCTATAGGGATCTTATCAAATGCCCCATACACAGCTTCCCATATACCACACAATTGTTGAGATCTTTTGACTCAAAGAATCCCTATCCATGCTCATGAGCTTTCTCACTTGCCACCATCTATTAGAGAGAATTGTATATTTTTATGCCATGTCTTGTACATCTTGTTAGAATCTCACTACTCTACCTCTCAATCTCTTTATTTGACTAGAAGATTTATTCTCTCTATTGTCTAAGATAAGAAGAATGGTAGACAACCCTTGGAAAAGGAAGACATCCCTTGACAAAGAAATAGTCACTTGGAAAAGAGGAATTGAAGGGAAGGAGTCCTATACAAAGGGAATGCATCCTTTGGTGGTTGAAGGTCTTTCTTGTTGAATGAAGGTGAAAATCGTAGAAGACCCTTGGTAAGGGTCGGTAGGTCTTTTGGTAGGTTATTGGCATATTGTACTACGAAAAGAAATCTAGTTAATATTGTATATGAAAAAGGAGGTCTTGTGGTGTAACTCATGTGACATGAAAACAATGTCAAACTGAATGTTTCCAAATCCTAGAGGTTGACCTTTCTAAGTAGTAGAACTATGTACTTGAGAGATGAAACCACTCCAAATATATCCTTCTCTTTGTGGTTGTTTCAATCTCACTCTCCCTTACTTTTAGTACTTGTATAGTTTATCAAGTGACATACTTTAAATGTCTAGTGAATGTGTTTTGAGATTTTATAGCTTAAATCACCCCCTATTGATCCCATAAGTAAAATACTTTATGGGTAATATCATCGAGTCAAATTCTTGGCACAACTAAAATGATATGATTGGAACTGTGGCATCACCCAATGACACATAATGAGATTACTCAAAACAAAATGCGGAACTAATACTAATCAACTAGGTTAGCAAAAAATAGTAGAAATTAAAACTGATTTCACATAGGAAAAAAAGCCAAAACTTATTACATCGGAGTCCACAAACGGGCCACTTGTATCATCTGTATTACATATGAGGCAAAAACTGGATACATGTCACTGTTCACTAACTAACTTGTCACAACATGTTATAAGAGGCAACCTATATACAAACCATGTATGTGCAACCATGTCCTACTGCCAAAACTCATATAGATATAGATATCAACAAAAACATCCCTAAGGACTTGAGAGTACAATGATGAAACATAAGACTATTACAAAACACTAACAACATATCCAACCTTTAACAACTACTACTCCTCTTACTTCTCAACCTCAACCGCATGATCTCTTCCATGTCATGCACGACCACCTAAATATGTGGAAACCCACAAGGTGAGACCAATTTCCTAGCAAGACATATAAATCTCAGCCGCAACTATTATAAGCACAAATATTTCAAGGCAAGAAGATAACATTATTATCAGGATGAGTAGATTCAACTAAATGATATGAGTAAAGTAGTTATCATAGATTATGTAATTTAGGCATCTACAACTTAGTAGTGGAAAATCTTATGCTTTTAGAAGGAATATGAATAACATGTATAATAGTTGATTTTTCTTATTGCATTAAAATTCAATAAATCAATATAAAAGATAAGGCAAGGGGTCATCCAATGTGAATCTTATTTGACCCTGAGAAAATATACTACTCGATTGTGTTACGTCTTTTTATTATGCCTTGAGGATTTGAGTCATACCACCCAAATCCAACTAGCCACTACTAAGTCGAAATCAGTACCATACAAGATCAATGGAAGAGTTGGACTCCATGATCTTCTCCTACACTACTCGATCAGTTTGAGGCTGCACTGCATTGATGTATTAGTCAAACTACAAAATAGCAACTTATAGTCACATCTATATTCCTGTAGTGACAACAACTCATAGTCAAGGCTATGGTCCTGTAATAAAATCTAGCCCGCCTTGGTAAAGGTCACGACACTAGAAAATAGGGTATATAACTCAATCACTAAGGTACAACCACAACTGTTCTCTATCACATCATATAACATGCTCATCACCGAGACCCAAACACAGTCATTCTCAAAACACTTGGGATCAAGATGTCAAGGACTCGTAGTCACTCACACCTCTCATACTCAACAATATGCACTCTAGGTTTCCCTTGGGAATACCTATTTTACAATACAACAAAGTACTAACGCTGAAGATGGATCTATGGCACATGGCAGCTACATGATTAGGATTTCACTTGATTAGTTAAGAAAATTGAGTATCTTTTAGCATCAATAAAGTTACAATGTATAAACTTTAAACAAATCCTACAAAGATAAGGGCATGTTATAACTCCATAAGATATAACACAAATGAAGTATACATTTTTCACATTATCACCTGATACCACTACCTTACAAGGCCATCAACATTATCATATTACCAGGGGATATAAATTCCTCATCACATCACTAGAGGATATCACCTCATACTAAGCATAAAGCTTCTATCGATTCATAAGACCCAATCACATAACTCATGCACAATCATCATTATCTCATCATGCCTCATCAATTATCACAATCATTACCATGTGTCATCATAACCACATCATAGCATTTACTAGCTATGTTATAAATTTCTCCTGCAAGGTTAAGGTTACACAAATAAGAGAGAGAACATCATTACTTGTTAATAACTCAAGCAATTGAGCATTATCACCATGTTCAAGATTAGAGTTAGGGTTTTGGGGATGTATCTCATTAGGGTTTTTGGAAAAAGAATATAACATTTCAAACTTCACAACACTACTTCCCATACTCTTGTAACATATATACCAACCATCATGATCACTTGATAACCATACATAAGAACGATATGTTCATGGGCTACCTTAGATTGAAGATAGAATTAAGTCTCAAATTCATGTGACCGAAGAGAATAATCCATCATGGTTGAAGACCATCCTCAAGACCAGCGACTAAGACCATCACCAAAACCAAACGGTCAAAGAGACATAACCACATCCAGCGATCAAAGAAAAACCATAGGTCTCAGACTACATTAGCGACCAAGGCACCACGACATCCAAACTGTCAAAGCGAATCAAAACCTCCATGGTTGAAGAGGACCATCTAAGTCAGTGACCGAAGAGAAAATTGGTGTATGTGACCAAACCAAAGGGAATCATCTATGCGACCAAAAAACATAAGGATCCATCTCATCGACTAAAGATTGCATCTGAACCTTCCACAAAATGGAACATAACATGAAGAACATATTAGAGAGAAAACTACTCTAAAAAGATACTCAAAATAGGTGTTTATCATCTTGAAAATCGAAACCTCAAAGGAGGAATACATCAAGAGGAAGACTTGTTCACCACCCTAAAAACACGATCACTAAATATAAGAAGATCAAGCCATGATAATAGGGAGATAACCATGCCTTCTACATATGCATGGAGGATCAAAAACCTTCATCACCCTCAAGATAACTGAAACATAAACAAGGAGATAAAAATAAACATGTGTTGGGGAAGTGACCTATAGGTTGGAGTTACCATCTAAGTTGCACAGGTTGCATCTGATGTTTCATGTTTCAATGTTGAGGAAGGGTCACCCTGACATTGAGTTAGTTTTGAAACCCATAGAGGTTGAGTTGGATGAGGATGTGTCTTAAATGGAAGGTGTTGTGTTGATCCTAGATAGGAGGATCAAGAAGTTGAAGAAGAAGGACATCGTGTTGGTCAAGGTTTCGTGACATCATCATGGTGTCGAGGAAGCCATGTGGGAGCTTGAGGAGGAGATGCGCAGGAAGCACTCATCTCTTTTCGCGTAGGATTTCGGGGGCAAAATCCTTGTTAGGGGTTTATGGTTGTAAGACCCCTGACCTGGATTTTGGGCTAACCTTGTTTTCTTTGCTTGATCATATGCTTTAACCTTAATATAATCTCTTGATATGCTTTAATAACATGTGACATGGTCATGTTTTTAGTTTGGTCCTATCTGGATGATGTTTTATCTTGTTTTCTTATTTATGGACCAAGTTGCAATTTACCCATGTTGAGGGGTTACCTTGAAATTTGTCACATGTAGGTTGTGCGCTTTGTGCCTTGGCATCACGAGAGAGAAGATGGTTCTTTGGGGCACCTTGTTGAGCCTTAGTTTGAGGAGGAGAGAGAAGGTGACATGTTGAGTGTTGTTTCTTGCATTTAACTAGATGCCCTAGGTTGATGTTGACCTTGTGTTGACCATTTTATGTTCTTGGTTTTTAGTGAACTTCTTTGATGTACATTGATGTTTTCCCTCCGATCAAAAGCTATTTTGGAGTATCCTTGAAATCCCTTTAGTCATAGATGGAAGAAGCTTTTCTTTGGTGCTTGGTGGCTGAAATCCTTTGCATGTGTTTATACAAGTTTGGAGCTACTCTTCCTTGGTGATCTTTGGTGATTCTTTGATCCTTGGAAAGTGATCCACCTCTTGATTTTGTTACTTTGTAAAACCCTAACCCTTTTTTCTTATCGTGTTTGAATCGATGGATCTTTCATGGTGGTACTTGTGTTGGGATGGAGGCACTCCTCTTGCTTGGGCCGAATCCTTAGTTCTCCAAGGTAGTACTCAAGTTGAGTGGAGGAACACTTCTCCCTTCCTCTCCCTTCTTGTTCTTTTTAGGCCTAGAATTTTTGTTTCTCCTTCTTGCCCTTTTGACATAGGGTTTTTATTCTCTTTTGAGATAGTGACTAACTTGGTTGTGGAGGAGATCAAGTTTAGGCTTCTCTCTTGCTTTTGGAGCTTCTTGCTTGGAGGTGGTTGCACCATCATCTAAGGTGGGTTATATAATTTCTCCCTACTATTATTGCACTTTAACTCTACATGCAAACCTTATCATGTTCCTAAAATGTGGTTATATGTTGCTTGATGTTTCTATTTGTTCTAGGGTTATGACTTTTGAAGTAATCTTTCTTAAATTATCTCTTTTCCTTAAACCCTAGTTCTCATTCTTGAGTTATGTGGATGGTGACAAGTTGGTGTATACATGCACACCTTGGTGCTCTTCTTTAGCCTACTGACACACATGACATCTGGCAACAGATTCAACCACGTCGCGCTTCAATCCAGGCCACCAATACAAATCCTTCACATTGTGGGACATCTTGGTGTTACCTGGATGCATAGCGTACATCGAGGAGTGAGCTTCCTCTAAGACCATATTCCTCAAACCAGCCACATCTGGAACCACTGCTCTACCATGGTAACACATTTTCCCATCCTCTGACTCATGGAAACCATCACACTTCTTGCTGCCAAAATCTGATCGAATCTGCTATATCACGGTATCATCATGTTGAACCTCTCTGATCTATTGCCTCAATGTAGGCTTCACCTGTAGCTGTGCCAACAAGCCTACTAACAAGAATACTTTCAAGTTGACATTCATATGATGCAAGGAGACTAACATGTCTCTCTTATGGCACACCATAGAGCACAAATGCGCCTTATCCACAGATGATGATGAAGAAAACACTTACTCAAAGCATCTGCCAACAGATTAGCCTTTCTTGGATGGTAGTCTATGGTAAAATCATAGTCTTTAATCAACTCCATCTATCACCGCTATCACATGTTTAGATCCTACTATGAGAAGATGTACTTGAGGTTCTTGTAATCAGTGAAGATCTGACACTTCTCGCCATAAAGGTAGTATCTCCATATCTTCAAGGCATGTACCACCACTACAAGATGTAGATCATGCATTGGGTATCTCTCCTCATGTTTCTTCAGCTATTGTGAAGCAAAGAAATCACATTCTTATCTTGGATCAACATGCAACCTAAACCATTCTTCGAGGCATCACAAAAGACAATGTAGCCCTTTCCTTGTTCTAGTAACACTAGAATTGGAGCACTGGTCAGCTTCTCCTTCAATAACTAGAACACATGTTGACACTTGTCATCCCAGATAAAAGGCACACATTTCTTCATCAACTTTATTATAAGTAACGACACAACGCTGAAGTTCCTGATGAACCTCCTGTAGTAGCCTACCATACCTAGAAAATTGTAGAGTTCTATCAGTATCCTCAGATGTTCCCACTCTAACACATATTGAACCTTGTTGAGATCCACACAAACATCTTCAGTAGATATGACGTGCCCAGAAAAGACACCTCCTTCAAACAAAACTCACACTTGCTAAACTTAACATATAGTTGATGTTGTCTCAACAAGGTCAACGCCTATTGTAGATGTTTCTCATTCCGCTAGTTGTCACGGGAGTAGATCAGGATTTCATCGATGAACACCATTACAAACTTGTCAAGATAAGGTTGAATCACCATGTTCATTAAGTCCATGAACGTTGTTGGTGCACTGATAAGCCGAAATGACATAACAAAAAAATTGTAATTACCACACCTCATCCTGAAAGCTGACTTTGGTATGTCATCCGCCTTGTTCCGCAACTGGTGATATCGTGACCTTAGATCTATCTTTGATAACACTACAACACTCCCCAACTGATCAAACATGTCATCTATCTGCAGTAAAGGATACTTGTTCTTAATCGTCACCTTGTTCAATTGTTTATAATAAATGCACAACCACACTAATCCATCCTTCTTCTTAATGAACAACACGGGAGCACCCCAAGGAGATGTGCTCAGTCTGATAAAACCCTTCTCAAGAAACTCCCTTAACTGCTTCTTCAACTCTTACATCTCTACTGGCACCATCCCGTATGTTGTTTGTGCTACTGGCTGTGTATCAGGGACCATATTGATCTTAAAATTGACCTCTCAGGGCGAGGGAACACCTGGGAACTCATCAGGAAACACGTATTCAAACTGATAGATGACTGGAACCTCCTGGGTACTCGGACTCCTTGTCTTGGTATCCACTACATGCCCTAGGAATACATCACAAACCTGTCTCATCAACTGTTCTATCATCATTTCTAACACCAAACATGTAGGGAGAATCTTCCTATCTCCTTGGAAGATCCACGACACATCACCATCAACAAACATCGCCACCTTAGCACTATAGTCCTAGATCATGTGTTACTTCTCCAAAGTATCCATTCCAAGGATCACATTGAATCCATGCATGTCAAATGGTATAAGATCCACTTGAATGTTTCATCCTAAAAAAGAAAGGACACAGGAAGGACACACCTCCCATAACTCAGTAGGGCCAACCAAAGGGGTTTCTAAACAAAGGCTATCAACTCTATGACTAATAGGAAAAGAATAACTAACAATCACTTCCCTAGTGATAAAAGAGTGTGTTACACCAGTGTCAATCAAAATAGATATAAAGCAAGAAGAAGATAAATAAGAATGAAATAACTCCATATGACATGCCCCGACTCATGGGTTGACCACTCCTTCCGACTGACTCATAGTAAATAATTGAGCCATTTCCTATTGTTGCTCCCTTCCTCTGCTGGCTTGCCCAGAAAAACCAACTTGCGATGCTGGACCGCATCCTTTGCCACTGTTGAATTGTTGTCACTACTGTGACCCTTGCTGACTCTATCTTGGTTGTTGGGTAACTTGTTCATCCTTCATTGGGAAAAACCACTTTGTATGCCCAACCTATACACACTTGTAGCAAGTCTTGCTCTCATAACATGGCCTTGGATGAGCCTTTCACTGACACTGATGCAATACTATGGGCTCCTGCTGGTGGAAAATTGCAGCCTCTGCCTCTACTCGGTGACCACTGTAATTGAATTGCCGATCTGTATCATGATGGTGGTGTTGAAAACCTAGGCTTCTTAAAGCCTCCAGACGATTGTCCTTGATACTGTGTAGGCCTTTCCTTGGCCTTCATCTCACTCTTCTCCACCATTGACCACTCCACTATTCTGACTAACTCCACAAACATGGAAAACTTCTCTATGTTCTCTAAATATGATACTGGTTGTTACACCCCGATCTCACAATTACCACTAATCATGAGATTAGGGCAGAAATTCAGGATTTAATGTAATACAAAGATCACCCTTAACTTTTTTTTCTTTTTTTCTTCATTTTGTTTCTCACATGAAACCACATAAACAAACTTTACAAGAGAATTAAACTTTTATTTCTCTAATATAATCTCAGCATTAATGATACATATCAATACATTCATTATGTACATACACTTCCATGTACATACGACATGAAAATCATTTGCATTCTCTCATATTAAGGAAACAAACATACAAAACATCATTTACAACTCTCTCTCAGATCTATACAAGGACCTAGAGTGAAAGGGACCGAATGAACTTAACTATACTCAGACATAACTCTTGTGCCAAATCTACTCTAATGCAATGATATCTTCTTCAAGTCCATGTGATTTCCCTAAAAAGTTTGAGTAGAGGGGTGAGCCTACTCGCTCAGTGAATGAGTACTTCAAAGAAACAGTCTAAAGCGCTGATATAATTACATATATACTTTTGAGAAATTGATATCAATTATAACAGTAGAAAGCTTTAGAGAGTCTAATAATTGACAATCATAAATATGGCAGGATACTCTAAATATCTATAAGAGTGAATAAATATATGAAATGCTTGATTGATCATAAAGAGAACTAATAATTCAAAAACATACAAAGAATAATTAAATAATTGTACACACTTGTTTGACCTCTCATTCATTTTATTATGCCTTGATCATATGTAGTGTGCTCTATATATGAAGACTCGGAGTGCACTATGATCACACCGTACAAGACTTAGCGGACACACTCGGGAAATGCTAAGTCTGATTACTTTCCTGGTCTGCAATAGGGAAATGGCTCTTTGGCCGAAACTGGACTCCTCTAACCTGAGCACACAGGCGAAGAGTCAAGCCACCTCTTGGCTTTTCTGTACTCTAGTGCCACCATGACTTCTAGTTGATGTTGGACACTGCAAACTATAATTTAAGGAGACTTCCACTAGGGCTTCGTCCCCCGTGCCACCTGATAGAATGTTCCGACCCCGGTATATTGGACACTGCCAGGGTTAGGTCGTTTCACCCCTAAGGCACAGACCTCACATAGGGGTTCTACGGTGTTTAGGGCTCCTAAGTCTATTATTTTATTATTCCTAGAAAGCTCTTTCTACATTGTACCCTTCTCTTACTTATACTTGACTCTTGTATCTCTATGGTGTCACGTCTACTTATTTGAAGTTATAATACAACATGTATATCATTCTAAACTTGGCAGAGTAGTATATTCAAAACACTATAATATACTGAGTAATCAACATACTATACATGTAGGCAGACTAAAATTCTTAAATGAACAAATTTCATGTCCACTTGCACACTAGAATCGTGCATATCAACCCAAATCTTGAGTTTTACATCTCATAACTCAATTAAGAGTTAAGTACTTATCCTGACAAGAATTATTAATAATAACTGAGAACATTGATATCACAATACTTGATTCATTGAACACCCTACCCTTAGGGTTTCATTTAATCACCACAAATGCTACAAAGAAAGGTGTAACATCTATCACGTACTTTTCAAATCTTTACAACAAATGATACCTGGGATTTAAATCCCTTATCACATTACTGGGAATTCTCATCCCTTCACATCATTATCATGATTACTGGATTTGGGTATTCAAACCCTTAGATCATCACATAGCATTGCTACCTCTATAACAGGTAACCATTACCTCTAGGTCCTTAGACCAAGGTATTCATTTCACTGGTTGTACAAGTATTCTCATGGCTCACAAGGTCATCACACATATTGTCACCTCTCACTAGGCAACAACTTATTCACATGTCTCCCATAAAGATTTCATGCGACATAAACATTCATTGAATAAAGACTACTATCAAATATCATATAAAATCAATATATGTATGAAACCTTGGAACTGTGTTGAATTTGAGTTTCCATGCCATTCACTAGGATATCATGCATAAATAATAACATTGAATAAATAAATTATATCATATCAAGAAAATCTCTTCAAATGGATTTCACGATATCTATTCACAAATATCCAACTTTGCTCGCATCTAGGGTTTCACCCTCTTTACTGAGATATCAAACAAACACTATTCACTTTGAAAGAAATCCATGATATTATCTGAAATATATGTACTATGAATTTAGATAAATAATCATTGATAACCAAGGGGATCTAGATAAGAAATTTTCTCTATTTACTTATACATCAAATTTCAGTCATAGTCAAATTCCCTATATTTCAGCTTACTCTTATAACCTCTGTGAATATTTAGGGAATTCTCATTAGGATGTATTGTATACATTTCTAATATGATTTTATCATCTGAACTTCATCCAAATAGAGGAAGAATCCATTTCATATCATTTTGCAACAACTTAGAACAAATAGACAATTCAGGGTTTGTAGTCACATACTAGCAATTAAAGATTATGGATGAATTAACCAATTTTCGTCAATATACTATTTAAAGGAAGTTCCCACTCACCCTAAGGTGTGAAAACACCTTAAAAACGTAGCTCATCCCTGAAAATTTTGATCTCATATCAAATCCCTAGCAACTCACCCAATTCTTCTTCCTTTCAACTCGGAAACCCTAAAAATGAGGGATTATGAAGAAAGAGTGAGAAAAGGGGAAGTTTTGATACCATTTTGGAACAAATTAGAGGAGGGATAGAATTTTGACATGTGAGAGAAGATTCACCATGAAACTATATCCAAAAAAGATAAACTTACATGATTTCATCATTCCTCAGACCGCAAAACCCTAGGTTAACATCTCGATCAATTTCTCCTCTCAAACCCCAACTCTCTCTCTCTAGGATTTTGTTTCTATGGATTGAATCACGAATTATGAGAGATCCTTGTGTGTTAGGTTGACCATATAGAGAAATTGATCTGCTTGGGTCAATTGCATTTTGACCCCTTACTATACATTTTTCTTAATTCAGCAAATTTGTTCTATCCTAAAATGGTTTCTCAAAATTCGTGTATTTCAGAGATCAAACCTCCTCCAAAAATTATGAGAATTTATCATGTTGTTTATAATTGATCTATAAAGATTAAATTGAAATTTGAGATCATTCCAATCTTCTATTAAATAAATAAAATCTAATAGTACACTACTATCCAGAATCATGCAGAAATGTTAGTTACTATAATTCATCTAATGATAAGGTCCAAAAACCTCCAAAAATTATGAAAATTGTACATGTTATTTATGATTTAGTTTAAGATCTTCAGTTAAAATTTAAGATCATTTGGATTTACCAATAAATAACTAAAAATAAAACACTACACTACTAAAAAGCACTATGTCAGCATTTTAGTCGAAGTATAGTTTGACCGAGTACCACATTCAAAGAACACTCAAACATTATAAAATTTTCTAAACTATGCATGATTGAGTTATCCATATCATATCCAAAATTCAATGAAATATAAAATTTGTAGAAAATATTAAAAATCATTTACCACACTGCTTTCCTAATCAAATTCCATATTCATGTACTATCAAAACCCTAATTTTTTCCGATTAGGGTTTACATTTATCAAATCCTAATTCTTCAAACTAAAATCATAGTTAGAGTTTCTTATTAGGTTTGAAACATCACAATTGATCTACTATCATTAATCAAGTCTAAACGATGTTCAATCTAATCAAGCATGTAATCTTTCAGGTAAACCCCAATTTACCAATTAAGAAAAAATGTGGTCATTACACTGGTGTTGTCAACTCGATGCTTAAACCCTTCTCCAATCATCTAATCCTCTCCTTATCTATAGATGCCATATGTGGGAATGACCTCAAAAGTTCCATGAACATAGCTTCATACTCATTGACTATCATAGATCCCTGCCAGATCTTCTCAAACTGCATGATCTTCTTGTCCAGGTAGGTCTCGGGGAAGTAACAACAGACAAACTCTCGGCTGAAATCTTCCCAACTGATCACAACAGCAAGCCTTTTCTCTTACTTTATGGCCCACTAGTATCTCGCACTCCCCTTCAACATGTATACTATATGCTTCACCTTATCCTTTTCGGGGATGTTGAGGATCTTGAATGCCTTCTCCAGTTCTGTTAACCACATATCTGCATCTTCTGGGTCCCCCATACTTGCATACTCAACCACCCCTACACACCTCAACCTTTCAAAAGTCTTCCCAAAACCCAAACATTATGCATTGGGGACCACCACTCTTACTTGGGGTGGAGGCATTCTGTCCGCCATATGCATCATCGTGGCCATGAGTTGTTCAAACACTGACTGGAAAGCAAGATTGGCCACCATAGTTGGGTCAAACTGGGGCATCTCAGGCACATCATCCACCCTCTCCTACCTTCTGGAACCACCACCTGCTGCAACAACACTATTCTTAGCAACATGTTCTTCATGTTCTCTAGCCATCTTTTGTTCTTTTCTTCTTCTTCTTCTTCTTCTTCTGTTTCTTCTTCTTATGTATAAGCATAAGTTACCATAAGACAGACTCGAGGACACTAGAATAGGACCAAACCCTAGTCCTACATCCCATAGACACAATGAACCTAAAGCTCTGATACCAACCAAACTGTGACATTGCCCAATGCCGCACAATGAGATTACTCAAAAGGAAATGCAAAACTAATACTAATCAACCAGGTTACCAGAAAACACTAGAAATTAAAACCAATTTCACATAGGCACAAAAGCCAAAACTTATTACATTTGTGTCCATAAATGGGTCACTTGTATCATCTGTATTACATATGAGATGAAAACATGATACATGTCATTGTTCACTGACTAACTTGCCACAACCTGTTACTAGAGGAAACCTGTTCACATATATATACAAACCATGTTTGTACTACCATGGCCTCCTTCCAAAACTCGTATATATATACATAAGAACAAAAACCTCCCCAAAGACCTAAGAGTACAAGGACGATACATAGGACTCTACTACAAAACACTAGCAGCATTTCCAACCCTTAACAACTACTGCTCCTCTTGCTTCTCAACCTCAATCGCACGATCTCTACCACGTTGTGCACGACCACCTAAAAGATGTGGAAACCCACAAGGTGATACCAATGTCCCAGCGAGAGATATGACTCTCCACCACAACTATTATAAGCATAACTATTTTAAGGTAGGAAGATACTATTATTATCAGGATGAGCAGATTCAACTAAATGATATGAGTAAATAAGTTATCCCAGATTAGGCAATTTAGGCATCTACAACTGAGTAGTGGAACATCTTATGCTTTTAGAAGGAATACGAAGAACATATATAATAGTTGATTTCACCTACCTCATTACAATTCAAGAAATCAGTACAAAAGATAAGGCAAGGGGTCATCCAATGTGAATCGTATTCGACCCTAAGAAAATATACTAACTTGGTTGTGTTATGTCTTTTATTATGCTTGGAGTACCACCCAAATCCAACTGATCACTGCTAAGTCAAAATTAGTGCCATACAAGAGCAATGGAAGAGTTAGACACCATGATCTTCTCCTGCACTACTCCATCAGTTTGAGTCTGCACCACAGTGACGTAATAGACAAACTGCAAAAATAGAAACTTATAGTCACAACTATAGTCCTATAAAGACAACAACTCATACTCACAACTATGGTCTTAGAAAACACCTAGCCCACCTTGGTACATGTTACAATGCTATAAAATAGGGTATATTACCCAATCATTAAGGTGCAACCACAATTGTCCTCTATCACATCATATCACATGCTCATCACCGAGACCCGACCACAACCATTCTCAAAACATTTGGGATCAAGATGTCAAGGACACATAGTCACTCACACTCACATACTCAATAGTATGCATTTTAGGTTTCCCTTTGGAATACCGATTTCACCATCCAATAAAGTACTGACACTGAAAATGGATCTATGGCATAAGGCCTACATGATTAGGGTTTCACTTGATTAGTTAAGTCAATTTAGTATCTTTTAGCATCAATCAAGTTACAATGTATACACTTTAAAAAAATCCTACAAAGATAAGGCTATGTTACAACTCCATAAGATATAAAATGAATAAAGTATACATTTGTCATATCATCACATGATACCATTGCCTTACAAGTCCATCAACATTATCATGTCACTAGAAAATATAAATCCCTCATTACATCACTAGAGGATATCACCTCATACTAGGCATACAACCTATGCCAAGTCATAAGACCCAATCACATAACTCATGCACTATCATCATTATCTCATCATGCCTCATCAAGGCTCACAATCATTACCATGTGTCATAATAACCACATCATAGCATTCACTAGCTATGTTATACATTTCACCTGCAAGGTAAGGGTTACATAGATAAGAGAGAGAAAACATCATTACTTGTTAATCACTCAAGAAACCAAGCATTATCACCATGTTCATGATTAGAGTTAGGGTTTCAAGTATGTATCTCACTAGGGTTTCTAGATCAGCAATATAACATTTTAAACCACACCTCACTACTTCCCATACTATTGTAACATATAGACCAACCATCATCACATTTGATAACCATACATAGGATCCATATGTGCATGGACTACCTTCGGACAAAAAGATCATTAGGTCTCAAATTAATGCGATCAAAGAGAATAATCCATCATGGTCAAAGACCATCCTTAAGACTATCGACCAAGATCATCACCAAAACCAAATGCCCAAAAAGAAATAACCAGATCCAGTGGTCAAAGAGAAACCATAGGTCACGGAATACATCAATGATGAAGGGACCACCACATCCAAATGGTCAAAGGGAATAAACACCTCCAACGGTCAAAGAGGTCCATCAAGGTTAGCAACCCAAGAGAAAACTGGTCTACGCAACCAAACCAAAGGGAATCATCTATGTGACCAAAAACATAAGGAGCCATTTATTCAACTAAAGATCACATCCAAACCTTCCACAACATGGAACAAAAAATGAAGAACATCATAGAGAGAAAACTACTCTCAAAACATACTCCAAACAAGTGGTTATCATCTTAAAAACTGAAACCTCAAAGGAGGAATACATCAAGAGGAAGACATGTTCAAAACCCTGAAAACTTGATCACCAAACATAAGAAGATCCATCCATTATAAGAGAGATATAACCATGCGTTCTACATATGTATGGAGTATTATAAACCATCCCCATCCTCAAGATAACTGAAATAGAAACAAGGAGATTAAAACCAACGTTTTAAGGTCTATATTCAAGCACCAACTTGTCACCATCCACATACCTTAAGAATGAGAACTAGGGTTTAGGGAAAAGGGCAAATCTAAGCAACATTACTTCAGAATCATAAACCTAAAACAAATAGAAACATCATGCAACATATAACCACGTTTTAGGAACAATATAAGCTTTACATGTACAGTTAAAGTGAAATTATAGTAGGGAGAAAGTTATATAACCCGCCTTAGAAGATGGTGCAACCGCCTCAAAGCAAGAAGCTCCAAAATCAAGAGGGAAGCCTAGCCTTGATCTCCCCAATAACCAAGATAGCCACCACATCAAAAGAGAAGAAAAACCCTAAGTCAAAAGGTAAAGAAGGAGAACCAAAAATTCTAGGCCTAAAAAGAATAAGAAGGGAGAGGAAGGGAAAAGAGGTCCTCCACTCAACATGAGTACTACCTTGGAGAACCAAGGATTCAGTCAAGAAACAAAATCAAGAGGTGGATCACTTACCAAGGATCAAAGAATCACCAAAGATTACCAAGGAAGAGTAGGTACAAACTTGGATCACCACATGCAAATGATTTCTATCACCAAGCACCAAAGATGAGATTCTTCTTCACCACAAAGCTTGTAGGGATAGACTCCAAAGATGAGAGAGGGAAAGAGGGTGCAACAGGATCATATGCATGAAAGAAGAGGGGTACATATAACCAAGGGTAGAGAGACCAAAGAGGTTAGGTGTCATGCACATAAGTTACATATGTCCACCAAACATCAACCATGCATCCACTAAAACCATGCAAGCACATAGATCATGAAAAATAAGAAAATTCAGTGACCTCACTTGGTCCAAGATGACCATCTATCAAAGAAGAACATGGCACAAAAGCTCATGGTCGAAGAGAAACCAAGAGAACAACATACATGAAACTCTAGGTCACCAATGACCCAAAAGAGAGCTCCATCCCTCTATGAACGAAGGGATTTTGTAATATCCTCAATTTTGTGAAATTGAATTATATAGATAAATTAATTTATAAAATCCCTAGTAGTATTATTGGTGGAATAATAATGTTAAGCTCCTTTGGAGCATGGTTCCTTGTGGCACAAGATAAATAGATAGAAGGAATATATACATGAATAAATAATCATGGCTTTTGTTATGATAAATAAAATAATTTTCAAGGTTCCAAAGGAAAATAAAATACATGGTGCTTTGGATAATTAAAAAAATAATTATCTAATCAAGAGTGGCAACGTAATGGTTAAGGAGTCAAATGAGAATATTTAGTCTTAGCTTGAAAATAATGTAGAAATGGAAGAGAATTCTAGTAAGTGGGAGAAAAAGACGATTTCCCATGAGAGAATGGTATATTTTTAAATAATCTTCAAAAAGAGCATGTCTTGTATGGGAAATATATCTCATTAGAACCCAATTAATATGATTGGAAATGATTTTAAAGCGTTTCCATGAAATGAGGATAATTAGTTTAAAGGATATTGCAAGGAAAGAGATAAAAGATTAATCTAGACCCCAAGCCATAAAGGGGTTTGCTAATAGACTAATGATCTTGTTACCCAATATGTGACTCATGACCATATATCTTCCTTGATGGAATTTTGATTTACCAAAAGCATTACTTTTTGTGAAGAGGTTTCATTTAGCTGAGTCTCTAAAAGAATAATTAGTTTCAAAAACTATGTAACCCTAAGGAGATTACATAGCTGGATGGTTGTTAATTAATATGATTAAAATCTCTTACACCCAAGAAGGAAACATTAAACTAATGTGAGTACACCTTCCTTTCCTTATCTTCCTCGTCTTACTTCTCATAACCCTAGAATCCATGAATACAACCTATTTAAGGGAGATGAGAGGGAACCACCCCTCCTATGACCTTGATAAACACGAGTGGTTTTGTCACTGTTTCTAACCTATAATGAATCAAATCAACTTATGGACCAAGGATCATTCCCTCTCCACACACTACTCAGGGATGTCATCTCCATGTAAGGCTCTAGGAGACGCACTAGATAAAGGCACATCGGGGCTACAAATGGTAGGGTAGGATGACACCCCTCTACTGATGAAGATTGTCTGAGGAAAAGGAACCCTGGAGGGAGAAGGAAAGACAACTGGAAGTCAAGGAAGGAGGAGTATCTTGCTGAGATCGTTAGTGTCATCTCATCCAGAGACTATGTGTTACAACCCCAATTTTTGAGTTCCTTTGGTGAGAAATGTAATTTCTCACATTAAAGATATTGGAACAAATAATGATATTTTTTTTTGAATAAATGGATTTCGTTTACGATAGCCTTGATGATTGTGTTGTGGGCTTTATTGGCTATTGGGCCCAAATAACAAGAAAATTCAATTAGTGAATGAATAATTGAATATTTGAGAAAAGAAAAATGTGGAAACCTCTATAAGGCAAATTCAAAGAGGGATTTCGTGCCTCTTGGGTTCCTTGGGTTCCAAGGAGTCCAAAGTTGCATAAAGAGTGCAATAACAGGTTTTTAGCGGATAGGAAATGGAGTGACTTTTACAATATCAGAAAGGTCAAAAACTTCCCTATTCTCAACTCGGATCATGGGCAGATTCTTTTATGGGCAGAGCACAGGAACCATGACGGTGGACAGGTGGAGAAGAGGTTCAGATTTGAAACTTTCTGGTTATCTTCACCAGAATGTAAAGAGGTCGTCACTCGGGCTTGGGACAGCAGCTATGATTTGGGCCTTAAAGGACAGACAGACTGTTGTGCTGAAAGGCTTGCTGGATGGGCGGCGGATAAATTTGGTAACATAAGAAGGAGAATTCAACAGCTCGAGAAGAAGCTTGGTCGTGCCCAAGATAAGCCACCATCTCATGACATGTTGCAAGAATGTGAATCTTTAGGGAGAGAGTTACAGGATCTTCAGAGGCTGGAAGAGAGCTACTGGTTGGCTAGAGCTAGGACCAATGAGATGAGAGACGGAGATAGGAACACAAAATACTTTCATCATAAAGCTATCCAAAGGAAGAGGCGCAACACCATAGAAGGTCTCTTTAAGGAGGATGGGAGTTGGCATACAGAGGAGGATTCCATTGCTGAAATTATTTCTTCTTATTTTAATTCTCTCTTTTCCAGCTCAACCCCTCAAGGGATGGAGGATTTTCTTGAAGGCATGCCTAGGGTGATTGATGAATCTTCTTGTTCAGATATGGAAAAGGTTCCTACGGAGATAGAAGTTTGGAAAGCGCTTCAACAAATGCATCCAAATAAAGCTCCTGGACCGGATGGGATGAAGGTTATTTTTTACCAAAAATTTTGGGAGGTGATTAAAAGTAGTTTGATGTATTTTATTTCTAAATGGTGGAGAGGGGAGATTGGCCTGGCTGACATTAATGATACTGATATAGTTCTCATTCCTAAGACAAACAGTCCTGTCCGCCTGTCTGAATATAGACCTATCAGCTTGTGCAACGTTTCATATAAGATTATTACTAAGGTCTTGGCAAACAGAATCAAACCGCTGATGAATGGGATTATCTCAGAGAATTAAAGTGCTTTCATTAAAGGGAGGATGATCACTGACAACACTTTGGTGGCATATGAGTTGTTTAATACTATGAAACACCGCAAGAAAGGAAGGGAGGGGCTTATGGCGCTTAAGCTGGATATGAGCAAGGCATACGACAGAGTTGAGTGGGTTTTTCTTGAAGGGGTTATGGAGAGAATGGGGCTGCCGCCTATTTGGAGGAAGAAGGTTATGGAGTGTGTTACAAGCGTATCCCACAAGTTCATCGTCAATGGCAATAGGAGAGGTTCTTCAAAACCATCCAGAGGACTTCGCCAAGGTGATCCTATATCCCCTTACCTTTTTCTTTTTTGCGCTGAAGCACTTTCTTTTTCTCTATCCAAAGCTGCACAGGTCAACAAAATACATGGGACAAGAATATGCAGAAGGGCACCACGGGTCACTCACCTACTTTTCGCAGATGATAGCATTGTGTTTACAAGGGCTACCTCAGAAGAATGCTCCGCTTTAGCTGAAATTTTCAGCCATTATGAGAGGGCATCCGGGCAGAAAATCAATTATGAGAAGACGGAGGTTTCCTTTAGTACAAACGTCACTAGCGAGAGAAGGGAGTTCATTAAAAATCTGCTGCAGGTGAAGGAAGTGAATAGGCATGAGAAGTATCTAGGCCTTCCCACGGTGGTAGGCATGTCTAAGAAGCAGGCGTTTGCGGCTATAAAGGATAGAGTGTGGAAAAAATTACAGGGATGGAAGGAGCAATTGTTGTCCAGACCAGGGAAGGAGGTATTGATCAAAGAAGTCATCCAAGCAATTCCCACGTATCTCATGAGCATCTTCAAACTTCCAGAGGGAATTATTGATGATATCCATTCTATGATGGCACGGTTCTGGTGGGGATCGAAGGAGGGGGAAAGGAAAATTCACTGGATGAGCTGGGATAGATTGTGCAAACCCAAGGAGAGTGGGGGCATGGGGTTTAGGGATCTGAAAGCTTTCAACCAAGCGCTCCTCGCTAAACAGGTATGGAGGTTGGAAGTCTATGGAGATTCTCTCGCTGCTCAGGTACTCAAGGCGAAGTATTACAACACATCTTCTATTTTACATATCGAGTTAGGGGGGAATCCCAGTTATACATGGAGGAGTATTTGGGGGGCGCTGCAAGTGGTTAAGAGTGGCTTCAGGTGGAGGGTGGGGGATGGGAAGAATATTCATATCTACAAGGAGAGATGGATCCCACACTTGGGGGGCACAACAGACAGATATTTGATCCATGGCCCAGTGGATTACAGATGGGTAAGCGATTTGATGTTTGGAGGACCTAAGAGGTGGAACAGAGAGGCGGTGGAGACTTGCTTTCCTACACATATAGCTCGGAGGATTCTTAACATTCCACTGTCACAGCGGGTTGATGAGGATACTCTTTATTGGGATAAGGAAGGCAATGGGAGGTTCACTGTGAGGAGTGCTTATTTCTTTATTCGGACAGGAGAGGATGTAGTTGACGGATTGGACATTGATTTGTGGAAGAGGGTTTGGAAGCAAGGTTGGCCACCGAAATTGAAGCAATTCATATGGAGAGCTCTCAGGATTATACTTCCCACTAAGTCAGAATTGCATAGGAAGCATGTGACACTGGATGCCAGCTGCCATCGCTGTGGACAGTGGGAGGATTCTTCTCATGCACTTCTACACTGTGACGTAGACAGACAGGTTTGGGCGGCCGGTGTGTTTGATTGGGGCAGACGGTTGGATAATCACGACGTGGCATCCTTTGTTAGGAGTCTTTTACAGGAGAAGGACAGCAGGCAAAAAGATGAGGGCGCTACTCTTATGTGGGTCTCATGGACAGCGAGGAACAAAATTATTTTTGAGGATCATCCCCCCCATATACCGGGTCTTGTGGCTTCCTACCTCAGCCTGGTTGCTGACCATGCACACTATCATGGGGCTGTGGGTAGAGCTGCCTTTTCTTCTACACCTCCACGTCAGGTTTCATGGCGCCGCCCACCATATGGCTGCGTCAAGATCAATACAGATGCATCACTCATTTCAGCGGAAGAGAACGGATGTGCGGCAGTCATTCAGGACGTAAACGGTCAGCTTTTGTGGACCTTCCAATGCCGGTTAGAACAGCCTTACTCGGTGCTTAGTGCAGAGGGTTTGGCTGTCCTAAACGGTATGCGTTTGGCTCTTAGGGAAGGGTACACAGATGTTGTGGTCGAGACAGACTGCCTGCTACTAGTGGAAGCAGTTAAGAAAGGATACGGCGAGCGAGGTTATGAAGACTTTATTTCTCATGATATTGTTGATCTCTCTTGTAGTTTCCTTTCTTTTAATTTGTGTTTTGTTAAACGGCAAGGCAATAGAGTAGCTCATGCCTTAGCCGCTGCTGCCTGTCATTTTGTTAATCCTCACATTGTCGGTGACGACTTTGAGGATCGTATCCTTGTACTTGCTGCAAACGATTTGATTACTTAATAAAATGGCGGGCGCCCTTCCTCAAAAAGAAAAGAAAAGATCAATCAAGTATTTCTTTATTAAGAAATAAATTGAAAATATTGATGAAATTTGGAAAATAAGTGAAAAGAGGTATAATTGAGTTATCCTTGGTGGAATTTCGTATCCCAAGGATTCCTAATGTTGAAAGGAATACCAATGAGGAAAATAAAAGAGAAATCCTCAAAAAGAGATATTTTAATGAGAAATAAACAAGATAATGTGAAATTATGCATACTGATGCATTTAAGGATAATGAGTATTCCTTAAAAAGGAATTTCGAATTATTAGAGTTTCTTGGGATCCAAGGAGTCCCAATGAAGAGGAAAGAAAGAGAAAATACCAAAATTGCAAAATAAGGAGATAATGTGAGTATACAATTAATGTATTATGTGGTATTGCTAAAAAGAAAGTAATTGCTATTAAAGGGAAATAGGATTTCGTTCCTATGGATTAAAAAGGGCAAGTATAAAGAAGATGAAAGAGGAATTTCGAATTCCTAATATCCATATAATAGGGGATATTCAAAGGAAAAAGAGGAGAGAGAAAGTTTGCTTTCTAATGAAGGAATTGGATTCCTTTTGGGACAAGATCTTGCATCTTAGTGGATGCACATCTTAGGGTGCGAAAACCCTCCCCTATAAAAGGGGTAGAGCTCAGGGATGAATTCTGAGGAGTTTTTACGTATCCCTCCCTCTCTTCTTCTTCTTCTTTGAATGAAAATCCTAGAGGAGAGAGTAGCTTGTATCTTGGTGCTAGGAGAGGCCGTGGAGGAGGTGCGATGTGTGCGTGCTGCTTCCATGACAACCTAGGAGGGATCAGAGATCAACCCGCACTCCTATTCTCAAGCAACTCTGCCCGAAGGACTGCAGCACAGTTGCAGGTAATAGCAGAGTTGTGGCTCTATTTGCTTCAAATACCCGCTACCTCGGCGGTGGCTTGGAGAACCTGCAGGGGCGGCGGAGACCTACGGAGCAAGGGGACCTATCCCCGGGGACCATCGCAGTCCAGGAGAGGAAGAGGACTGCCATCCATGGCGCCTAGGGCAGCAACCGCGACGCTGTGGGACGTAGAAGTTGGGTGAGGTCATGTTGGACGAGTATTCCCCTCAGCGGGATGAAGAGGAACCCACTTAACCAGGGGTAAAATTGACATGCAGTTATGTTTCCCAAAAGCTAACGTTGCATGGCAAGGGTGACGTGGCGCTCCCAGATTGGCACAAGTAAGTCAAATTTGCAAAATTCATATCTAATAATCGGTAGCTCGGATGGGTACGAATAATATATGCATTTTTCTCAGAAAAACGATAGGAATCCAATAAAAATATTGTGAGAAGCTAATTCCTCTTTCAATTTGAAAATTAATAGAAGTTATCAACTTTATTGAATTAAAGATTAAGAAACCCTATTTGGATATAATTAATGTGATTAGTAGGGTTTAATTGATGGTTAAAGTTGATATTAACCTGTTAATGATAAAAAGGGACATTAGGAACAAAAAGGATGAACTTTGCATGTAATTCTCTTAATTGAGAGTTTAGGTGCATAAATAGGCTTTAATGGACCTTGAAACCCTAATGTTGGTAATTAGGACTATTAATGGCTTTAATTATTCGATTTCATGTATAGAACTAAGTTTTCATGGTTAAAAGCTATTTCAAGCATTAAAGTTCCTAAATTGTGGTTAAATAACCTTAATATAGAAATTAGGGTTTTTGAATGAATCAAGATTGAATTCATGACAAATAGACCTCGCATGTGAATTCAATCATAATGAACTATGAATTGATGATAAATGAGCATAATGATCATGTTATATATTAAAAGGATGAAAATTGTAGCTTTAATGTAAAAGAGGCTTAATGGACTTATTTAATGGTTAATTATGCCTTGAATCCGAAACTGAAGATTAGATGTTGAGATAATTAGGGTTTGTGATTAATTGCGTTAAATTAGGGTTTAAAATATTAAAAGATGAAGGGAAACCCTAATTGCAATGGAAACCCTAAAAGTGAACTAGAAACCCTAGGAAGCGAGCTAGATTTAATAGATCTTAATGACATGAGTAATAAAAGGAAATTGCATAATTGTTTCAGGATCTTATTGAATGCTTTCTTACCTATTGTTGATTGGATTATTTCTATCTCACATCAGCTTGACAGGTATGTGGTTAATTATGATTAATCGTATTAGTTTCCTGAGGGTTTTCCAAATGTTTCCTCACAGTGAATGCAATCTAAACAGTTTGGATGTATATACTGCAATTATAAAGTCACTATGGCTATCACTATTATATATACATGTGAATTCTCGCACCTACATGCCACCCTAATGGAAGATGCCATAAAGGTCAGGCCCAAGAGGGTAGACCCATGAGCACCGTGAGAGGTGACTCCCAAACACCAAGCTCGGGAATGAGAAGGTGGTCTATGATGCATGACTATGGATCACCGTGAGAGGTGACTTCCAGGCACCAAGCTCGGGATTGAGAAGGTGGCCTTAAGTCAATGGAAAAAGAGAAACCCTAGAGGTGTATGCCATGGTTAGGGAAAAAGAGGTGGATAATGACACATTGAAAATGTAAAGTGGCTTGTTAAATAATTTGATTATGATTATTAAATTGTTAGCCATATTTGCAAGTTTTTGGTTGTTCCCACATACCCGTATATTTCGATATACTGACTGACATTTTGTTTGTTGGCATTTTAGGAACAACAATTGAAGGAACAAACGATAAAGTGACACATTGTGGAAATAAGAAATAACGTGCAAGGAGGATTAGATAGAATAATTCAAGCTCTGTATAGATAGATTTCCAAAGTTTTCAATGGTAAGTAAAGTTTTAATTTTATACTAAATTCCAATTAGTTAGTTAGTAGAATTTCATAATTATTATTGATTAATTGTCGAACCTTTGATCCGGGTTATTAGATAACAACTCTGATCTCTTGGTCTCCCTTAAGTGGGGGTTACCGGGAGACGGGGTCGTTACAATTGGTATCAGAGCATAGGTTCCTCATTTAATCGTTAATAATTATTAAATTTTACAAATTCCATAGAACCGAGGGAGTTATTAGAGGATTTTCTGAAAGATTGAGGTGTCTAGAAAAGGATCACGTCAGGTGCAGGAAATATTTTCCTCCGCACCACTAGTCGAAATATGAGGACTCCCGAATTGTGTGACTGCCTGGCCGATGTCTTAGGATATGACTCGAAATAAGATACCTTTAGGACTCTCTCATCTTGTTCATCCATTCTCAACTCAAATTCTATTAAGGACCTTAAGGATTAGGGTTTTCTCTCTTCTCCTCACCCTCTTGAGGTATGGGTAAGGTTAATAAGGTCTAAGGAATCCTCCACCAAATTAATGAAAAGCATTTAAATAAGATGTCATGGACATAAGCTTAATAGATTAAGCGCAAACTAAAGAATAGATACATGCTTAAGTGGTATGACATGAGTTTTCATTTCCCTCAGGAGAGACCTGAGGATAGACCTCCTTGTCAGGAGGATGAGTAGAGAGAGTTATTCTTAGAGGTAGAGACCTCCATTGAAAGTAGAGACCTAGCACATCCTCTGAGGATGATGTTAACCCCAACCCTAAGTGAAGGTTAGATAGAGTGATGACATGAAGAGTTAGATGTCTTATTAGACCAGGTGTTTGGATGGACATGCCTTGGATGCCATATGAACCATGAGAAGTTGATGACCGAGTACCTTTGGCAACCCAACCTTGGGAAGGGTCGTGCATGTTTGAGCGAAGGATAACTCCTTCATGGATGAGGTTAGAGAAGAACCTATAGAAACCCTATGGGCTTGTGCAAGTAGGGTATAGCTTGCACCCAGAGTACGTTAGTAGTGCTGACAGTAGGATGAAACCCTAGAAAAGGAATCATAATGGATGGCTTATGAGATAAGAATAAGGGGTTATGGATAATCTTGAGTAAACATAAATTCGAGCATAGGCTTCACTCAGGTAGGGGCATGCTTATGAGCTTGATCCTTCATGAAGAAATGACCTCTTATAGAGATGTTGGTTGTAGGATTAGCTCTAGAGAGACAACAAACTCCAGGCAAGAAGGTTGGAAGCCTAAAACCCCAAAATTTGAGGAACAATGGGAGTTGAGGATGATGTGACCTAGGTGGATGATAGCGGTTTCCGTATGCTTGACCCTTGGAGGCTGATGATGTCTTGGATGCCATGAGAGGAACCAAACCCTAGAGAGAGGATGAGTCTGCTGGTACCTTTGTGCCTATGGTATAGGTGTTTACCTCCTGAGAGAGGGAGAAGAGTTTCTTAGACTTAGATAGGTTTAGTAGCAGGATGTGAGGCCTTATACAACTCCAAGTGCTACTTAAATAAAAGGATCATGGAAGTACATGCCATATCTTGGACATGATTGATTTGTGGTTAAGAGATTCATCATGCAGTTGGACACCCGAAGGTGAACCTAGGGTTCCTAGGCCTAAGAGGGGAAGCAGGGTATCTGATGCTCATGATGAGATTTGAGTCTCTATAGTTTCGAGCATGATACTCATCATGTGTAGAGGTAAAGGAAACCCCTTAAGTTAATGGTATGCTTGACGAACCCCTCACAACTAAGTTGATCCAATGTTGAGGAAAGAGAACAAGTACGACCTAACATGGTTTAATAGGTGGTCTTCTTGTGCTTCAGTAGTTGCTGGGTTAGGCATGCTCATGTGAAGGTAAACCCTAAGGAAGTTTGTGACCTTATTGTCAAGAGTGGTAGTTTCCTCCCATCCTGGGAGAGGGACCCTCTTGTAGAGGGTATACCAGTTTTGTTGGTTTTAAGGTAACCTAAAGAGGTTTCATAGGATCTTGAGTAGCTAAGTGAAAAATACATGGTATGAGAATTAACATGTAGACCCATAGTTAACCATCTCTAAGTGCATGTGAATGTGTTACCATGGAAGTAACCGGTATGGGGCCTGACCAAGGCAGGTTGGTCGCCATGATCCCTGTGAAAGGATGAAAGTCAGCCGATGAATGTAGAAAGAGAGATGATGAATGCTTGGGTAAGGTTCTAAGTTGAACATGTACTATAAGAGAATCCTAAGTCTATCCTACGGTCGGGTAGGGATAAGACTGATGGAAGTAGGAGTTGCCTAATTCCCTAGTTGCACATGACCATGGGGTCGGGAGGTAACAGCTATCATTGTCTGAGGACCATGGGTTAGGAGATTAATCACCTTCATGAACTCATGGGACCGAAAGTGCAGATGAGTAGGGCACTCTTGGGATGCATGAGGGAAGAGGGATGACCCCAAAAGTGCCAGCACCCTATAGACCTAAAGGAGATGACCAAGGATTGTGTGGTGATCCAAATAGGTTTCAAACCAGTTTTCCATGGAAGTAATATGTGATATCAAGATGATTGTGAAGTAGATACATAAGTTTCACATTTCAACTTAGATTTGAAGGTGTACTGGCAATGTGGGATGTATCATCTCTACTCTTGGAACAGGAAGACCTTTTTGTTTGGATGACCGCCAAATGCTTATTTCCTCTTGTTATGGGAGGTAGAGATGGGACAGTACGCATGTCATACACCAAGGATAAAAGATGATGTGAGTTGGAACATTGCTATAAGGTATGAGGATAGAGATGATAACATACCTTTGTGGAATGAATGATACATGGATGGTTTACAAACACTAAGAGTATTAAGGAAATCATCTTGTGAGGAGGTTTTATCATGAGCTATGTGGAATTTTCCGATGATACAAGGTTGAATTTGATAATCAAGAGGATGAGCTCAGAGTGTTCTGATGAAGATAGACTCAGAGTTTGAGACGAGATGATAAGTGGAATACATGGAGGTGTATGTCTTCAACATTACCTAACAGCTAAGGATAAGAAGTGGTAATGAATGCTCTGGTTGAGATCTAACTGCCTAGTTTAGCTAGAGGCTAGAAGAAGTTGAGGTTGTTTGGCTAACCCTAAGTTTGGAAAGAAGATGTGTTTTGGCTAACACTTGGATGTAATAAGATATGTTGAACAAGTTAATGGTTGTTTGGTTAGCCAGTTTAGACCTTGATGTAGTGAAAGGATGGCGATAGAACCTCGAATACACTTCTTTGTATATGAAGGTAATAAAACCCTGATGAGAGTGGTTTAGGGTTTTCGAGGCATCAATCTTGAGGAATCATGACATACATGAGATCATGGTTTTAAGTTCACCATACAAAATGATGCTATAAAGATAGTAAGTGACAATAGAACTTTGGGTGCTTAAGATGAATTGCAGGTAGTATGTTGCCATGCATGATAGTGGGTGAAGGAGGAACACCAGTAACCCAGTGGTTTGACGTAGTGGATAAAGAATCCTTGAGAAGGAAGGGGAGTTCACCACTTTGTATGTTGTGGTAAGTCTCCCCTAGACAAGAAAGGTCAAGATACAATGTGGGTTATGGTAGATCACCTTACCTAGATGACATGAGAAACAAAGAATGATGTCAAGGGACAGATTCAGTTGGACTACTTAAGAGAGAGAGAGAGAGATGGTTCAACTACACCATGATGCGAGTTCAAAAGTTCTTGAGTATGACCTAAAGGTTCACTCACATGAGGTGGAAGTAAATACCTGAAGAACTCGATGTTAGTATAGTTTAACACCCCATAGTCATGGTTAGTATGATCCAGACTAGAGGGTCTGATGAGAGCATGTGTGCTCATTCAGGGTGATACAAAGAGACAGTTCTTAAGATGTGACGTTAACCACCATAGCCTTTATCGGGATGAAAGACATTTTATAGGGAGGTTGTTACGGTCACCACTTCATTAAGATGATGTTGGTGAAGGAGGCCTCGCGAATGTCAGAAAAGAACCACAGTGTGTGCAGATGAAGTCGCTTTGATCGTGCAATTGCTGAGAGAGAGCCCAGTGGTGACATGAGTCATGAGCTGATGCAAAGCAGACTGACATGCAGTTCACTGTGGGAGAATATGTGATGTGAAAATCCGACCCCTCTAAGCTACAACTGAGAAAGCTGAGTCCCAAATAGATGGGTCCATTTGAGATGGATTGGTGGATATGGTTGTGTTTAGCCTTACCCCTCAGGAATAACATGATGTGTAATGTGTTCCATGAGTCCTATCTACAACCCTATGTGAGGTACCCAATCCATGGGCTGAGCCCTGAACCTATTCGGCTTTTGAGAGGCTGAAATGTCCTGAGTCACCTATGAGGGTATGATATACCAAGGTGAGAAAGAACTCAGATGGAAGAATATGAGATGATGAAGGTTCTTGGGAAGCACCATGGAAAGTGTAACATCCCTGACCTGGGTTATGCTTTAACCCTAGGTGTTTTGATTAAGAAAGATGATTATATGCTTAATATCATTTTGTGAAAAGTAATTAAGGCTCAAAAGGAATCATAGGTTGAATGCCAATTAATTAGACACATCGAATTGAATTAAGTGCTGATTTTCAACCTGAATAACTTGACCTGCTTGGGAAAACGGGTTCAAGACCGTTTGATATGGTTTACCAAGCGTTGACCGTTTGGGATTACTGTTCATAATGATGTAGGTTAATGACCCTCCAAATTTGAGGGGTTAACTCCAAAGGAATCATAGGTTGAAGGCTAATCAATTAGGAAAACCTAATTGGATTAAGTGCTGATTTTCAACCTGATTAACTTGACCTGCTTGGGAAAACGGGTTCAAGACCGTTTGATTGAGTTGACCAAGCGTTGACCGTTTGGGATTCCTGTTCATAATTATGTTGGTTAATGACTCTCCAAATTTGAGGGGTTAACTCCCAAGGAATCGTGAGTTGAAGGCTATTCAATTAGGCAAACCCTAATTGAAAACAGTGCTGAAATTCCAATGAGTTAAGTTGAGATTTTGGGTTGATTAGCCCACACGGGTTCAAGACCGTTTGGGGATCATCCAAACGGGTTCAAGACCGTTTGGGGATCACCCCAAGACCGTTTGGAGGTCTGGGGTCAAGTATAGTTGATCAATTGAAGGTCCAAAGGTACCAAATCATATTGCAACTCAATGCTGATTTGTTGATCAACTCGATAGACCAATCCATGATGATTGTTCACTAAAGTCCAAAGGTTGGATGAGCCAAACGGTCTCAAGACCGTTTGGTGGTCACCCAAGACCGTTTGGAGGTCTAGGGTTGAGTATGGTTAGGTGTTTGAAGGTCTAAAGGTACTAAGCTGATATACAATGCAATGTTGATTTGGTGATCAATCCAATGAACCAAACCCCAATTGGATTGCTTAGATTTGAGTGATATGATGGGCAAACGGTCTCAAGACCGTTTGGAGGTCATCCAAACGACCTCAAGACCATTTGGGGTCAGGTCGTACCCAATTTGGATGATGGTTCAATGGTTTCAAAGCAACTAGTCTTACATTGATTAGTGTTGTTGATTCATCGATTCCAAACCCTAATTCAATTGAATCAAACCCTAATTGATGATCAATTGAGGGTCAATTGAGGGTCAAATTAGTTGAAGGTTGACTTATCAAACTCAATTGAAGTATGAATATAGGTCCAATTGATGATTGGTTCCATGAATTCAATGATTGAAGGAATCAACATTGGAAACCCTAATTCAATTGGATACCTCATGTTATTGAAGGTCCAATTGATCAAACCTTTTTGGAAACCTAATGTAATTAGGTGAGAGATACCTTAATGGTACTAATTAAGAATGCTTAACAAATGCATGGATCCAATACATGATGAAAACCCTAATTGAGGTTGATTCCATGTATAACCCTAATAAGAGGTTGTCTACATGTGAAATCACTAATTAGGATGAATAGTAAACCCTAGTTGAGGGTGTATCCATGTGAAACCCTAGTTGAGGGTGTATCCATGTGAAAACCTAATTGAGGGTGATTTCATGAGAAACCTTAATTTGGAATGATTATCAAACCTTGAATATGGGAAACGTGATATGAAACCCTAATGAAGGGTGATGCTATATGTAATCCCTATTCTAAAGAAGGGAGATGGTATGTGAAACCCTAATCCCTAATGAAAGAATAGAATTCATACTTGAATATGATTCATGAGGGGAACTTCTGTAGCACGACCGTGGTAGCTTCACTTTGCACGACCGTGCAAGGTAGCACGGCCGTGGTGGCTTCCCTTTGCACGGCCGTTCTTGGTTGCACAGCCGTGGTGCTCTATGCTTGATTTAAAGGTGATTTGAAAGTGACCTCATATGATCGTATACCTTGATATGATTATAAGTCCAATATAATTGGATGAAGGATACATAAGATATGTGATGAGAAACCCTAGTTGAGGGTATATCATTGTGATTGTTTATAAGCAACTTTATAATAAAGTCATGCCTTAAACTAAGATAAGTCCATATCATGTGAGATAGTTGTACAATTCTAATGTGTGGCCTTTGCATTATATGCTAAAGGTAAGAGATTAGTGATGGAATGTATTAAGAGGGAAATACCTTAATACAAGATAAGATGGATAACTCAACAGAGTTTGAAATGATGAGAAAGTGATACATCAAGATATGATAGTTATCACATTCAGCATTTCAGGGTTTATATGCCTTGATGTACTTCAAATCTAATATAATTGGGTAAGAAACATATGAAGTGTGTTATGAAACTATTACAATGAAATGTAATGAGTTGTTACACCTTGATGAGTGTTAATTAATGTACCTTGAGAATGGGGTTAAGCCCAAATGATGTGTATGATATAATCATACCATGATAAGGATGAGAAATGAACTCATACCTTGAATTGATGATCATTAATGCTATATGATGAAAGTAATGTTCTAGAATAATCAAATATGATATCCTTGAATGCCCCAGAGGTATGGAATAATGTATTAAGGGTTGGACAGATAATGAGATCATGAACTCTTTATTAATGAGAAATGGGGAACCCTAACCCTAATTTGGGTAAAGGGAATGAAAAGCCCTATTAGATAGTAAACCCTAATTCCTGGTAGAGGAATAATGGTGTTACTATCACATCACATGATGTGATGAATATCTTGTATGACTGTTATCATGCCTAATAACCATACAGATATTATGAGATGATGTATATAGCTAGTGTGAGCTGTGACATTTATATAATAAATGTTGATTGGCATTATGTGCCTTAATGTTGATTGTTGCTTAGTAAAAGAAGCAATATGCATGGACTTTTATGAGTCACATGAGTAAGTTGTTACCTAGTGAGAGGTGACAAGATATTTCATGGCCTTGTGAGCCAGGTGTGATGCTTTTGTAACAAGTATCATGAATGCCTTGGTCAGATGACCTGAAGGTGATAGTTACCTGAAAAAGGTATAATAATGCTCAATGATGAGTTAAGGGTTTGAATACCCAGAACCATATGATTATGGTGATGAGAAAGTGAAGGGATGATAATTCCCAGTATTGAAATGAGGGACTGAGTTCCCAGGGTCTTTGAAAGACTGATAAATATCTGATAAAAGTAGTACATGTCTCTTTATAGCATTGTTGTAATAAGTTATGTTTGAGAACTTGGCTGATGCTAAAAGAATATGAGAATGTACTTAATAAATCAAGTGAAATCTATTCATGTAGTGATCTGACCATAGATCCATCATCGTCAGGAATAGGTGATGGTGAAACGGGTGCCCGCGGCAAAAACTCGGAGCACATATTTTGAATATATGGGGGTAAATGGGCGAAAATATCCTTACGTCCTCTTGAAGAGATTGATGGAAGGTAAACAAGAAACCTCTCAATACTTCATGAATATGTCGGGATGGATGTATCACGAATCTCCCAATGATACTTAATATCGGATCGAGGAGATAAACAAGAAATCTCTCGATTGGCGATGAGAGTGCAGTTGACGCTGTAACTCTGTAGCGAAGGTGCCAGAATACCCTGGCTAGCTAGTTAGCAGAGACACGAGATGTCCTGCATGTGGTCTCGTACTGACCGAGACAGATGAGGTCATAAGAATCTGGCTCTTTTGATGACCTATGTATGGTACTGAGGCAATTTCGTAATGGTCGGTTGGAGTATGAGCGGTATATCTCATCTCCTCAGAGCATAAGTGTGATTGTAAAATGTAATCAGCCGTATAGCATGTTTGCTTAAGGATTGAATACGAAGATTCATTGGCTGATGTTGTATTTCTTTGTGTAATCCTTAGTAGATAAATGTTAATTATGTTTCTTTATATTCTCTGCAAAGTAGACAGATGAATTACTTATCTACCATGGGTAGATGCAATGACCTCCTTTTTTTTTTTTTTTAAGCCAGAGGATCTTCTATTCATCCCACTCCTCTCGTTGTGGGATAAAATCGAGCAAAAAGGTTACAACTCCTGCTTACTAAGCAGGTAAACAACCATCAAGAAAACAAACCAAAGCCAGAAGGTGACCAAACACGGGCCACCCACGAAAGAACAAGAAAGACTAGCTATGCTCCCATCTAAAGAAGATATAAGGGGTTTCATTTCTCTCCAAGATGTTCATGCCTCTTATCCGCATGGGAAGAGAAGAAGGATCAGAAATGATGTAGGGATGCTCGAAATGAGCACCCCACAGCCCCAGCTCTCGAGGAATAGAGTTAATAATCTTCGGGACCAAGGAACCAGAAATGGCTTCTGTGTCAAGCAACTCTCGAATCTCTCTGGTGATATGAGTAATGTGCCAAGGGCCAAGATCATCCTGCCAAAGGATCTTAATCACATGAGGGTCATCTATTTCAATAGTAGAAATAGTAAGGTTATTATCATCTGCAATCTTGAGAGCAACCATGATGCCACAAATGTAGGCCGATATATAATCATTGGCATTCAGCCAGGCTCTGAAAGCAAGGCGAATGCAACATCACCTATCTCTAATGACGCCTGCAACCCATCTTCTAGGAATGTTATTATTAGTGATGCACTTTCCGGTGGTGATATTCATCTTAAGATTGTTGATGTTGGGCTTGTTCCATCTCACACTGTGAATTCTTCTCATCTTCATAATAGGCTGAATGATATGAGCATCGTTTAGCCTAGAAAAAAGATCAATGTCCTCAATGCAAGAAAGGAAGTGACGACGACTGTTGAACCGGATGACGTGCAGAATATCGGCCCAGGATCGTTCAGGATTGAATGCCTTGCTATCGTATCTAGCAGAACATCTCGCTTTCCATATAGACCAGCATATGAGGGTAATCAATTCCATGATTAACCATCCGCGCAAGGAGCGCTTCGGCTGCTGTCCGCCCAAGCTGAGAAGGCCATCAATGGAGGTGGGCGGGAACTGATCATCAAGCAAAAGATTAGCAGCCTTGGTCCAGAGCTCAGTAGCCATGTCACTAAAGATGAATAAGTGAGTGTCATCCTCGCACGTATGATTGATACAGCAGACACAACGAGACGCCAAAGGAATATGACACTGTCTAATATGGTCGTCAGTAGGTAAAATTCTTTTACCGAGCTTCCAAGTTGTCGCACTGGCCCTTGGGTTAGAAGCACTCCATATCCAGTTCCATTTGTTGTTGTCGTCAGGAAGATGATGACAGGTTGAGAGCATTTTTGCAGATCTAAGACTGAAACGCCCATAAGGATTAGGTGTCCAAACCAGCTGATCCGACTGCTGGTCGATGAAGGAGTGTGTATTGCGTATGAGTTGGCAGCCATCGTAATCAACAATCTGTTCCAAGGAAGTCCAATCCCAGCCGTCATTGGGTGTCCAGAAATCTTTGATGAGAAAATCTCTATCAGTGTCTCCTCGATGAATGGCATAAGAATAGAGAGGTTGATCGCACCACCGACTGTCCCAGAAAGATATGTTCCCGCAACCAACAATCCATCTAGTAAGAGGGAGGACCTTAGGAAAGAGGCTCCAGATCTTCTTCCATCTTGGAGACGGGTTAGAACCCAGCTTAAGATAAGGTAGATAACATCCCTGTATGTGTTTGTACGGCGAGGAATACTTGTTGCGGCAGAAGAGAGCCCATAGCGAGTCACCATGCATAATCTCCCAACAATCTTTAATGATATAAGCATTCTCGATATGTTTGATAGAGGTAAAACCCAGGCCACCTTGCTTGGTTGTTTGAGCAAGAAGATCCCAAGCAATCCACGCTCTACGTCTTTCATTGCTTCTGTTCGCCCAAAGAAACCTGGAACACATAGCTTCGATTCTCTTGGTGACACCAGCAGGGATACCAATCGAGGCAGCAGTATAAATGGCGGTTGAAGTCAAAGCATGGGTGATAAGGAGCTTTCTACCCGCAAAGGATAGAAGTTTTTCTTTCCACGACGCCGTCTTTTTCATGAACTTTTCAAGGAGATATGTGAAGTCAGAAAGCCTGTGCGGACCAGCAGTGAGGGGAACACCCAAGTATGAGATGGCGTGTTCAACTGGGGAGATGTCCAGAAGATTTGAAATCGACTGAATAGAGTTCTGCGAAGCTCTGCCAAGAAGGAAGGAAGACTTAGACTTGTTGATAATCTGTCCCGTCGACGTGGAGTATAAATCAAGGGAAGCATCAAGATTGGACAAAGTTTGCATATCAGCGTTGAAGAACATAATCAAATCATCAGCATATGCAAGCACAGGGGGTGCGCAACCACCACCTCTAGTGATATATCTAGAAATGAGCCCATCATCTGTAAGAAGTCTGATATGTCTGAGAATAGGTTCTTCATACATGATAAAAAGCAGCGGAGAGATAGGATTTCCTTGTTTCAGCCCTCTCCCAAGAGGGAAAAAACCGGCAGTATGATCACCCACGGAGACTGAGACCCAGGAATCCTGGAAGAAGCGAAGACACAGATGAATGGCAGCTTGATCCATGCCGAAGGCCTGCAGAATAGATCGAAGAATAGTCCATTCCACTCTGTCGTAAGCTCTGGACATGTCATACTTAATGATGATATTCAGATGGAGCGTTCCTTGATTAAGATCGTGACTAATCTCTTTAGCAAGCTTGATATGATGAGTGATGTCCCTGCCTCTAATGTAAGCACCTTGTTCCTTCGAGATAAGATTTGGAAGCATAATAGACATTCTGTTGCTAAGAATCCTCACCAAAATTCTGATAGAAACATTTTCAATAACAATCAGACTGAAATCAGAATGAATAAACTTAGGATCGTTCACTTTTGGAATAAGAACCACCTTGCAAGCGGCAAGGCTTCTGTGACACACATCACCCTTGAAGAAATGGTCAACAAGATGCATAAAATCGTCCCGAATAATATCCCAGGCAGCAAGGTAGAAGGAAATAGTAAGGCCATCCGGACCCGGAGCAGTGTGAGAATTCATCTCTTTGATAGTGCAGTAAACTTCTTCAGGAGATGGGGAGGCAATCAAGGTGGCGTTATCATCCATGGTGACAACAGAGCTAATGTATCTCAGGAGGTTACCGTCAAGGGAGTCATTAGTGCCCGAAGTAAAGAAACTATGATAATGGTTGGCAGCGGCAGTAGCAATGAGCTCCGGGTCAATGATCTCAGATCCATCCTCAAGAACAATCTTCTGAACCAGACGTTTTCTCCTTTTGGACTTGACAATAGAATGAAAGAAGGCTGTGTTTCTGTCACCTCCCTCGAGCCAGTCAACTTTTGCTCTCTCTTTCCAGTGTTGTTCTTCAGTATTTAGGAGATCTTCCATCTCATCTTCAGCAGTCTTCAGGGTATGCGCATTCAAGGGAGTCAGGTTGTCATCAAAGGCGTTCTGAGCAATGTGAACAACGTCTTCAATATCAAGAATCTTCTGCTTTAAGTTTCCAAATGTGTGCTTGTTCCAGGATTTGAAATGCTTCTTAAGATGCTTGGACTTGGCATAGAAAAGAAAGGAGGGATCACCACTTAAGTTAGTGGTCCATGCAGCTTCAATATTCTGACGGCAATCAGGGTGACTCAACCACGCATTATTAAAAGAGAAAGAGGTTTTATGGATTCTGGAAGAAGCACAGTTCGCAGCTTTGACAAGAATAGGGCAATGATCGGAAACTCTGAATCTAGTAAGGTGTTGTGAAGCACATGATGGAAAGAGAAGCTTCCAAGGAGTGTTGAACAGAACTCGATCTAATCTCTCCCAAGTGGTGGGCGTGCCATTCTGCTTATTAACCCAAGTGAAGCGGCTTCCACTGAAATTAGCCTCATGAGAATCAGAATCAAGGATGAAATTGTTAAAATCAAGCATCGCCTGGAAGTCTGGGGAGTCGCCACCTCTCTTCTCATGATGGTTCCTAATAGCATTGAAGTCTCCAGCTATGAACCAAGGCGTGTCACCCACAGTGTCCATCAAGTTGAGAAGATCGCTCCATAACTCTCTTCTAAGATTTCTATGATAGCTAGCATAAATCGCTGTAATGTACATAGGATGGCCTTGAGCAGGCTCGAGCTTAATCGTGAGGTGCTGTTTGTGAACCTGAACCACAGAAGGTTGTAAAGCATCATCAACATAGAGCCATATCTTGCCGAGCTGCTGCTCATTATCCGCAACCCAGTCCAACTTAGTAATATCCACTAGCTCTACAGCTCTGTCAGCGTGAACAAACGGTTCGAAAAGGGCAACAACTTGCGGTTTGTGCTTGCCACAGAGTCGCGCCAAGACTCCACGGGTTGGATTATTTGCAGCTCCTCTAATGTTCCAACACAGAAGCCTCAGGTCAAGCATGAACACCAAACAACCTACTCATCTGCTAGCAACACAATGCGTATCAGAAACTATGAGATCTTCTTGTAGACTTGCTGCTGACATCAATCTCATGGACGGACCTGGTGTCATCGTCAAAGGTGTTGTGCCATTCATCGTGGTACAAGCTATCATCGTGCCTTTCCTCCCAATGTAGGATTTCCTTAAATCGCATAACATTATCATCAGTTCTCGTGTTTCTCTTGCGGCCAAGAATGATCGGACTCGGTTCAATGAAGTCGCTGAGTTGAGCTTTGAGCAATCTAGTTCTAGCTCCGGTGGCATCAGTAACAATCCTCCTGTCAACAAGAGGTTCCGCAATAGAGCCATCTTCTTCGGGTTGCACTGCACCATGCGTAATGGGATCAGAACTGCTGGAACGGGCATCTATAGGCTCTATGCTGCTGGGTTTAGTAATGAGATGCGCTGCCATAACAGATGGCGACGTAAGATGAACCTTCTCGGGAAGTATCTCATCCTCTGAAGAAACAGATGAAGTAAAGGTGTCTCCGTTTGGAGGGACCCTGAGGGCAGAAGGTGGGACGCCAAACTCTTTTCCGATCGTAGTGAGAACGAAATCATTGTTGCCTATCCTCCCTTTTGCAATGATATCTAACCTGAGTTCTGATCTGTAGATGTCTTCTGTTAGAGAGATGAAACGTGGGATGTCTTCATTGAATGTCTCTACCAGAACAAGGATCCCGGACGCGTCGTCGCTAGACTGCTGCCAATAAGAAATCCAAATAAGCTCGCCAAAGGAATTGACGATCTCTTTGATCGATTCTCTGTTTCTACAGAAAAGCGGAATGTTCTCAATTCGAAACTAGACTGCTTCTTTCATGTGTTGCATCCCTCCTTCACGTAGGGACATCAAGGATAGGGAGACGTCCTTCATCATGATCGATTTGAGCTGTGTGTGACACCATGCTTCATAGGAGGATTCAAAATAAACCACCGCTCTGCGGGCTTCGAATCTGAATATCTCAATAGCCTGGGGCCATCGTTCCCGTAGGAAGGTTGCGACTTCATCCCACTGAACATTATCATTCCATGCTACGCCGACCGCAAGGTCCAGGGCTCTCATGTAATCTCTTCTGATCGGAGAGTCCGGGTTTAACGTAACTGATGTTCTTTTAGGGTTGTGGGCGGTGTTGCTTCTGACAGGAACGAGACTCGGCAGCGGAGGAAAGGACGCATGAGACGCTAGGTCAAGCCTGGGCGTAGCCCTCATTTTTTGACGGCAGGAGCGAGCAACGTGTCCGGCAGACCTGCATATGTAGCATACTCTCGGGTTTTGGCATTGCCGATGCCAGTGCCCCTTGCGCAGACATTTGTAGCAAGTGTCCGAGGCGATCCGGTGTGCAATCGATCTTTGGCTGCCATCGTGTCTGTCATTAGTCCGTATGTATCCATCATGGCGATCTTCCTTCGAGGCCATGGGCGAATCGCTATTCCTCACTGGTTCCCACAGGTTCGCTAAAGCAGGTGGCACTTGATCGGAAGGGATGATCGATCTAGCAAGGATCTGTCTCCTGTTGACGACCGCCTCCCGAGCGTTGGAAGATCGCTGCTCGTCGGGCATCAGGTTAACCGTGAGAGCCACCGAACACCAAGGGGTCCCGGAGGGTTGGTAGCCCCCAGCGGACGGAGTGTCCCACTGGGGTGAGGCAGCGGCGGAGCCGCGGTATCGGCTCTCACGATCGCCCAAGATCGCGGTATCGGCCCTCGCTCCCTTCAGACGCCCAATGACCTCCTTGAGAATGGAGATTATCTTATTCTATTCTATGATGAATAATTCTACCTGATAATGTAAAAGTAACCCCTACTCAGTTTTAATTTGATAAACTGCAATAACAATGTTTTTGGCGGAGAGTTATATCTCTCGCTGGGGCAATTTTCAATTGTCTCACCCCCATGGGAAACATTTTTAGGTATGCATGGAAGGCAGAGCAGAAACCCTAGAACAGGGAAAGAGCAGCAGCAACAGTAGGGACAGCAATAAGATCTCAGGTGGAAATATTGTCTGTCTAGTCATATAGATAGTAGTCTTATGTGTCGTCTCTGTACTCTCAGGTCTTCGGAGTTTTAAATGTATCAATCTGAGTTTTGGCTTAGTGCCTCGAAGTTTTTATACTGCCTGTGTATATTTGTTAACAGGGCAGTCAATGTTGTAATCCTTGAAAAGGAATGGTACAAGTTGTCTACTTGTGAACCAAGATGAATTTGGAATACTTTGGTTCATGGTTAAAGAGTTTTCCTATGAATGGATCTCTTTGCAAAAAGTTTTAAATTTTCAGTGATTTTCAGTAATTCCGCTGCAAATGTTCGCTTCCGAATTAGTTAATCCTGTTTTCATGAGACGGTCGATTCAGAAAGGGTGAAGCCACATGGGAGCCATGATGGACATATGAAAGGCTTATCCTGTTTGTTTGCTTGCTTGATGGAATTTTGAGGGCAAAATTCTTATAAGAGGGGAAGGATGTTACAACCCCAATTTTTGAGTTCCTTTGGTGAGAAATGTAATTTCTCACATTAAATATATTGGAACAAATAATGATATAATTTGTTTTGAATAAATGGATTTCGTTTACAATAGCCTTGATGATTGTGTTGTGGGCTTTATTGGCTATTGGGCCCAAATAACAAGAAAATTCAATTAGTGAATGAATAATTGAATATTTGAGAAAAAAAATGTGGAAGCCTCTATAAGGCAAATCCAAAGAGGGATTTCGTGCCTCTTGGGTTCCAAGGAGTCCAAAGTTGCATAAAGAGTACAATAAGAAAAGAAAAGACCAATTAAGTATTTCTTTATTAAGAAAGAAATTGAAAATATTGATGAGATGTGGAAAATAAGTGAAAAGGGGTATAATTGAGTAATCCTTGGTGAAATTTCGTATCCCAAGGATTCCTAATGTTGAAAGGAATACCAATGAGTAAAATAAAAGATAAATAAAGAGAAATCCTCAAAAAGAGATATTTTAATGAGAAATAAACAAGATAATGTGAAATAATGCATATTGATGCATTTAAGGATAATGAGTATTCCTTAAAAAGGAATTTTGAATTATTAGAGTTTCTTGGGATCCAAGGAGTCCCAATGAAGAGGAAAGAAAGAGAAAATACCAAAATTGCAAAATAAGGAGATAATGTGAGTATACAATTAATGTATTATGTGGTATTGCTAAAAAGAAAGTAATTGCTATTAAAGGGAAATATGATTTCGTTCCTATGGATTAAAAAGGGCAAGTATAAAGAAGATGAAAGAGGAATTTCGAATTCCTAATATCCATATAATAGGGGATATTCAAAGGAAAAAGAGGAGAGAGAAAGTTTGCTTTCTAATGAAGGAATTGGATTCCTTTTGGGATAAGATCTTGCATCTTAGTGGATGCACATCTTAGGGTGCGAAAACCCTCCCCTATAAAAGGGGTAGAGCTCAGGGATGAGTTCTGAGGAGTTTTCACATATCCCTCCCTCTCTTCTTCTTCTTCTTTGCATGAAAACCCTAGCGGAGAGAGTAGCTCGTATCTTGGCGCTATGGGAGGCCGTGGAGGAGGTGCGATGTGTGCGTGTTGCTTCCATGACAACCTAGGAGGGATCGAAGATCAACCCGTGCTCCTATTCTCAAGCAACTCCGATCGAAGGACTACAGCACAGCTACATGTGGTAGCAGAGTTGTGGCTCCACTTGCTTCAAATACCTGCTACCTCGGCGGTGGCTTGGAGAACCTACAGGGGCAGTAGAGACCTACAGAGCAAGGGGACCTATCCCCTGGGACCGTCGCGGTCCAGGAGAGGAGGAGGAGCGCCGTCCATGGCGCCTAGGGCTGCATCCGCGGCGCTGTGGGAGGTAGAAGATGGGTGAGGTCACGTTGGACGAGTATACCCCTCAACGGGCTGAAGAGGAACCCAGTTAACCAGGGGTAAAATTGACATTCAGTTATGTTTCCCAAAAGCTTACGTTGCATGGCAAGGGTGACGTGGTGCTCATGGATAGGCTCATGTAAGTCAAATTTGCAAAATTCATATCTAGTAATCGGTAGCTCGGATGGGTACAAATAATATATGTATTTTTTTTCAGAAAGACGAGAGAAATCCAATAAAAATATAGTTAGAAGATAATTCCTCTTTCAATTTGAAAAGTAACAGAAGTTATCAACTTTATTGAATTAAAGATTAAGAAGCCCTATTTGGATATCATTAATGTGATTAATAGGGTTTAATTGATGGTTAAAGTTGATATTAACCTATTAATGATAAAAAGGGACATTAGGAACAAAAAGGATGAACTTTGCACATAATTCGTTTAATTGAGAGTTTAGGTGCATAAATAGGCTTTAATGGGCCTTGAAACCCTAATGTTGGTAATTAGGACTATTAATGGCTTTAATTATTCGATTTCATGTATAGAACTGGGTTTTCATGGTTAAAAGCTATTTCGAGCATTAAAGTTCCTAAATTGTTGATAAATAACCTTAATATAGAAATTAGGGTTTTTGAATGAATCAAGATGGAATTCATGACAAATAGAGTTCGCATGTGAATTCAATCATAATGAACTATGAATTGATGATAAATGAGCATAATGATCTTGTTATATATTAAAAGGATGAAAATTGTAGCTTTAATGTAAAAGAGGCTTAATGGACTTATTTAATGGTTAATTATGCCTTAAATCTGAAACTAAAGATTAGATGTTGAGATAATTAGGGTTTGTGATCAATTGCATTAAATTAGGGTTTAAAATAGTAAAAGATGAAGGGAAACCCTAATTGCAATGGAAACCCTAAAAGTGAACTAGAAACCCTAGGAAGCGAGCTAGATTTAAAAGATCTTAATGACATGAGTAATAAAAGGAAATTGTATAATTGTTTCAGGATCTTATTGAATGCTTGCTTACCTATTGTTGATTGGATTATTTCTGTCTCACATCAGCTTGATAGGTATGTGGTTAATTATGATTAATCGTATTAGTTTCCCGAGGGTTTTCTGAATGTTTCCTCACAGTGAATGCAATCTAAATAGTTTGGATGTTCATACTGCAATTATAAAGTCACTATGGCTATCACAGTTATATATACATGTGAATTCTCGCACCTACATGCCACTCTAATGGAAGATGCCATAAAGGTCAGGCCCAAGAGGGTAGACCCATGAGCACCGTGAGAGGTGACTCCCAAACACCAAGCTCGGGAATGAGAAGGTGGTCTATGATGCATGACTATGGAGCACCGTGAGAGGTGACTCCCAGGCACCAAGCTCGGGATTGAGAAGGTGGCCTTAAGTCAATGGCAAAAGAGAAACCCTAGAGGGGTATGCCAGGGTTAGGGAAAAAGTGATGGAGAATGACACATTGAAAATGTAAAGTGGCTTGTTAAATAATTTGATTGTGATTATTAAATTGTTAGCCATATTTGCAAGTTTTTGGTTGTTCCCACATACCAGTATATTTTGATATACTGACTGACGTTTTGTTTGTTGGTGTTTTAGGAACAACAATTGAAGGAACAAATAGTAAAGTGACATATTGTGGAAATAAGAAATAAAGTGCAAGGAGGATTAGATAGAATAATTCAAAATCTGGATAGATAGATTTCCAAAGTTTTCAAAGGTAAGTAAAGTTTTAATTTTATACCAAATTCCAGTTAGTTAGTTAGTAGAATTTCATAATTATTATTGATTAATTGTCAGACCTTTGATCCAGGTTATTAGATAACGGCTCTGATCTCTTGGTCTCCCTTAAATGGGGGTTACCAAGAGATGGGGTCGTTACACTATGTGCGGAGACACCTCGTGTGGCCAATGTACCTCATGAAGGGAAGGTTGGAGACAACACCGGGACGTTGCAACAACATTGGTGAAAGAAGGTGTAATGCCAGAAGATGCTTTCCTTGGAGACTAGGAAGCTGGGCACTAGGTAGGTGCTTCCTACAACACCTTGGTTGTCGCTAATGGAATCTTGCATCTGTGTGGAAGAAGCTCTCATGATAAGACAAAGATAGAGAGAGAAAGAGAGTGAGAGAAGGATGAGGGAGGAGAATCACAGATGGTGGAAAGCAAAGAAAACCGATCAACTAGTGACCTCAACCTCATGGGATGGGTGTCGGAGGAGGCACCACAGACACATGTAGTCAGACTTCGTGTCCGAGAACAAAAGTGGAAGGGTGAGGACCCTAACCCGACTCAGATAGGGAAAGAAAAAGCCTTGAACTGGATGGTTCATGCTCGACCCACATGTGAACCACAAAATCTCATCTTGCTGCGTTATGAATCCTGAGAAGCACGAGTAATGGGAAGTTACCACGTTAGCTATACCCAAGGTATTTTACTTTTAGTAAGTTAAATCTTTAAAAAATCTATAAAATTGCTAGGATGCTCAAAAAATAGTAAAATTGTATATCATTTTGATTAGAAAAATGAGAAGAATCCAAATAAAATGTCAATGCGACCATTATCTTCTTTCTTTTTTAAAACTAGTGCAAAGATGTGTTTGAGTGGTGACTAAAGCATAAAACCCTAGATTTGTGTAATAAGATGTTTGAATATGCTAAATATGATTCCTTTACTATAACAACTGATATTGTTGGACAAGATGATAAATCAAGATGAACATGAATACCGGGGAATCAAACATAATAGCAACTCGATGAAAAGGAAACCTAAACCCTAGACCATGACATAAGTTAGGTTCAATATGAATAACATGAATATATAGTGAAACAAACGTAGTATGCATGTTTTGAATACTATTGATTGATTGTGGACTATATTGATGATTGGATTTCATAAAAAGTGAACTTCAAACATTTTAAATGAATTCTGCATGGCAAAGGTATGTGGTTACTCTTATGATTACATGTATCGACTTTTGACATTTGCTGAGGTTTCTTGAAGATTGCATGAATGATATTTGTGGATGATTATTTACTTCATGCAAATTATAAATCCCCTATGAGTATCACATAAAGTAAATAATGATATTCTAACCCCTAGGTTACGTTGATAAAAGGGTAATGAAGATAAGTTCAATGATGGATAGTGGTTATACATGAGATAGTAGATAAAGTATGGGTCAGAATATAAAAGAAAATACAAGTTCTTATGTGAAAGTAAATGATGACTGAATATATGTATTTTTGATTATTGAATGAACCCACATACCCGTATATAAATATGTTGAACGTGTTTTGTTTGTCGACATTTTAGGTAGTTGATACAAAAAATACAAACATGAAGATAAAGATGAAATCCATGGAATGTATTAAAGCAATGAAGGAGGATTAAATAGTTTAGTATTTCTTCTCAAATGTACAGTTCTGAGGATAGAAACCTCATGTAAGAATTTTGTAAACAATATCTATAAATTATTGAAATTGTTTTCTATTATTTATTATTTGCTAAATGTGGATCCTTTGAAAAAATTTGTACGCAATGGATCTCATATTTTTTCCTTCCTTTATTGGGGGGTGCTGAAAGTGAGGTTATTACATTTGGTATCAGAGTGCCAAAATTTTCAAATAATATTTAATAGCTTATAATTTCAAGTAATCTATGGAAATACAACGGAATTATTAGGACATTTTCAAAAGAGGATGATGCCTAGAAGGGACCACGATCGAGGGCTGAAAATATTTTCCTTCACACTGCTAGTTGGCTTATGAGGTCCGAATCCATGCATCCTGCCCAACCAAAGTTGGCTAAGTTTTCTCGAAGTAAAATACCTTTAGGTTTACTTCTCATCTTAATTCATCCATTTCTCATCCTCTTGCTTAAAACCCTAAAAAGAATAGTTCTCTCCTCATCCAAAGTTAGGGTTTTTGAGAAGAAGTAGGATTAAGGCATCCTCGACCAATTAATAATGTACTTGTAATGTGAGAATAATAAAGTACATGTGGAAATAAAATGTACATGTAATGACAAAATGATATTGTACATATAATGTAAAAATAATGATAAAGTAAAGAAAGATATTTTATGTGATTTCCTTATGAGGGTAACCCAAGATAGAACTAGGGTTGGTTGGGAAGACCCCAGTGGTCAAGGGACATAGAAACCCTAAGAGGTAGGCTGTAGTCTCTAAAACTTGAACACAAACCCTAATCTTGGGAAATGGGAGTAGAATGGGTAAAATGGAAGCCCTACCCATATGAACACTAATTAGGGTAAGAGTAATGAGAAATAAGAAAAAGGTAAATAAGTCTATGTGACATATGTTTCCATGTATGAATGTGGAGAGATGCATGCATGATGCATATGAAAAAGAAAATATTTTAAGAGATATAAGCAACCTATGAATAAGGCATTCATGAATGTAACCTGATCAAATCCATATTGATCTTTAATGAGTTAAAGAGCATGGGATGATGAATGGAGTACCAAGCCTGGAGGGGATGGTCATATAAGGTGACAAGCTTGCATGGGATGGCCAATGAAATACCAAGCCTGGATAGGTGTCATGAATGTCCATTGGGACTACGACCCTAAAGAGCGGGTTCCCCATAAAGAGGCTCCCCTAAAGAGAGGGCTCACCATGAGAGAAAAAGGATAAAGGTCAAGAAGTTAAATAATAGAAAATACATAATTAGGTTTCATGGAAATATGAATATAACTTGCTCATTGCCATAATTCACATTCTAAAGGAAATGGACGGATAAAGAATACCCCCAGTGAGTGGGTATGTTGTCCCCAAATAGTTGGTAGACCATTGAGAATACTCCTAACGAGTGAGTATGAATGCCCCTAGTGAGTGGGTATAGCATAGAGATTGGGCGAATAAAGGTTTGCAAGTTATAATATAAAATGTGTGTTTAACATATTATGGCTACAAAAATTTGAAGAGATGAGTTAGGTGACTCAGTATTTCATGCATATTTGCATGTGAAACAAGGAATTAATAAGAAAAGCTTTAAGAGACAACACATTATATGAGAATAACTTCTCAACTACCTCTAATGAATGTATGTGAACATGGGGGATGTAAGATCACTTCTTGGTCATATGCTTATGTGAGAGAACGATCTACATTTAGTTGACATGTGACCATATCACTTTGAGGTCGTATACTTATGTGAGAGAAAGGTCTACAATAAGTCGATAGGTGATTGGGCTAGGGACCATATATATAGTGTGTCCACTACAAGGACCACTCTAGAGAAAGGGAACCCCACATGAATACTCTAGAGAGAGAATATCCCACAAAGACTAATATTTGAGAAGTTAGAAAGAGAATGCATGAGTATATACATGAGATAAGTAACCAATGGTTATAAATGAAAGTGAAAATCTGAATATAACTTGCTTGAACCCCTTGGACCACCTCTGGATGTATGATATATATGGTCACCCGCCTGAGTAGGGGGAGACAACAAAGGTCACTCACCTGAATAGGGGGAGACAGCAAAGGTCGCCAGCCTGAATAGGGGAAGACATCAAAGGTCATCCTCCTAAATATGGGAAAACATCCAAGATCATCCACCTGAATAGGGGAAGACTTCAAAGGTCATATAAGGATTAGACCAGGCCCCAGATTGGGAAGGTCATATTAGGATAGATTGGGACCCAAATTGGGAAGGTCATATGAGGTTAGACTAGGCCCCAGATTGGGAAGGTGAAATGAGGTCAGGCCCCAGATTGGGAAGACCAACATGTCACCTAGCTTCAGATTGATAGGTGGCCCAATGTCTACTATAGGGATAAGAGCCTAAGAGAGGGTATCCCAGAGGTTGAGGAAAAATGGGTTGAGATGTTATGATTGTTGGTATGTATGCCCTAAGTGACAATCATATGATGAATGGATTGGCATACATCATGATTAATTTGATAAATATCAAATGCAAGTTTCCAATTTATTCTGGTTCAATCCTTTATGAGATAATGATGAAGCAGAATGAATGTCTAAAGAATGACATAACTCAACGATGTATGTCTTCAAGTACGTGACTTGAACAATGAGAGCATACTGATGATAAGAGTATGTACATTCTCATTATGTCCCTAGTCGTATGTCATTGTGGAAGGTTGGTAGAAAATAATGACACATAAATACTAGAGTGTGTGTTGGTTGATGACAGTGTCTCACTAGTCATGATATATGATATCAAACCAAGCACATACATACATGTTAGAGAATAGTGTATCAGACAGACCCACCATGAGAGTGGCACATGGAACCATGACATGGTAGTCAAAATCATTTCTCATAGTGATGGTGGTGATTGTGATTCTTAGACCTGAAATCACTACACTCGTCAAATGTGATTCTGTACTTTGATATCATCAAACGTAGTCTTAAAACATGTGTTGTTATAAAGGTGATGATTCAGTGGCTTTGACGCATGAGATAGACTTTGAGTGATAGATATGGGATTTGTCCCTCCTAGGGGAGTATAATTTCCAAGCCACTTGATAAGAGAGACTAAGAAAGGCAGACACATGTACATGTAAATCAATATATGATATTAATGTCACACATATCTCAGACAGTCTTCTCTAGTTCAAGAAACATGAATGAACGCTGAAAGGATGACAACTCCATGCCTTGAGTTCATTCAAGATATTAGAGATAAAGGAATTATACATTCATGGAACACCAATAATAGATTGTAGGATTGAAAGTTGCTCTCCAACTTTCCTTATCACTTGGGTAGCACTAATTTGTGACTAGGTACCACTCTTTTCTTGTGATGTCATAAGCTAGTTGTGGACATTTACTGCCAACGTGACATGGGACCTATTGGGTCACACACATATGATTAACCTAAAAGAGGAGTTGATCCATGAATTATGTTTGGATTGATTACTAAAGTGTTTAGGTACTCAATCAAACATTCAACATACTTCACTCATAATCATCAAGTTCAAGCGTTGAACCAACTGATTAGAGTGCCATTTTGATTGAGAACTGAATTGACTGAGTTCTGCACAATCTAGACCACCAACTGATCAGTTCACTGGTGAACCGATCAACTCATGGTTAGTGGGATAACTGGTTCACTCTAGTGAACCGATCGGTTCAACTGGACCAAACAAGCAGTATTGGGTTTTATCGATTTGTGAGAAAAGTTTCCCATTTCACAAGTCCAATTCGATTGGGACAAGAATTGATCTTTGCATTAATTTTAAACGAAATAGGAAAGTCAATTGTAGGAATGTCTGACTTGTGAATTGACATGTTCACTGAGTGAACCGCTCAGTTCACACAGCCAAGTGACCGGTTCACCTGCCACAGTGCAAATTATTTATGGAAAATCCAGACCCTTCTACTCCCACACATACTGGAATGCTAACCCTTCCCTCTACTATAAATAGATGGGTACAAGGGGACTTCTCTAAATGCACAACAATAAACATCTTAGAACGACTTCTGAGAAATAGTTGCTCTACAAAGTTGTTATCCTCTCTGGTTTTGGTAACCAAGAGAGCCTGAGAAAGTGCTTCCCTAACAAGGAGGAGGCACAACAAGGGAAAGACAACTAAAGAACAACTACTAGTTGTGGGAGAGTGTGTTGGTGACTAGTACACCAACAGAAGGGGACAACTCCTTCTAGTCCGTTCTTAAGGATGACTAGAGTTCTCGGTTGTCTGTGTGGGCTATCTATATAGGTGGGAGACTTTTTTCACTTAGGAGGATGATAGTCAACCGTAGTCTGGGTCAAGACCAGGAGCAGCATAGACTCCATCGAAGACAGGTGGTTGAAGACCACACTTGCTACAAGTTATAGTCACTGAGCAAGCCTCAGGACCAGATATAACTCGCTAAAACCATCCTTCCCATTAAATAGATGTTGATGCGATTTGCTAGTTATGGGTTTTATGGTCAAATAACTTTTTTTGTTTCTGCTACCTACTCCGACCATGTAAAACCCAACAGTGGTATCATAGCCACGTCAATACTCTATATTTTGGGATAATCGATATGATTAGATTTTGGTTTTACTGTCTTTTATATATTACATACGATGCAAATATTTAAATGACTAATGTGAATATCTGATTAATACCACATGATCCCAAACTAATATATACATATGTGATTTGGTATATATGAAATCGATATGCGTCGCCCTAAAATAGTTTTGCTGGTGGATGTGTAGCATGGTTATGGCCTATAAACCCTATGTGCATGTATGTGGTTGGTTGTGGTTGTTTGCATCTTGGTCTGCACATCGATCCCTCTTCTTCTATTCCAAATGTAACTTGAGATAACTCAAGATTCTCTTCTACCTTTGTTCCCCTCGAATGTAACTTGAGGTATCATAAGGATTATGTAAAATAGGATTAGCTTTATTTCTTGTTATGATGAAGATTGAAGATGACCGCTTGATGGACCAAGATGACCAACTGAGGAGAAGTTGGTGGATCGATGAGAAGCCCCGATGACCAGATGAGCCTACCATCTGGAGGAGCCAAATGACCGACTATAGGAGACCAACTGACTGGCCAAGAGGTGAGTTGACCGGTTCAAAGGTTGAACTAGTCAACATGAATTTGCAAGCACATATCTTCATCAATAACATGTTGCATGCAATGTAGACCTTAGATGACCGTAGTTCCTTGTGGCTCGAAGGAACTATAATAGGATGGACATAATCATAGCTTTGTCATTATTGTATGTTTTCATTTGTGGGATATATCATGTATATGATACATACTATATATGTGGTGATTGGATACATATATGCATATATAAGCATATAAAACCCCCTCAACAAACATATTAAGTTGATGATGCCTTCCAAAAGTAACACACATGAAAAGCTTGATCGACTAAGTATGGGCATGCCTGTGTGTGGTGCACTGTCTATCTTGTGGAAGTGTGATGATGAATATGTGGCTCTGCCTTCACATGGTGCATATTCATTGTGTTGGCTTTTGGATTGGACTTTACAAGGAAACCTTTATAATATCAAGCACCTTAAGGAATAAAGATGAACATGGCAAGGAGTTGTACATGACATCTATCAAGAATGGCATATGATGCAATTGGCCAAAGTTGCCTACCTGAAAGATTGTAGTTGGGGTGACAACCCTCGCTGGTCCATGACTTAGATGAAATCAGGATCTTTCTCACTAGAAGGTTGTACGCTGTAATCTTCTGAATTGATAATTGGGGTTAGCAATTTGAGACAAAATAATGAGAACATTAATTAAAGACCTAATTAAATATCATCAATTTTCAAATCAAATCAAATCAAGTCAAACGAGTTTTGGACTAAAATTGCAAATTTCCTTTTTATAGAATAAATGGCTACCAATAACAATCACTTTTTCTTGCGATCAGTCCTTGAGAAGGACAAGCTAAATGGGAACAACTTCCATGACATGTTTAGGATGTTGAGAATTGTTCTCACTCAAGAGCGAAAGCTCTATGTCCTAGATACACCAGATCCAGAAGAACCTACTCCAACTGCACCAAAGGCTAAAGGGATGCTTATAGGAAGCATATTGAAGATGCCATTGATGTGAAGTGCTTGGTGTTGTGCTCAATGAACTATGAGTTGCAGAGACAACATGAGAACATGGACGTCATTGAGATGGTTCAACATCTCAAGAACATGTATCAAGACCAGGCATGACAAGAGAGATATGATGTCTCCAAGGCATTTTTCAAGTGCATCATGATAGAAAGAGATATAGTAGGCCCTCACACATTCAAGATGATTGGGTATGTGGAGAACCTAACTCAACTAGGATTCCCTCTGATCCAAGAGTTGGCTTTTGATGTGATACTACAATCGTTTCCAAAATCCTACAGTCAGTTTGTGATGAACTACTACATGAATAGCTTTTATAGGCCACTGATAGAGTTGTTGGGCATGTTGAGGACATCCGAGGAACAAATGAAGAAAGACAAACCTAAATTTGTAATGTTGATCAATAGAAAGAAGGGAAAGTATAAAGGCAAGGGCAAGGGAAAAGCAAAGAAAGGTTCTAATGCAAGCCAGCAACCCAAGTCATCTTTAGCACTCAAAGCCAAGGGAGGGGTGATCAAGGGAGGCAAATGTCACCTTTGTCATGAGCTAGGACATTGGAAGAGAAATTTCCCTCTCTACATAGATGAACTAAATAAGATGAAGGATGGGATGAATATCTGTACCTCAGGTATTATGAAATAAACTTAAAATACTTCTTTATCTCAGGTGTGTGATACCAGGAGATAGATCTGACATATTTCATGTGCAAGATCTAAAAATAAGTGAAGGCCTTTATGAAAGGACCAAGAAGGAACACTCATCAACAATGGAGCAAGTGTTGCTGCCATAGATAGTAGTACCTTTAGTTTATTTCAGCCCAAGAGGCATGTAATAAAGTTATGAACTGCTATTTCATTTTGCCAATAGAAACATTTTTATTTTTATTTTTGCATCTTGTAGCGACAAGGATGTCTATCAATAAAATTTATGTTTCAATTTCAAAGATATGATATTTTATGGCGATGCCTTAATCATCTTGTGGTACTTGGTATGCATGAGATAAAATAATAATACCAAAAATTTATTGATGACTCAAACAATAAATTAGCATTATCATCTAAAAAATGAATAAGAAATTCATCTCTAGGTTCCATGTTGATGGGTAAACTAGATTCTCTTGGTTAATGAACCATTAAACATATGAATGTCTTGTTTATTGGGCATGATGACAAGTCAATCTTTACTAGATGTAGTGGGAGAATGACTACTCTGTTAGGTATAATACATATTGATGTATATACATACCTATGGGAATAAATGCTAATACTTTAGATATGGCATTTAATGAAATACAAATATGAATATCTTGAAGTGTTCAAGAATATCATAAATGAAGAACAAACTTGGTAAAAGTATTAAATCTTTGGCATGATCAATGTATGAGGCACTGAAACCAAACATTTGAGGACCTTGTGAGTAACTATGATAGTGTATTATAGAGAACTCATGATTAAGGCATAATAATGTCTAAATCAAAGAAGGAATCATACTCTAAATAGTAAGAGCATGATCATCAAACAAATAACTAATCTTCTATAATTCTTCTAAAGAACATGCTTTACACCAAATAAATGTACCATTCAAAAGGTATCAAAGACACCATATGAGATATGGTATTGGGAATGTTCCAATATGTCTTTTAGTGATTGAATGCTCATATAAGAAAACTAGTTTCTTAGAAAGAGCTTCATTCACAAATCACATAATGTTAGTTGAATACTAATATCAATCCAATAACAAAGTGTTTGTTATAAGGATATCAAAATTACAAAAGAACTAGTGGGAGAGAAGTAGAACTCAAAATGTTCAAGATCAACATAATAACATTGAAACCTGATAAGGTACAAAAGGAGATTGAGAATAACAAGTGTTGTGAAATCTCAAATTTCTTATGTAACAGATACACCTCATATATTTTGTAGAAAACACATTGATCTTGATGGATAATGATATCCTACAAACTCAAAGGCGATGAATTGGTCATATGATGATGGGACAATAATCTATCTAGATGATGTTGAGAAACCAAAATTTGAGTTATGGCTTGAAGCCATAAGATCCAAAATAACTTCCATGTGAACCAAATAAGGTATGACCTTAATGGTAGAACTTATAGGGATAAAACCCATAAGTGGAATTGGGTCTTAAGAGTTAAGACTAACATGGATGTCATTTGAAGAGATGATTATTGTGATGAATTCAAGTGAGTTCAAGATGTTGAACCTGATGAATTTATTTAACCAATTGCAGTGGCTATAGGCCATAAAGGATCATGCTTGCTATTGGAACTTGAACACTATGAAATTTGGCATATGGATATTAAAACCACATTCCTAGAAGGAATAACATGAGGTTGTGTATGTGACACAACCTGAAGGGTTTTATAATTTCATTAATGCAAATGTAGTCTATAAGTTACAAGAGATTAATCAATATGATTGATTAAATATAAGCACCTTAGAACTAGAGTCTTTACTTTGATTATATAGCCAAAAGTTTTGACTGATATATCGAAATAAAGAAGGTCTATGTGATTACAAATATTTTAGTGAGAGCATATTCATATTCCACATGATGATGAGGAATGGAACATTCTAAAAATAGAAACTAGTGTGGAAATACCTTCTTTAAGGGAATAAAGAGAAATGCCATGTGTGATAGGAATAGAGACCTATAGAGATAGTTCTCAAAAGTCTCTTGACCTGATAAAGAGAGATCATACATTGGCAATCTATGTTGAAGGGTTCAGTATGCAAAGATTCAGTGAGAGAAAACTTGTCCATATTACATGGAGTTAGTCTCTCAGATGCCTAGTGTCCCAAATTCTTATGAAGAATAGGAACACACAAATAGATTCCTTATGCATTTTCAATTAGATCTATCATGTATGTAATCATCCCATTATCTTGTATGTATCAGAAATGATAAGAAAATATATACATTCATCATCTTGTATGCATTGGACAGGATAATATGATATGCTCATCCAGTTATCTCCTATGTAATGGACATGACGAGTGGATGTATATTAATTCCAGTGAGAGTCACTAGAATGCCATAAAGAACTTATTTAAGTACTTATGAAGTATTAAAGGATTAGTTCTATGGTAACAAAAGGAAGAGTTGAGTGTGAATTAGTTACACTAATGTAAGCTTCCGAAATGATAGAAATTGATCACAAAATACAAAATATAAAAGTGAATAAGTGTTGATAAATGGAAACGTTCTGAGTAAAATTAAAATCCATTTAATTCTCAAAGGAATGCCAAGTATCGTTGTGTTAAGAACACCAGAGGATACCATACGGATCTAGAAGTTCATGGTGATGAACTTATATATATATTCCAACCATTGATTACAAAGTAGAAATACTAAGTCAAACAATGGATGTAATTGTTAGGCAAGGAATATCAGGTAGCATATTATGGCAACTCCATCTCATACGAAATGTCGTACAATGAGGAGATGTGAAACATGCAATATACTGACTAAAGCAAAATGTTGTTAACTCACTGGATTAGCACTAGCGCAGCAGAAACATGTTGAACATGCTGAGAGATTACTAAGAATATGATTCAAAGGTGATTGACTCTAAGTGCAAATGGGAGTCTGTTGGTATGTATGCCCTGAGAGCTAATCATATGATGATTGGATTAGCATACGTCATGATTGATTTAGTAAATATCAAACGCAAGCTTCCAATTCATTCTAGTTCAATCCATTATGAGATAATGATGAAGCAACCTGATCAAGAAAGCTGATGTATGGATTTCTGATTTGGAAGACAAGAGGATTTGGGATGCTGAAGAATGCGGCAGGTTCACCTTTAGATCGGCCAAAAAGATGCTGATGAATGTGCAACAAGAAGGTCCTAATAACTTGGGAAAGATTTGGAAGCTTGATTCCCCCAAGGCTTGTGCTATTGTTTGGAAGATGGCCAGAGGGGCCATTTCAACTGATGATGTGGTTCGTAGAAGATGCTGCATCCAGTTTGCCTCACGTTGTGACTGCTGTGATGAACCGAAGGAGGAAGACGTTCAACACTTGTTTTTCCATGGAAAAACGGTGCTGTTCTTCTGGGAGAAGTTCTGAGATATTACAGATAAGGTGATTCCTCATGACGTCCAATCTCTCATTGACGTGTGTGTAGGAGGCCTGGTGGATGATATTTCTTCATGGATAGCAGGTTATATTGCTCTTAATATCCCTTTATGCATATGGAGAGTGAGGTGTTCGAATCGTTTTGATGGTATTAGTAGACCAGTGGAGCACGAGTGGGGCAGCTTGATTAGCGGCGTCAACATGAAGATTAAGAAGAAGGTGTTCTCGATTACAAATGACCCAAGCCTTTTTTCCAGGATGCACGGCGCTAGAATTTTGGAACCGAGGTTGAGGATGAAGAAGGTACGCCTTATTAGGTGGACAACCCCAGACCTATTTAACCTGAAGCTCAATGTGACTATAGGGAGAGATTTGGATGAGAATGGATGTAAGCGTAGATGGGCGGCGGGCATTATTCGCAATCACAATGATGACACTTGCTTGATTTTCCATGCTTGGCTCAAGAATGACGATTTCAAGCTGGCATATATACAGGCATGCATCATTGGGATGAAGTTGGCGGGTGATCAATTGATTCATATTTCATCTATTGAGGTGGACGATAGAGCTGTTTATAACATCCTTTGGAAGGATGCTCCGGTGCCTTGGAGAGCGAGAACCTATGTTAATGATCTTAGAGATGAGCTGCAGATGGCTAGTATCAATGGTGGCTGTGTGCATAAGATAGTAAATGCCATTCCAAGGGAGATAGGAAGGATGGGACGAAGATCTTCTAGCATCTTTGTTGCTACGGATTCTGGTAGATTCCCTAACAAGATTCGTGGGATGATCAGATTAGAGAAGAGAAAGACCCCCTACGTCATTGTCGAGCATGCTTTGGTTGATGATTGACCCTCCTTTGTCTTTGTTTTGTGGTGTTTTTTATTTTCCTTTTCTTGTGGGCTTTGGGGAAGATGCCAGAGATATAAGAGTGGGAGATGTAATTTTATGATGATTTAGCCCACAAGAGGGGTGTGGGATGAATAAGAGCGACCCCTGGCTTAACCAAAAAAAATGAAGCAAAATGAATGTCTAAAGAATGAAAATACTCAATGACGTATGTCTTCAAGTACGTGACTTGAACAATGAGATCATACAGATGATAAGAGTATGTACATTCTTGTTATGTCCCGAGTCATATGAAATTATGGAAGGCCAATAGACAACAATGACACATAAATACTAGAGTGTGTGTTGGTTGATGACAATGTCTCATTAGTTGTAACATCCCTGACCTGGATTATGAATTAACCCTAGCTGTTTTGCCTAAGATATGTAATTAAATCCTTGTGATTATCTTATGGCATGTAATTAAGTTCCTAAGGAACATACATTTTCATTTCTGTCCTTTTTAAACAATGATTGTAGAATTGTTTGGTAATACAGGGACCTATGTGCAAATTACCCAATTAGAGGGGTTAACTTGCAAATTACACAGGTTAAGATGTTCCTCTAATAAAGAGACATCATATGAAGGAATATGATTAGGTATGATGGATTTCCCAAGTTTGGGCACCAAGGTGCAGCTTGTGGAACAATCCTTGTGCTTAAACCCTAATTTTGGTGTAAAGTGCAATTTACCCAAAATGTGGGGTGCAACTTGTACTATACACTTTCTAGAATATCTTTTATGACTCTTGACATCATTTAGAGAAGAAAAGATGAGAGGGGCTCTTCTATTAAATAATTAGATAAGAAGGATGATCTTTGTAGTGAAAACACCTAGTATGAGTAAGAAGACCCTTCATATATATATATATATATATATATATATACCTTAGTGTGCATATTGGTTTTCTTTACCCTTAGATCTTGAGTTTTGATGGGCTTTGATTAAGTTTTGATAGATTGAACGTGCCTTAGAAATAAGGAGGGACGTGGATGAGAATTACATGCTTTAGAGGTCCTTATGGTGAAAATCAGCCTAAACTATATAAGCACCTTTCTTTCCAAACCAAGCAAACGTTTCCCTTCACTTCCTCACTTCTTATCTTTCTCAACCGACCAAGGAAAAGCTCTGGAGCTCAGGGAAACGACCAACCTGTTCTAAGGTAAGAAAGCACCATCTTCTAGCTTGAATTCATGGGGAAAATCCTAGTATAAGGTTGGTTTCATGGTTAATTTACTTAGCTTTCTCTTCCTAGCCGATCCTTCCCAACCTTTCTTGAAGAAACAACCTTGGATGACCTGTGGAGCTCAAGCCACCATTAAAGTTTCGAAGCTTGGAAGCTTGAAAGCTCAAGGAACCACGTTTGAGGCGGGTTTTATAACTCTAACTCTTAGCTTTGTTATGCATATCTTTGTTCTTGTTTTTATGATTAGTTCTTCTTCTACCTCCCTTCTTCCTTGCTCTTTTGCAAGCAAAATGGTGGAGGAACCGACCTGAACAGAGGTTGAGGATGATGGGCATGGATTCCTAGGTCACTTTATGAAATGACCTTGGACCCTTTTGGTCCAAACGGGTGCAACTCGTTTAAGGTCAAACGGGTTCAACCCGTTTGATCTCAAACGATCCTGCAAGATCGTTTGGATCAAAACGACCCTAAGACCATTTCATAGGGTTGACCAAGGTATTACCATTTGAGGGTCTGTTCATAATGTATTGAATTTCTTTCCTACAAAGAATTATAATCTAATTCCTAACCAATTGAGAGTTGAAGGCACGTCAACACCCTAACCCTAATCGGGTTGAAATTGCTGATTTTAATTATATATCTTGTTGAGTTTTGGGTTGGAGGATCCAAACGGGTTCAAACCAATTTGGGGTTCACCCAAACGGTCTCACACTCGTTTAGTGACACCCCAAGACCGTTTGGAGGTCTAGGGTTAAGGAAAATTGATCAATTGTAGGTCCAATTTCAATAGGTTGAAGAATTGATAAAAGTGCTGATTTTAGACCTAATTAGGGTTCAATCCTAATCAAATCAACTTAGATTTTGGTCAAACTTTGGGAAAACGGTCTCAAGACTGTTTGGAGGTCATCCAAACGATCTCAAGACCGTTTGGGCCAATTTTGGGCCCAATTGGAGTTCAATTGATGGGTTCAATTACAATTCGTTTCACATTGTTGAAAATTGATGACTAGCCGATTGGAAACCCTAATTGAGTTAGACTTAACCCTAATTGGCTTTCAATTAAGGGTCAATTTGGAGTCCAATTGATTGAGGCTCATCCTACTTGACTCAATCCGTAAGTGATTAACATGGCTTTGTCCAATTAAAGGCTTCAACATAGGAAACCCTATTCAAACATAACCTATGTGTCACCTTTTATGTTCATGCGGTTTGGACCCAAGTAAGTTCACACTCGTTTCACCTCAAATGGGTTCAACTCATTTCACCTCAAATGGGTTCAACTCGTTTCAGCCTAAATGGGTTCAACTCGTTTCAATCCAAACGGGTTCACACTCGTTTCAATCCAAACGGGTTCACACTCGTTTCAATCCAAACGGGTTCACACTCGTTTCAATCCAAATGGGTTCAACTCGTTTCACCTCAAATGGGTTCAACTCATTTCACCTCAAATGGGTTCAACTCATTTCACCTCAAATGGGTTCAACTCGTTTCACCTCAAATGGGTTCAACTCGTTTCACCCCAAATGGGTTCAACTCGTTTCACCTCAAATGGGTTCAACTCATTTCACCTCAAATGGGTTCAACTCGTTTCACCTCAAATGGGTTCAACTCGTTTCACCTCAAATGGGTTCAACTCGTTTCACCTCAAATGGGTTCAACTCATTTCACCTCAAATGGGTTCAACTCGTTTCAACCTAAATGGGTTCAATTAAAGGATACCTTGTTTTATGTAAACTCTAATAACATGATAGTGGTGATTTGGTTTATGTAGATCAAAGGGAACTTAACCTAACCTAATCTAAGTGGTGTAGTCATCCTCTACTAGTGAGAGGAGAGAGAAAGTACCATTTATGATGGAAACTCAAGTAAAATACCTTCAATATACATGAAAGTGCATGATTAGGGTATGATCCACTTATGAGAGATCATGGAAACCCTAATTATGGTAATTGGTGAATCTTGATCTTAGCTGAGGGCTTTAATGATGATGTTTCTCATGCATGGTGATGTAATGAGATTAATTCACCATGAGGTGAATAGTAAACCCTAATTCTAGGGTGATGACATATATTGTGAATAGTAAACCCTAATTGATGAAAATCAGGGAATCTAACCCTTGTAAGAATATAAGGGTACAACTCTTGATATGAACTGCTTACTATTATCAGTTGAATTAACCATGCAGGTTTCTATACATGATGGTGATCATATCCAAGTAAGGATTATGATTTCATATTCATTGGAAGCATGTTATTAGCTTTATGAATAATGACATATGTTGATGCCTAGTAAGTGGCATCTTATGAGAATGATAGGCTGTAAGAGCCATGAATATCATCAAGGTCATGCTTGTTAAATGACTTGTGATTGGACGATTGAGAAATGATAATTGATGTGAGTTAGACTTGATACATTTAGTATTCTACTTTCATAGCTGCTATGCTAATGATTAATGTTTGAAAACATGTATGATGCTAAAAGAATACTGAAATGTACCTAATAATCAAGTTTAATCATACCATGTAGAGTCCTGATCATAGATCCATCATTGTCAGAATTTAAATGATGGTGAAACAGGTTTTCCTAAGGGAACTCCTGGATCACATACTTTAGAGTATGTGGGGGAATATGGATGTGTATAGCCTTACATCCTAGTGTAGGAGTTGATGTTGATGTATCTTAATCCATCAACCCTTCACTATATGTTTATAGCGGGATGATGTAACACTATTCTTCCAAGGGAATCTTTTATACCGCATCGATGAGAGATAACCATGAAATCTTTCGATGGCGAAGAGAGTGCAGAACGCCACTGTGACTCTAATAGTGAAGTACCAGAATACCCTGGTAAGCTATATTAGCAGGGACACTAGATGTCCTACATGTTTATCCTCATTCTGACTGAGGTAGTTGAATGTCATGAGAATCCGGCTCTTTCGATGACCTAGTATGATACCGATGCGACTTACTAGTGATCAGTTGGAGCATGAGCGGTATACCTCATCTCCGCAGGGCATAATGATGTTTGTAAAACATAATCAACTGTGTAGCATAACTGATTAGGTTGAACTACGAGGAACATTGATTGATATTACATTGCTTGCTTTTAATATCCTGTTCAAGTATTAGTATACATGTTCTTCATATTCCTTAATTAAAGATGAGTTTTTGTTATCAAGCCTACTGTGAGTAACCTAAATTACTTGCTCATGATATTCCTTTGATTGCTTCTAACAAAGTTTCTGGCGGAGAGTTATAACTCTCGCTGGGATAATTATTTAAAATTGTCTCACCCCGTAGATTTCTATCTTTAGGTGGACGTCGAGGTCGAAGGCACCGATCTGCAGGTGGACATCATCAACAGTAGCAAATTCAGGAACAGCAGTGACTTCAGGTGGAAACACTGTGATGTCTAGTCTTGTAGTCAGAATAGTCTTATGTCATCTCTGTACACTCAGGTCCTAGGAGTTTGTTGATCTGAGAATTTTGAAATCTTGAGATTTTGTATCATGACGTATATAATCACCCGAGAAGTGATTTATCAGAGATGTAAACAGTTCATCTTACTTTTATAAAAGGAGTTTCAGGTTTTTAAGATCTCGTTTTCGAAAATTTTTAATTTCTCGTGATTTTCGTATTCCGCTGATTAATCGAATCGCTTCCGCTATGTTTATCTTGTGTTTTGGAGATTAGAGCCCACAATTAGTGGTATCAGAGCTCTAGGTTCGCTGAGTCTACAGAGACATAGGACTTAGAGTGTCAAGTCTATCCTTAGTACTTCTTTCTTATTTAGTAGAGTCTTCTGCTCCTCAGGAGAAGAAGATAATTAAGGATGTCTGGACCACAGGAGGAGTACGAGGCCAAAAGTAGTGTTGTTGCGCCTCGAGAAGATGCACGGAACCTAGAAATAGAGCAACCTATGCCGGAGCCACCTTTGGAGCCACCTCAGTTTGACCCAGCTGATATGGGAAACCCAGCAGTTCAGACCATGTTTGGGCAGTTTATGACTGCCATGACACATATCACCGATAGGATGCCCATGCCTGCACCTAGGGCACCTATCCAGTCTGAGGGTCAAGGTATCGGTAAAACGTTCGAGCGACTTCGTGGGGTCGGAGCAACTAAATATTTTGGAACAGCTGACCCTGCTGATGCTGATCTGTGGTTAACTGAATTGGAGAAAGCTTTCAGAATCCTTAACATCCCCGAAGGTGAGAAGGTTAGACATGCTGTCTATCTTCTCAAAGGTAGTGCTGGTCACTGGTGGACCATGGAAGAGCAGAAGAGGCCTGGAATAGAGATCTCGTGGGAAGACTTTCGTCAGGAATTTGTCCGCAGATATTTTCCAAAGACCTTCCTGGATGAGAAGATCTCTCAGTTTGAGAGACTGAGACAGGGTATGATGAACATTAGCGAGTATGAGGCTAAGTTCATGGAGTTGTTGCGATTCTGTCCGCATATGGCTACCACAGATGAAGAAAGGATTAGGAGGTTTGAGAAGGGTTTGAATGCCTACATGACTACTCCCGTGTCTGCACTAGAAAACTGAGAGAGATTCTCTACCTTTGTTGAGTCAGTCCGAAGGATAGAGAGATCCGTAGTTGAGAAAAGACAAACCGAAAAGAGATATCCACAATTCCAGGGATCTTCATCTAGAGAATTTAAGAAGCCTAGATTCTATGCACCTACACCTCCACCACCCAGATCGAGTTCTCAGACTCAGTGGTCCCCAAGTAGAGGTAGAGGACGAGGTTTACCGCCACGAGAGACTCACAGTTCAGCATCAATATCGGTCACAGGACCGCCAAGACCACAACAACTGGAGAGAAGTTGCTATAACTGTGGGAAGGTGGGACATCAGATGAAGGACTGTAGGTCTAGGCCTGTCAGTGTGACACATCCTCTGAGGCAGGATCAACAGGGATCACAGAGAAGGCAGTCTCAAGGAGCAGCTAGAGGATGCGGGCAAGCATCTCAGGCTGGATCGTCAGCACCAACTCAACCTCAGGCGACATCGAGGTTCTATGTTATGAACCCACCAGAAGCAGTAGTCAATCCACAGGTTGTGGCAGGTCAGATGGAACTTTTATATTCTGATATGTCTAAATCCTGTGTGGTATCTGTTTTGATTGACCCGGGTGCTACACACTCCTTTGTCACTCGAAGAGTGATTCATAATTGCAATATAACAGTTAGACATAGGGCAGATGGCTTGTTTCTTGAAACTACGTTGAGAGGATCTACTGTTTTGCAAGAGGTATGCGCTCCCTGCATCCTCTTCTTTTCTGATCATCACATTCAAGTGGATCTTATACCACTTGATATGCAAGGATTTGATATAATCTTGGGGATGGATACCTTGGAAAGGTATAGAATTGTCTTGGGTTGTGAATCCAAGCAGGCAGTGTTTGCTGATGAGAGCAACACATGGATCTTTCAAGGAGAGAGAAAGATTCTACCCACCTGTCTTGTGTCTGCTATGGTTGCTGATAAGCTGATGAGGCAAGGATGTTATGCATTCTTGGCCCATGTGATAGATACCACCATGAAGAGTCCTAACCTTGCTGAAGTTCCTGTAGTCAGGGAATTTGAAGATGTATTTCCTGAAGAACTTCCAAGTATGCCACCGCCTCGGGAAATTGATTTTGAAATCAATTTGATCCCAGATACCCAACCTATAGCACAAACACCGTATAGGATGGCACCTGCTGAGTTGGAAGAACTCAAGAAACACCTTCAAGAGTTGCTTGAGAAAGGTTTTATCCGACCAAGTACTTCACCTTGGGGTGCTCCGGTTTTGTTTGTTAAAAAGAAGGATGGATCAATGCGATTATGCATCGATTATAGACAATTAAATAAAGTAACAATAAAGAACAAGTACCCTTTGTTGGGTTTTAGAGGGAGGCAGAGAAGCTGCGGAAACAAAAATTTTCTCCCCAAACCCGGAACAAAAGGAATCGCGTCGACATCTATATGATAGGAAATAAGGTTTGTGAATCATACCTTGTCCCGAGGCTTGCTCGGCGACAATACCACGCGCCTTGCGCGGTCTTCACCTCCGGTCTTGGACGGTGTCTGTGCAGCTCCTGGTCGCACCGGGACTGAAGACTCCTCCTCCTACCGGACTGTCGGATGACAGTTGTCCTCCTAAGCGGCAGTGTCCTCCTGCCTCTGAAGTAGTCCACACGGACCACCCGGAACTCCACTCTCCTTTTCTCACAAGGAAGTGGAAGGAGTCGCACTCTCCTGTTGACGTACTAGTCGCCAACACACTCTCCTGCTGTCGACTGCAACTGCAGTTGTCCTTCCCTTGCTGCACCTCCCTTTGCGGGAATCACTTGCTCGGGCTCTCTCTCGGTTACCAAAACCAGAGAGAACGACAACTTTGCAGAGCAATCAACATGCACTGAGTTGTACCTTGAGAAGCCCCCAATACCCCTATATATATAGGCGGGTCATGGGACAGGGTTCTCTATGCCCGACAATACGGGACTAATGCAGGAGTAGAAGGGTTCGAGAATTTTCCACAAAAAGCAACCGGTTCGCAACTTGAAATGATCGGTTCACAACTGAACCGATCGGTTCGGCCATTGAGCCGATCGGTTGGACCTGAGCTGATCATTTGGGGCACTCCAACTGATCGGTTGGTGCCCTGAACCGATCGGTTCATAGTCCTGATCTGGCTCAAAAATACTTTCCTTGTTTCTTTCCCAATTCGTATCGAATACCAATTATATTCCCAATCAAATTGGGCAATTGGAAACGAAAGGAAAATTCTTGCCGACATGACTTTTCCCAACTGGTCGGTTGCACCAGTTGAGCCGATCGGTTCAACCCTTGAACCGGTCGTTTCAACCTGGGCATGAGCCGATCGGCCTGGACACTCCAGCCGACCGGTTCAACAACCTCAGCCGACCGGTTCATCACATGAACCGATCGGTTGGGAGCACAGGTTGGGCAAAATCAGTCAATTGCGATTTCAATCAATCCGATACTCCAATCAATGCGTCCAACACCTTGAACCATACGTTATTGAGTCATCGACTGATTGAGTGTTTAATTGAACTACTAAACTCTTTTAGTAATCAATCTAAACATTGCTTTGTGGACAAAACTCCTCTTCCAGGTTAAATCCTATGTGTGTGACCCTGCAGGTCCATTTCACGTTGGCAGTGAAAGTCCATAACACTTATGACTTCACAAGCAAAGAGCGGTGCCTAGTCACACATCATTGCTACCCAAGTGAAAGTAGAAAGTTGGAGAACAACTTTCATCCTACAATCCGTGAATGGTGTTACAGTGAATGTATAATTCCTTTGTCACTGATATCCAGAATGAACTCGAGGCATGGAACAGTCATCCTGTCAATGTTCATTCATTTCCTTGATCTCAGAGTAGACCGAGTGAGATGTGTATGACATCAATATCACATATTGATTCACACGTGCATGTGCATGCCTTTCTCAATCCTACTCATCAAGTGGCCAAGGATATCAAACTCCCTTAGGAGGGACAAATCCCATATCTATCACTCACCCCTCAAAAGCCCCATGTGTCAAAGTCACCCAATCATCACCTTTATAACAACCCATGTTTCAGGACTGCGTTTGATGATGTCAAAGTGTACCCAACGACATGTGTTGAGTGCAGTGATTTCAGGTCTAAGAATCACACTCACCACCATCACTGTGAGAGCTGACTGTGACTACCATGTCATGGTTCCATGTGTCACTCTCACGGTGGGTCTGTCCGGTACCTTGTTCTCTAACAAGTACCTATGTGCTTGGTTTGATATCACCATATCATGAATAATGAGATTCTGTCATCAACCAACACAGAATCTAGTCTTTAGTGTTATTGATGTCTATGGTTATTTCCACAATAACAACCGACTAGGGACTATACAAGAATGTATACTCTTAACATCCGTATGATCTCATCATTTAGGTCCTTAACCTAAAAGCATACGTCATTGAGTAAAACAATCTTTAGACATCTATCATGTTACACCATCATCTCAGAAACAGTTTAAACATATAGATTGGAAATTGCCTTTATTTTTATTCAAATCATTTACAAAGTATCCCATTACAATCATCATATGACTTGCTCTATGGGCATACATACCAACAGACTCCCACTTGCACTTAGAGCCAGTCACCAAGGAAACGCAGTCCTTGTGACCTAGCATGACCATCATGCTTCTGCTGAGAAAGGGCCTTAGTCAGTGGATCAGCTATGTTGTCTTCAGTTGGTACTTTGCAAATCTTCACATCTCCTCGCTGTACGATCTCTCGTATGAGATGGAAGCGCCGCAGTATGTGCTTGGACCGCTGATGTGATCTGGGCTCCTTAGCTTGTGCAATAGCTCCATTATTGTCACAATAAAGCTCAATTGCATCACAGCTACTAGGAACTACACCAAGTTCAGAAATGAACTTCCTGATCCACACAGCCTCCTTTGCTGCATGCGAAGCAGCAATATACTCGGCCTCTGTAGTAGAATCGGCAACTGTTTCTTACTTGGAACTCTTCCAGCTCACAACTCCATTATTAAGGCAAAACACAAATCCTGACTGCGATCTGTAATCATCTTTATCGGTTTGGAAGCTTGCATCGGTGTAACCCTTTACAACCAGCTCTTCCTCACCGCCGTACACAAGAAACTGATCCTTAGTCCTTCGCAAGTACTTGAGGATGTTCTTCACGGCTGTCCAGTGAGCATCCCCGGGATCTGACTGGTACCTGCTCATCATGCTGAGAGCATACGAGACATCTGGGCGTGTGCACAACATAGCGTACATGATGGATCCGATGGCTGATGCATATGGGATCCCATTCATACGCTCCCTCTCTTCACAAGATTGGGGACATTGAGCTCTAGAGACGGTAACTCCATGTAGCATAGGGACGTTGCCTCTCTTTGAGTTCTCCATGCTGAACCGTTTCAGCACCTTATCAATGTACGTGCTCTGACTTAGTCCGAGAAGCCTTCTAGATCTATATCTATAGATCTTAATTCCTAGAATATAGGATGCTTCTCCTAAGTCCTTCATTGAGAAAGTTTTCCCAAGCCAAGTCTTTACCTTCTCTAAGGTTAAGACATCATTCCCCATCAAAAGTATGTCATCCACATACAATATGAGGAATGTGGTCGAGCTCCCACTAACCTTCTTGTACACACAAGGTTCATCTTCATTTTGAATAAAGCCAAACACTTTGACTTCTTCATCAAATCGAAGATTCCAACTCCGAGATGCTTGCTTCAATCCATAGATTGACCTTTGCAGTTTACAGACTTTATTGGCATTCTTTGGATCTAAAAAACCTTCAGGCTGTGTCATGTACACATCCTCATGAATATTCCCGTTAAGGAATGCAGTTTTAACATCCATCTGCCAAATCTCATAGTCATAATAAGATGCAATAGCAAGCATGATCCTGATGGACTTAATCATGGCAACTGGAGAAAAGGTTTCGTCATAGTCAACACCTTGAATTTGTCGAAAACCCTTTGCAACCAATCTGCCTTTATAAGTTTGAACATTGCCATCCATGTCGGTCTTTTTCTTGAAGACCCACTTGCACCCTATGGGTTTTACCCCTTCGGGTGGTTCCACCAAAGTCCATACTTTGTTGGAGTACATGGATTCCATCTCGGATCTCATGGCTTCTAGCCATTTCTCAGAATCTGGTCCCTCCATAGCCTCTACGTAGGTAGTTGGATCATCATCTATGATCAACTCTCCACCTTCCTGAGTTACAATGTATCCAAACCTCTCAGGTTCAAGGCGAGTCCTACTAGATCTACGAGGTCCTTGTGTTACCTGAGGAGACTGAGATTCCACAACACCTTGTGAATCTCCATTTTCCTCTGGTACATCTACCGGTTCAATGTTTTCTTGTTGGGCTTGAACCTCTTCAAGCTCTACTTTCCTCCCACTATTTCCTTTGGAAATAAATTCCTTCTCTAGGAACACAGCTGTCCTGGCAACAAACACTTTGTTGTCAGTAGGGTGGTATAAATAGTATCCCCTTGTTTCCTTGGGGTATCCAACAAAATAACATTTATCGGATTTGGGTCCAAGCTTATCAGGAAACATTTTCCTAACGTAAGCCTCATATGGTGTCTTTTGAAAAGACAAATCGGGACGCTTCCCAGTCCATATCTCATATGGTGTCTTTTGAACCGATTTAGATGGCACACGGTTAAGAGTAAACGCGGCGGTTTCAAGAGCATGACCCCAGAAAGAAATCGGAAGATTAGCAAAACTCATCATTGATCGCACCATATCTAACAATGTGCGATTCCTTCTTTCAGACACACCATTATGCTGTGGTGTTCCAGGCAGAGTCCATTGTGATACAATACCACGGGCTCGCAGAAGGTCCTCAAACTCCTGGCTCAAGTATTCTCCACCTCGATCAGAACGAAGTGCCTTAATACTTTTACCATGCTGGTTCTGTACTTCATTCATGAAATCCTTGAACCTTTCAAGGGTTTCTGACTTATGTTTCATCAGGTACACATAGCCATACCTACTGAAATCATCAGTAAAGGTAATGAAGTACTGATACCCATTTCTGGCATTAGTTCTAAAAGGCCCACATACATCAGTATGTATGAGTCCTAATAGATCACTAGCTCTCTCACCTTTACCTGAAAAGGGAGTCTTGGTCATCTTGCCCAACAAACAAGATTCACATGTCTCTATTGATTCACAATCAAAAGAGTCTAGATAACCATCTTTATGGAGTCTAGAAATGCGCTTCTCATTTATGTGCCCTAGACGACAATGCCAGAGATATGCTTCGTTTGAGTCATTGGGTTTTTGCTTTTTGGTGTTTACGTTGTATACACTTGTCTCCAAGTCTATCAAGTATAGACCATAAGACATAGGGGCACTGCCATAAAAGATCCCATCTTTAGAAATGGAACACTTTCCATTCTTAATAAGAAATTCAAATCCATCTTTGTCCAAACAAGAGACGGAAATGATATTCCTATTTATGGCAGGTACATAATAGCAGTTCTTCAACTCTATTATTAGCCCACTAGGTAGAGTTAACTCATAGGTTCCTACGACACTGGCGGCAACTCTTGCCCCATTAGCAACACGTAGTTCAACCTCGCCTTTCCCCAAAGGCCTACTTCTCTTAAGATCCTTCACATTTGAACAAATGTGAGATCCGCATCCGGTATCAAGTACCCATGACGAAGAATTAGTAAAGTTAATCTCTATAACGTATACACCAGAAGTAGAGATCTCTATCTCTGACTTCTTCTTCCATTGTTCCTTCCGTCCTCTCCATGTAGAAGAAATCGGTTTGGCGAGAGAACACTTCTCTCCCATACCTACCCTCTTCTTCACCAATGCATTAAGCGTACATAGAGTGGATTCTAAGGCTCCTGGTATATCTGGATTGTGCAGAACACTTCTCACAATCCTCAACCAATTATGGAATTTATTCTCAATTAATTTGCCCATTTTAAAAGATGATTCTTTTGCCATTCTACAAGAGAAAATTTGCATTTGTCAAAACCTTTTTGATTTGATTTGAATAAAATTTGACGATAGTTAATTAGGCCTTTAATTAATTACCGCTCCCACTATTTTGACTCAAATTGATAGCCCTCACCATCAATTCAGAAGATTGCAGCGTACAATCTTCTACTGGGTCAAGATCCTGAAATCCTCTTAGCCATGGACCAGCTTGGGCTGTCACCCACAACTCAGATCTTCCAGGTAGGCAACTCTTGCCAATTGCATCATATGCAACTCTTGAAAGATGTCATCTGCAACTCCTTGCAATGAACATCCCCATGCCTCAAGGCGCTAGATCCTATCTAGGTCACCTTGTTAAGTCCGACCCAAAGCCAACACGATGAACATGCACCCTGCTTGGGCAGACCCACATATTCATCCTTCACGCTTCCACGAGATAGACGGTGCACCACGCTTGGGCGTGCCCACACTTGGTCGATCAAGCTTTTCACGTGTGTCGCATTTGGAAGGCATCTAAAACTTAATATTTAATGAGGGATTTGGTTTTTATATACATATACATATCCAATCACCACAATATATAGTACGTATCATATACATGCTATATCCCACACAAAACATGCATAAATGATAAAAAGCAATGATTATGGCCATCCTATTTGTGATTCCTCGAGCCAAGAGGAATCACGGTCATCTAGGTCTACATCACATGCAACCTGTACAAGATGAAATCTGTGCCTGCCTTTCTGGGTTTGATCAGCTCATCTCCATGACTGATCGGCTCGCCATCAGGTTGGTTGCTCGGGTGCCACCAGCCGATCGACTGGTGCCTCCAGCGGATCGGTTCACCGGTCTTCGTGCATCTCCTTAGGTCGCCACCCGCTCATCTCGTTCCTCGAACCGGCCGTCTGGATCACCAACCGATCGATTCACTCCTTGAACCGATCGTCTTCAGGTTGTCCGCCGTTCTTTGACATAAAATGAAATAAAATCTATCCTATTTACATTTGAAAAGAGAAACCCCGAGTTACATTCGGGGGGAGCAAAGGTAGGAAAGAATTCTCAAATTATTTCGAGTTACATTAGGAATATGAGAAAGGGAATCGGTGCGCAGACCGAGATGCAAGCAACCACACAAACAACCACACACAGATATAGGGGTTTACAGGCCATAATCATGCTACACATCCACCACAAAACTCGTTTAAGGGCGACGCGTATCGAGTGCATTAATATTACATATCATATATGTATATTAGGGATTTGTGGATTGGACATGTATAAAGCCGATATTATTCGCATCACATGCAATAAATAAAGGCGACAAACCAAAATCGATCACATCGATAATCCAAAAATATAGAGAGGTCGACGTGGCTCTGATACCACTGTTGGGTTTTAGAGGGAGGCAGAGAAGCAGCGGAAACAAAAATTTTCTCCCCAAACCCGGAACAAAAGGAATCGCGTCGACATCTATATGATAGGAAATAAGGTTTGTGAATCATACCTTGTCCCGAGGCTTGCTCGGCGACAATACCACGCGCCTTGCGCGGTCTTCACCTCCGGTCTTGGACGGTGTCTGTGCAGCTCCTGGTCGCACCAGGACTGAAGACTCCTCCTCCTACCGGACTGTCGGATGACAGTTGTCCTCCTAAGAGGCAGTGTCCTCCCGCCTCTGAAGTAGTCCACACGGACCACCCGGAACTCCACTCTCCTTGTCTCACAAGGAAGTGGAAGGAGTCGCACCCTCCTGTTGACGTACTAGTCGCCAACACACTCTCCTGCTGTCGACTGCAACTACAGTTGTCCTTCCCTTGCTGCACCTCCCTTTGCGGGAAGCACTTGCTCGGGCTCTCTCTCGGTTACCAAAACCAGAGAGAATGACAACTTTACAGAGCAATCAACAGGCACTGAGTTGTACCTTGAGAAGCCCCCAATACCCCTATATATATAGGCGGGTCATGGGACAGGGTTCTCTGTGCCCGGCAATACGAGACTAATGCAGGAGTAGAAGGGTTCGAGAATTTTCCACAAAAAGCAACCGGTTCGCAACTTGAAATGATCGGTTCACAACTGAACCGATCGGTTCGGCCATTGAGCCGATCGGTTGGACCTGAGCCGATCGTTTGGGGCACTCCAACCGATCGGTTGGTGCCCTGAACCGATCGGTTCATGGTCCTGATCCAGCTCAAAAAGACTTTCCTTGTTTCTTTCCCAATTGGTATCAAATACCAATTATATTCCCAATCAAATTGGGCAATTGGAAACGAAAGGAAAATTCTTGCCGACATGACTTTTCCCAACTGGTCGGTTGCACCAGTTGAGCCGATCGGTTCAACCCTTGAACCGGTCATTTCAACCTGGGCATGAGCCGATCGGCCTGGACACTCCAGCCGACCGGTTCAGCAACCTCAGCCGACCGGTTCATCACATGAACCGATCGGTTGGGAGCACATGTTGGGCAAAATCAGTCAATTGCGATTTCAATCAATCTGATACTCCAATCAATGTGTCCAACACCTTGAACCATACGATATTGAGTCATCGACTGATTGAGTGTTTAATTGAACTAATAAACTCTTTTAGTAATCAATCTAAACATTGCTTTGTGGACAAAACTCCTCTTCCAGGTTAAATCCTATGTGTGTGACCCTGCAGGTCCATTTCACGTTGGCAGTGAAAGTCCATAACACTTATGACTTCACAAGAAAAGAGCGGTGCCTAGTCACACATCATTGCTACCCAAGTGAAAGTAGAAAGTTGGAGAACAACTTTCATCCTACAATCCGTGAATGGTGTTACAGTGAATGTATAATTCCTTTGTCACTGATATCCAGAATGAACTCGAGGCATGGAACAGTCATCCTGTCAATGTTCATTCATTTCCTTGATCTCAGAGTAGACCGAGTGAGATGTGTATGACATCAATATCACATATTGATTCATACGTGCATGCGCTTCTCAATCCTACTCATCAAGTGGCCAAGGATATCAAACTCCCTTAGGAGGGACAAATCCCATATCTATCACTCACCCCTCAAAAGCCCCATGTGTCAAAGTCACCCAATCATCACCTTTATAACAACCCATGTTTCAGGACTGCGTTTGATGATGTCAAAGTGTACCCAACGACATGTGTTGAGTGCAGTGATTTCAGGTCTAAGAATCACACTCACCACCATCACTGTGAGAGCTGACTGTGACTACCATGTCATGGTTCCATGTGTCACTCTCACGGTGGGTCTGTCCGGTACCTTGTTCTCTAACAAGTACCTATGTGCTTGGTTTGATATCACCATATCATGACTAATGAGATTCTGTCATCAACCAACACACAATCTAGTCTTTAGTGTTGTTGATGTCTATGGTTATTTCCACAATAACAACCGACTAGGGACTATACAAGAATGTATACTCTTAACATCCGTATGATCTCATCGTTTAGGTCCTTAACCTAAAAGCATACGTCATTGAGTAAAACAATCTTTAGACATCTATCATGTTACACCATCATCTCAGAAACAGTTTAAACATATAGATTGGAAATTGCCTTTATTTTTATTCAAATCATTTACAAAGTATCCCATTACAATCATCATATGACTTGCTCTATGGGCATAAATACCAACACCCTTTGCCGAGGATTGATGATCTCTTTGACCAGTTGCGTGGTGCAACCGTCTTCTCAAAGATAGACTTGAGGTCTGGATATCATCAACTCCGTATTAAGGATAGTGACATATCCAAGTCTGCCTTCAGAACAAGGTATGGTCACTATGAGTTCACAGTTATGTGGTTTGGACTAACTAATGCACCGACTGCATTTATGGAACTTATGAATAGAATCTTCCGACCTTTCCTCGATCAGTGTGTTTTTGTCTTCATAGATGACATCCTGATCTATAGTAGAGATGCTCAGCAGCATGAACAACATCTTCGTCAGGCTCTAACTTTGCTAAGACAACATAAGCTATACGCTAAGTTTAGCAAGTGTGAGTTCTGGATGCCGGAGGTATCTTTTCTTGGACATGTGATATCTGCCTCGGGTATTCATGTTGACCCTAAAAAGGTAGAATTTGTTCTACAGTGGGAACAACCGAAAACACCGACGGAGATTCAAAGTTTCCTAGGGTTAGCTGGCTACTACCGAAGGTTCATTAAGAACTTCAGTTCTATAGCCTTACCCTTGACTAAGTTGACCCGGAAAGATGTTTCTTTTGTCTGGAGTGATAAGTGTCAACAGTCTTTTCAGCTGTTGAAGGAGAGGTTGACTAGTTCACCTGTACTTGTGCTACCTGAGCCAGGAAAAGGATATGTAATCTTTTGTGATGCCTCCAAGAATGGACTTGGATGTGTGTTGATGTAGGATAAACAAGTGATTTCTTTTGCTTCTCGACAACTTAAGAAACACGAGGAGAATTATCCGACACATGATTTAGAGTTAGCTGCTGTGGTTCATGCCTTGAAAATCTGGAGACATTATCTTTACGGAGAAACCTTCCAGATTTTCACAGACCATAAGAACCTTAAGTATATCTTCTCTCAGCATGACCTTAACATGAGGCAACGTCACTAGATGGAGTTAATCAAGGATTATGATTGTACAATAGATTACCATCCAGGAAAGGCCAATGTAGTTGCAGATGCCTTGAGTAGGAAATCATCAACATCATCCTCTGATAGGGCACAATTAAACTCTTTAGTATGCCCTAGGAGAGATATGCTTATCTCCTTAAGGCAAGACAATGTACAGATGAAGGTGTCATGGATTGCCGGGTTGTTGGCTGAGATGCATATCAAACCCACCCTAAGAGAGCATATTAAGCAGGCACAACAAGTTGATGTTGCAGTTCAGCATATCAGATCTGAGTATGGTGATGAGAAGCGGGAAGGTTTTCATGAATCAGATGATCAGGTGGCATGCTATCATGGGAGGATGGTAGTACCAGATGTAGATAACCTGAGGAAGTTAGTCCTAGAAGAAGCTCATTCTTCAATGTATGCTATGCATCCAGGAAGCACCAAGATGTATTGAAACTTGAAAGATATGTATTGGTGGCCTGGGATGAAGAAGGACGTAGCTGAGTTTGTTCTGAGGTGTCTAGTGTGTCAGTAAATTAAAGTTGAACACCAGAAGCCTGCAGGAACAATGCAAACTTTACCCATACCACAGTGGAAGTGGGATCATGTAACCATGGACTTTGTTGTTGGTCTACCTAGAACAAACAAAGGACATGATTCCATTTGGGTAATTGTTGATAGGTTGACTAAGACAGCACATTTCTTACCTGTCAAAACAACCTATTCTGCTGAAAGGTTATCCCAGTTATATGTTCAAGAGATAGTGCGTTTGCACGGAGTTCCTGTCACCATAGTTTCTGACAGAGGTCCTCAGTTCACAAGTTGTTTTTGGGAGCAGCTTCATAGGGCACTAGGCACCCAGTTAAGGTTTAGTACATCCTTTCATCCATAAATAGATGGACAGTCAGAAAGGACTATACAGACCTTAGAAGATCTGTTGAGAGCATGTGTTCTCCAGTTCACAGGAAGTTGGGATCTGCACCTAAGCTTGATAGAGTTTGCCTATAACAATAGCTATCAACATAGTATTGATATGGCACCTTATGAAGCCTTGTATGGTAGACGTTGTAGATCACCCTTATGCTGGTATGAGACTGGTGAAAATCATTTGTTAGGTCCTGATCTTGTGTAATAGACTACGGAAAAGATTAAAGTAATACAACAACAGATTAAGATTGCACAAGATAGGCAAAAATCTTATGCTGACAAGCGTCGTAGACCGTTAGAGTTCCAGGTTGGAGACAGAGTGTATCTCAAGGTCTCGCCTTGGAAAGGAGTCCTTCGCTTTGGAAGAAAAGGGAAGTTAGCTCCTAGATTTATAAGGCCTTATCCAATCATTGAACGGGTTGGAAAGGTAGCCTATAGACTAGAGTTACCACCAGAATTACAAAAACTACACCCTGTGTTTCACATTTCTATGCTAAGGAAATGTCATCCTGATACCGAGTCAGTTCTACAACCTATGGAAGTAGAATTGAATGAAGATATAACTTATGAGGAAGGACCGGTGTCAATCCTTGATAACAGAATTAAAAAGCTAAAGAAGAAAGAGATAAGTCTTGTAAAAGTTCTCTGGAATCACCGTGGTGTTGAAGAAGCCACTTGGGAACTAGAGGAAGAGATGAGAAGGAAATATCCTACTGTTTTCTCTTAATATGTTTTATCGATTTCGAGGACGAAATCCTTGTAAGGGGTGGATAATTTGTAACATCCCTGACCTGGGTTATGAATTAACCCTAGGTGTTTTGTCTAAGATATGTAATTAAATCCTTGTGATTATCTTTTGGCATGTAATTAAGTTCCTAAGTAACATACATTTTCATTTCTGTCCTTTTTAAACAATGATTGTAGTATTGTTTGGTAATACAAGGACCTATGTGCAAATTACCCAATTAGAGGGGTTAACTTGCAAATTACACAGGTTAAGATGTTCCTCTAATAAAATAGACATCATATGAAGGAATATGATGAGGTATGATGGATTTCCCAAGTTTGGGCACCAAGGTGCAGCTTGTGGAGCAATCCTTGTGCTTAAACCCTAATTTTGGTGTAAAGTGCAATTTACCCAAAATGTGGGGTGCAACTTGTACTATACACTTTCTAGAATATCTTTTATGACTCTTGACATCATTTAGAGAAGAAAAGATGAGAGGGGATCTTCTATTAAATAATTAGATAAGAAGGATGATCTTTGTAGTGAAAACACCTAGTATGAGTAAGAAGACCCTTCATATATATATATATATATATATATATATATATATATATATATATATATATATATACCTTAGTGTGCATATTGGTTTTCTTTACCCTTAGATCTTGAGTTTGATGGGCTTTGATTAAGTTTTGATAGCTTGAACGTGCCTTAGAAATAAGGAGGGACGTGGATGAGAATTACATGCTGTAGAGGTCCTTATGGTGAAAATCAGCCTAAACTATATAAGCACCTTTCTTTCCAAACCAAGCAAACGTTTCCCTTCACTTCCTCACTTCTTATCTTTCTCAACCGACCAAGGCAAAGCTCTGGAGCTCAGGGAAACTACCAACCTGTTCTAAGGTAAGAAAGCACCATCTTCTAGCTTGAATTCATGGGGGAAATCCTAGTATATGGTTGGTTTCATGGTTAATTTACTTAGCTTTCTCTTCCTAGCCGATCCTTCCCAACCTTTCTTGAAGAAACAACCTTGGATGACCTGTGGAGCTCAAGACACCATTAAAGTTTCAAAGCTTGGAAGCTTGAAAGCTCAAGGAACCACGTTTGAGGCGGGTTTTATAACTCTAACTCTTAGCTTTGTTATGCATATCTTTGTTCTTGTTTTTATGATTAGTTCTTCTTCTACCTCCCTTCTTCCTTGCTCTTTTGCAAGAAAAATGGTGGAGGAACTGACCTGAACATAGGTTGAGGATGATGGGCGTGGATTCCTAGGTCACTTTATGAAACGACCTTGGACCCTTTTGGTCCAAACGGGTGCAACTCGTTTAAGGTCAAACGGGTTCAACCCGTTTGATCTCAAACGATCCTGCAAGATCGTTTGGATCAAAACGACCCTAAGACCGTTTCATAGGGTTGACCAAGGTATGACCATTTGAGGGTCTGTTCATAATGTATTGAATTTCTTTCCTACAAAGAATTATAATCTAATTCCTAACCAATTGAGAGTTGAAGGCACTTCAACACCCTAACCCTAATCGGGTTGAAATTGCTGATTTTAATTATAAATCTTGTTGAGTTTTGGGTTGGAGGATCCAAACGGGTTCAAACCCATTTGGGGTTCACCCAAACGGTCTCACACTCGTTTAGTGACACCCCAAGACCGTTTGGAGGTCTAGGGTTAAGGAAAATTGATCAATTGTAGGTCCAATTTCAATACGTTGAAGAATTGATAAAAGTGCTGATTTTAGACCTAATTAGGGTTCAATCCTAATCAAATCAACTTAGATTTTGGTCAAACTTTGGGAAAACGGTCTCAAGACCGTTTGGAGGTCATCCAAACGATCTCAAGACCGTTTGGGCCAAGTTTGGGCCCAATTGGAGTTCAATTGATGGGTTCAATTACAATTTGTTTCACATTGTTGAGAATTGATGATTAGCCGATTGGAAACCCTAATTGAGTTAGACTTAACCCTAATTGGCTTTCAATTAAGGGTCAATTTGGAGTCCAATTGATTGAGGCTCATCCTAATTGACTCAATTCATAAGTGGTTAACATGGCTTTGGCCAATTAAAGGTTTCAACATAGGAAACCCTATTCAAACATAACCTATGTGTCACCTTTTATGTTCATGCGGTTTGGACCCAAGTAAGTTCACACTCGTTTCACCTCAAATGGGTTCAACTCTTTTCACCTCAAATGGGTTCAACTCGTTTCAGCCTAAATGGGTTCAACTCGTTTCAATCCAAACGGGTTCACACTCGTTTCAATCCAAACGGGTTCACACTCGTTTCAATCCAAATGGGTTCAACTCGTTTCACCTCAAATGGGTTCAACTCGTTTCACCTCAAATGGGTTCAACTCGTTTCACCTCAAATGGGTTCAACTCGTTTCACCTCAAATGGGTTCAACTCATTTCACCTCAAATGGGTTCAACTCGTTTCAACCTAAATGGGTTCAATTAAAGGATACCTTGTTTTATGTAAACTCTAATAACATGATAGTGGTGATTTGGTTTATGTAGATCAAAGGGGACTTAACCTAACCTAATCTAAGTGGTGTAGTCGTCATCTACTAGTGAGAGGAGAGAGAAAGTACCATTTATGATGGAAATCAAGTAAAATACCTTCAATATACATGAATGTGCATGATTAGGGTATGATCCACTTATGAGAGATCATGGAAACCCTAATTATGGTAATTGGTGAATCTTGATCTTATCTGAGGGCTTTAATGATGATGTTTCTCATGCATGGTGATGTAATGAGATTAATTCACCATGAGGTGAATAGTAAACCCTAATTCTAGGGTGATGACATATATTGTAAATAGTAAACCCTAATTGATGAAAATCAGGGAATCTAACCCTTGTAAGAATATAAGGGTACAACTCTTGATATGAACTGCTTACTATTATCAGTTGAATTAACCATGCAGGTTTCTATACATGATGGTGATCATATCCAAGTAAGGATTATAATTTCATATTCATTGGAAGCATGTTATTAGCTTTATGAATAATGACATATGTTGATGCCTAGTAAGTGGCATCTTATGAGAATGATAGGCTGTAAGAGCCATGGATATCATCAAGGTCATGCTTGTCAAATGACTTGTGATTGGACGATTGAGAAATGATAATTGATGTGAGTTAGACTTGATACATTTAGTATTCTACTTTCATAGCTGCTATGCTAATGATTAATGTTTGAAAACATGTATGATGCTAAAAGAATACAGAATGTACCTAATAATCAAGTTTAATCATACCATGTAGAGTCCTGATCATAGATCCATCATTGTCAGAATTTAAATGATGGTGAAATAGGTTTTCCTAAGGGAACTCCTGGATCACATACTTTAGAGTATGTGGGGGAATATGGATGTGTATATCCTTACATCCTAGTGTAGGAGTTGATGTTGATGTATCTTAATCCATCAACCCTTCACTATATGTTTATACTGGGATGATGTAACACTATTCTTCCAAGGGAATCTTTTATACCGCATCGTTGAGAGATAAACATGAAATCTTTCGATGGTGAAGAGAGTGCAGAACGCCACTGTGACTCTAATAGCGAAGTACCAGAATACCCTGGTAAGCTATATTAGCAGGGACACTAGATGACCTGCATGTTTATCCTCATTCTGACTGAGGTAGTTGAAGGTCATGAGAATCCGACTCTTTCGATGACCTAGTATGATACCGATGTGACTTACTAGTGATCGGTTGGAGCATGAGCGGTATACCTCATCTCCGCAGGGCATAATGATGTTTGTAAAACATTCAACCGCGTAGCATAACTGCTTAGGTTGAACTACGAGGAACATTGATTGATATTACATTGCTTGCTTTTAATATCCTGTTCAAGTATTAGTATACATGTTCTTCATATTCCTTAATTAAAGATGAGTTTTTGTTATCAAGCCTGCTGTGAGTAACCTGAATTACTTGCTCATGATATTCCTTTGATTGCTTCTAACAAAGTTTCTGGCGGAGAGTTATAACTCTCACTGGGACAATTATTTAAAATTGTCTCACCCCGTAGATTTCTATCTTTAGGTGGACGTCGAGGTTGAAGGCACCGATCTGTAGGTGGACAGCAACAACAGCAGCAAATTCAGGAACAGTAGTGACTTCAGGTGGAAACACTGTGATGTCTAGTCTTGTAGTCAGAATAGTCTTATGTCGTCTCTGTGCACTCAGGTCCTAGGAGTTTGTTGATCTGAGAATTTTGAAATCTTGAGATTTTGTATCATGACGTATATAATCACTCGAGAAGTGATTTATCAGAGATGTAAACAGTTCATCTTACTTTTATAAAAGGAGTTTCAGGTTTTTAGGATCTCATTTTCGAAAAGTTTTAATTTCTCGTGATTTTCATATTCCGCTGATTAATTGAATCGCTTCCGCTATGTTTATCTTGTGTTTTGGAGATCAGAGCCCACAATTAGTGGTATCTGAGCTCTAGGTTCGCTGAGTCTACAGAGACATAGGACTTAGAGTGTCAAGTCTATCCTTAGTACTTCTTTCTTATTTAATAGAGTCTTCTGCTCCTCAGGAGAAGAAGATAATTAAGGATGTCTGGACCACAGGAGGAGTACGAGGCCGAAAGTAGTGTTGCTGCGCCTCGAGAAGGTGCAAGGAACCTAGAAATAGAGCAACCTGTGCCGGAGCCACCTTTGGAGCCACCTCAGTTTGACCCAGCTGATATGGGAAACCCAGCGGTTTAGACCATGTTTGGGCAGTTTATGACTGCCATGACACATATCACCGATAGGATGCCCATGCCTGCACCTAGGGCACCTGTCCAGTCTGAGGGTCAAGGTATCGGTAAAACCTTCGAGCGACATCGTCGGGTCGGAGCAATTGAATATTTTGGAACAGTTGACCCTGCTGATGCTGATCTGTGGTTAACTGAATTGGAGAAAGCTTTCAGAATCCTTAACATCCCCGAAGGTGAGAAGGTTAGACATGATGTCTATCTTCTCAAAGGTAGTGCTGGTCACTGGTGGACCATGGAAGAGCAGAAGAGGCCTGTAATAGAGATCGTGGGAAGACTTTCGTCGGGAATTTGTCCGCAGATATTTTCCAAAGACCTTCTTGGACGAGAAGATCTCTCAGTTTGAGAGACTGAGACAGGGTATGATGAACATTAGCGAGTATGAGGCTAAGTTCATGGAGTTGTTGCGATTCTGTCCGCATATGGCTACCACAGATGAAGAAAGGATTAAGAGGTTTGAGAAGGGTTTGAATGCCGACATGACTACTCCCGTGTCTACACTAGAAAACCGAGAGAGATTCTCTACCATTGTTGAGTCAGTCCGAAGGATAGAGAGATCTGTAGTCGAGAAAAGACAAACCCAAAAGAGATATCCATAGTTCCAGGGATCTTCATCTAGAGACTTTAAGAAGCCTAGATTCTCTGCACCTACACCTCCACCACCCAGATCGAGTTCTCAGACTCAGTGGTCCCCAAGTAGAGGTAGAGGACGAGGTTTACCGCCACGAGAGACTCACAGTTCAGCATCAATATCGGTCACAGGACCGCCAAGACCACAACAACTGGAGAGAAGTTGCTATAACTGTGGGAAGGTGGGACATCTGATGAAGGACTGTAGGTCTAGGCCTGTCAGTGTGACACAGCCTCTGAGGCAGGATCAACAGGGATCACAGAGAAGGCAGTCTCAAGGAGCAGCTAGAGGATGCGGGCAAGCGTCTAAGGCTGGATCGTCAGCACCAACTCAACCTCAGGCGACATCGAGGTTCTATGTTATGAACCCACCAGAAGCAGTAGTCAATCCACAGGTTGTGGCAGGTCAGATGGAACTTTTATATTCTGATATGTCTAAATCCTGTGTGGTATCTATTTTGATTGACCCGGGTGCTACACACTCCTTTGTCACTCGAAGAGTGATTCATAATTGCAATATAACAGTTAGACATAGGGCAGATGGCTTGTTGCTTGAAACTACGTTGAGAGGATCTGCTGTTTTGCAAGAGGTATGCGCTCCCTGCATCCTCTTCTTTTCTGATCATCACATTCAAGTGGATCTTATACCACTTGATATGCAAGGATTTGATATAATCCTGGGGATGGATACCTTGGAAAGGTATAGAGTTGTCTTGGGTTGTGAATCCAAGCAGGCAGTGTTTGCTGATGAGAGCAACACATGGATCTTTCAAGGAGAGAGAAAGATTCTACCCACCTGTCTTGTGTCTGCTATGGTTGCTGATAAGCTGATGAGGCAAGGATGTTATGCATTCTTGGCCCATGTGATAGATACCACCATGAAGAGTCCTAACCTTGCTGAAGTTCCTGTAGTCAGGGAATTTGAAGATGTATTTCCTGAAGAACTTCCAAGTATGCCACCGCCTTGGGAAATTGATTTTGAAATCAATTTGATCCCAGATACCCAACCTATAGCACAAACACCGTATAGGATGGCACCTGCTGAGTTGGTAGAACTCAAGAAACAACTTCAAGAGTTGCTTGAGAAAGGTTTTATCCGACCAAGTACTTCACCTTGGGGTGCTCTGGTTTTGTTTGTTAAAAAGAAAGATGGATCAATGTGATTATGCATCGATTATAGACAATTAAATAAAGTAACAATAAAGAACAAGTACCCTTTGCCGAGGATTGATGATCTCTTTGACCAGTTGCGTGGTGCAACCGTCTTCTCAAAGATAGACTTGAGGTCTGGATATCATCAACTCCGTATTAAGAATAGTGACATATCCAAGTCTGCCTTCAGAACAAGGTATGGTCACTATGAGTTCACAGTTATGTTGTTTGGACTAACTAATGCACCAGTTGCATTTATGGAACTTATGAATAGAATCTTCTGATCTTTCCTCGATCAGTGTGTTGTTGTCTTCATAGATGACATCCTGATCTATAGTAGAGATGCTCAGCAACATGAACAACATCTTCGTCAGGCTCTAATTTTGCTAAGACAACATAAGCTATACGCTAAGTTTAGCAAGTGTGAGTTCTGGATGCCGGAGGTATCTTTTCTTGGACATGTGATATCTGCCTCGGGTATTCATGTTGACCCTAAAAAGGTAGAATTTGTTCTACAGTGGGAACAACCGAAAACACCGACGGAGATTCGAAGTTTCCTAGGGTTAGCTGGCTACTACCGAAGGTTCATTAAGAACTTCAGTTCTATAGCCTTACCCTTGACTAAGTTGACCCGGAAAGATGTTTCTTTTGTCTGGAGTGATAAGTGTCAACAGTCTTTTCAGCTGTTGAAGGAGAGGTTGACAAGTGCACCTGTACTTGTGCTACCTGAGCCAGGAAAAGGATATGTAATCTTTTGTGATGCCTCAAAGAATGGACTTGGATGTGTGTTGATGCAGGATAAACAAGTGATTTCTTTTGCTTCTCGACAACTTAAGAAACACGAGGAGAATTATCCGACACATGATTTAGAGTTAGCTGCTGTGGTTCATGCCTTGAAAATCTAGAGACATTATCTTTACGGAGAAACCTTCCAGATTTTCACAGACCATAAGAACCTTAAGTATATCTTCTCTCAGCATGACCTTAACATGAGGCAACGTCGCTGGATGGAGTTAATCAAGGATTATGATTGTACAATAGATTACCATCTAGGAAAGGCCAATGTAGTTGCAGATGCCTTGAGTAGGAAATCAACAACATCATCCTCTGATAGGGCACAATTAAACTCTTTAGTATGCCCTAGGAGAGATATGCTTATCTCCTTAAGGCAAGACAAAGTACAGATGAAGGTGTCATGGATTGCCGGGTTGTTGGCTGAGATGCATATCAAACCCACCCTAAGAGAGCAGATTAAGGAGGCACAACAAGTTGATGTTGCAGTTCAGCAGATCAGATCTGAGTATGGTGATGAGAAGCGGGAAGGTTTTCATGAATCAGATGATCAGGTGGCATGCTATCATGGGAGGATGATAGTACCAGATGTAGATAACCTGAGGAAGTTAGTCCTGGAAGAAGCTCATTCTTCAATGTATGCTATGCATCCAGGAAGCACCAAGATGTATCGAAACTTGAAAGATATGTATTGGTGGCCTGGGATGAAGAAGGACGTAGCTGAGTTTGTTCTGAGGTGTCCAGTGTGTCAGCAAATTAAAGCTGAACACCAGAAGCCTGCAGGAACAATGCAACCTTTACCCATACCACAGTGGAAGTGGGATCATGTAACCATGGACTTTGTTGTTGGTCTACCTAGAACAAACAAAGGACATGATTCCATTTGGGTAATTGTTGATAGGTTGACTAAGACAGTGCATTTCTTACCTGTCAAAACAACCTATTCTGCTGAAAGGTTATCCCAGTTATATGTTCAAGAGATAGTGTGTTTGCACAGAGTTCCCGTCACCATAGTTTCTGACAGAGGTCCTCAGTTCACAAGTCGTTTTTGGGAGCAGCTTTATAGGGCACTAGGCACCCAGTTAAGGTTTAGTACAACCTTTCATCCACAAACGGATGGACAGTCAGAAAGGACTATACAGACCTTAGAAGATCTGTTGAGAGCATGTGTTCTCCAGTTCGCAGGAAGTTGGGATCTGCACCTAAGCTTGATAGAGTTTGCCTATAACAATAGCTATCAACATAGTATTGATATGGCACCTTATGAATCCTTGTATGGTAGACGTTGTAGATCACCCTTATGTTGGTATGAGACTGGTGAACATCAGTTGTTAGGTCCTGATCTTGTGCAATAGACTACGGAAAAGATTAAAGTAATACAACAACAGATTAAGATTGCACAAGATAGGCAAAAATCTTATGCTGACAAGCGTCGTAGACCGTTAGAGTTCCAGGTTGGAGACAGAGTGTATCTCAAGGTCTCGCCTTGGAAAGGAGTCCTTCACTTTGGAAGAAAAGGGAAGTTAGCTCCTTGATTTATAGGGCCTTATCCAATCATTGAACGGGTTGGAAAGGTAGCCTATAGACTAGAGTTACCACCAGAATTACAAAAACTACACCCTGTGTTTCACATTTCTATGCTAAGGAAATGTCATCCTGATACTGAGTCAGTTCTACAACCTATGGAAGTAGAATTGAATGAAGATATAACTTATGAGGAAGGACTGGTGTCAATCCTTGATAACATAATTAAAAAGCTAAAGAAGAAAGAGATAAGTCTTGTAAAAGTTCTCTGGAATCACCGTGGTGTTGAAGAAGCCACTTGGGAACTAGAGGAAGAGATGAGAAGAAAATATCCTACTCTTTTCTCTTAATATGTTTTATCGATTTCGAGGACGAAATCCTTGTAAGGGGTGGATAATTTGTAACATCCCTGACCTGGGTTATGAATTAACCCTAGGTGTTTTGCCTAAGATATGTAATTAAATCCTTGTGATTCTCTTTTGGCATGTAATTAAGTTCCTAAGGAACATACATTTTCATTTATGTCCTTTTTAAACAATGATTGTAGTATTGTTTGGTAATACAGGGACCTATGTGCAAATTACCCAATTAGAGGGGTTAACTTGCAAATTACACAGGTTAAGATGTTCCTCTAATAAAGAGACATCATATGAAGGAATATGATGAGGTATGATGGATTTCCCAAGTATGGGCACCAAGGATAGGATTGAAAGTTGTTCTCCAACTTGCCATATCACTTGTGTAGCACTGATGTGCAACTAGGTACCACTCTTTTCTTGTGATGTCATAAGCTAGTTATGGACATTCACTGCCAATGTGACATGGGACCTATAGGGTCATACACATAGGATTAACCTGGAAGAGGAGTTTATCCATGAATGATGTTTAGATTGATTACTAAAGTGTTTAGGTACTCCATCAAACATTCAAGATACTTGACTCTGAATCATCAAGTTCAAGTGTTGAACCAACTGATTAGAGTGTCAGATTGATTGAGAACTAAATTGGCTGAGTTCTGCACAATCTGGACCACCAACCGATCGGTTCACTGGGTGAACTGATCGGCTCATGGTCAGTGGGATGACCGGTTCACTCTAGTGAACCAAATCGGTTCAACTGGATCAAACAAGAAGTGTTAGGTTTCCCCAGTTTGTGAGAAAAGTTTTTCATTTCACAAGTCCAATTTGATTGGGACAAGAATTGATCTTCACATTAATTTGAAATGAAATAGGAAAGTCAATTGCAGGAAAGTCTGTCTTGTGAACCGACTGGTTCACACAACCAACCAACTGGTTTACTAGTAAAACAACTAGTTTTCCTGCCAAAATGCAAATTATTCATGGAAAATCTGGACCCTTCTACTCCTGCATAGACTGGGAACCCTGACCCTGCCCTCTACTATAAATAGTGAGGTACATGGGCTTCTACAGACACACAACAGACAACATTTCAGAATGAATTTTGAGAAATAGTTGCTCTGCAAAGTTGTTGTCCTCTCTGGTTCTGGTAACCAAGCCCCTGTTTGGGAATGGACTGGGATTATTGAGATTATGAAATCCGGACTGGGATTAGTCCAATCATCATCCGGATTGGGATTGGGGTTCCCCACTTGGCCCTATTTGGCAAACCAATCCGACTGGCCTCGTAACTTGTGTTTTTCAGTCTGCTATATAAAACAAAATACACAAAAGCCAGAGCCTAATCCGGACTGGGATTTCTAATCCTACTGCTGGCAGGAGTGAGATAGTCCAGCTTTTGGGATTACGGAATCTCAAAATGGGGATTCTAGCCAAACGTGTAAGTGCAGAACTGGACTGGATCAGGACTGGATTTGCTGCTGTGGCGCAGACGTGGCGCAGACGTGGCCTAATAAGACAAAACCCAATCCCATCCTGGTCCGTTTCCAAACAGGGGCCAAGAGATCCTAAGCAAGTTCCGCCCAAACAGGGAGGAGGCACAACGAGGGAAAGATAACTACATAAAAACAACTAGTTGTGGGAGAGTGTGTTGGTGACTAGTACACCAACAAAAGGGGACAACTCCTTTTAGTTCTTTCTTCAGGATGATTAGGGTTCCCAGTAGTCCGTGTGGGCTATCTATAGAGGCGAGAGACTTCTGCCACTCAGGCGGATGATAGTCAATCACAGTCCAGGTCAAGACCAGGAGCTCCACAGACGCCGTCAAAGATAGGTGGTTGAAGACCGCACTTGCTGCGAGGTATAGTAGTTGAGCAAGACTCATGACCAGGTATAACTCGCTAAAATCATCCTTCCCATTACATATATGTTGATGCGATCTGCTGGTTATGGGTTTTATGGTCAAGTAATTTTTTTTATTTCCTCTGCCTACTCCGACCACGTAAAACCCAACAATAATAACAATCGTGAATAAAAAATGAAGAAAATATGAAACCTTTAAGGCTAGTGTGCCAACCCAGGGTGGGTCAACCCAAGAGTGGGAAGATGACCTATGGGGGAGGAAAAACCTTAGACCATGGGGTCAGGTTGTGACTAGAGATCCCAACTTCCTCATATGAACCATGAATGAACCTTAAGTTAGGACCTTCATTAGAAAGGAAAGTTGATTAAATCAATTTAAACTTTGAGATCACCTTAACTATCACCTAAAGGGTGGAGAATTAAGGATATAAAATATGAAAGCACATATATTGAGTATGATTCTTTAAACCCAAGTATGTCATCTCAGAGAAACATGAGGAAAAGTCACCGTGGGAGTGACTAATAGTATAAGACCGATCTTGAAAGAGAAAGTTTCCATGAGTCCAATGAGGGGACTTAAAATGAATAATGAGAATTATAAGAGATGGAGGAAGTCCAGTTTAAAGAATTACATATGAAGATAATGTGCTTGAAAATAGTTAAAGTTGTAACATCTCAAAGACACTCTTGGGAAGGATAGAGTCCTAAGTTAATCCTAAGGTCAAGTAGAATGTTTTAAAGGTACATAAGACAAATGAGATTAAGAGTTGATTGTGCCATTAAGCATAAGACCCTGTGGTTGGGAGGTAACGACTAGGTTTGCCCAAGGTCCCTGACTCAAGAGATTAACTACCTTCATGAAGATCATGTGGCCTGATGGGTGAATGTGAGAGTCACTCCCTGGATGCATAAGGAATATCACTCCAAAAGTACCTATACCCCTAGAGACCTCAAGGAAGTGGCTAAGGCTCTTAATAAATGAGATGTAAATATAAAAGATATAAAGAAGTCATGATTTGAGAGACATTGCACCGAAACTTAAGAGTGGGAATGGGGCACTTGACTTCACAAAATATAAGAATACTATGGAATTAAACGCAAGTATGTTTTAGAGTCATGTTGAGAGTAATTCAACTTAAAAATGTGAAGTGGAAAGATAGTGTGTGGATATACCATCTCTGCCCTTGAAATGGAATGAACTTTGTGTTTGGGCTGTAGTCGAATGCTTATTTCATCCCATTATGAGTGAGAGAGATTGGGTAAATGCATATTATTCTTAAAATTGAGATATATGAATGAATATCCTAAGTTGAAAATTTAACGAGATGACCTAGGGTTGGAGGCGTTACCTCACCCTTATGTGGAAACAAATGATCAATAGGTTGCAAATCTAGGTTAAAAGATATTCACAAAATGAAAATGATATCACAAAATGAAAATGGAATCATTAAGAGATGATAGTATGCAAATACTAAGGATGTGGATGTACCCTGAATTGAATTTGGGTATCAATCCTAGTAATAATGTGAGGAATTTGTATATCAATAAGAGATGTAAAAGACATATAAGAAAATATACTAATCCCAAGTTGTGAAATCAAGTTGAGTTATCATTAACCTTAATCTTATTAGGTTTGAATTTTGAGAACAAAATTTATTTTAAGGAGGGGTGAATGTAATATCCTCAATTTTTTGAAATTGTATTGTATAAAAAAATTAATTAATAAATTACCTAATAGTATTATTGGTGGAATAATAATGTTACATGCCTTTGGAGCGTGGGTGCTCGTGGCACAAGATAAATAAGTAGAAGGAATCTATACATGAATAAATAATCATGGCTTTTGTTATGATAAATATAATAATTGTCAAGGTTCCAAAACAAAATAAAATACATGGTAATTTCGATAATTAAAGGAACAATTACCTTATCGAGAGCGGCAGCACAATGGTTAAGGCATCAAATGAGAATATTTTATCTTAACTTGAAAATAATATATAAATGGAAGAGAATTCTTGAAAGTGGGAGAAAAAAATAGTTTTCCATAAGAGAATGGTATCATTTTAAATAATCTTTGAAAAGAGCATGTTTTGTATGGGAAAGATATCTCATTAGATCCCAATTAATATAATTGGAAAAGGTTTTAATGGGTTGCCATGAAATGTGGATAATTAGTTTAAAGGATATTCCAAGGAAAGAGATAAAAGAATAATCTAGACCCCAATCCATAAAGGGGTTTCCTAATAGACTAATGATCTTGTTACCCAATATGTGACTCATGATCCATACACCTTCCTTCATGGCATTTTGATTTACCAAAAGCTTTACTTTTTGTGAAGAGGTTTAGTTTAGCCGAGTTTCTAAAAGAATTATTAGTTTCGAAAACTATGTAACCCTAAGGAGATTACATAGCCGGATGGTTGTTAATTAATAGGATTAATCTCTCTTGCTCCCAAGAAGGAAACATCGAACCGCTGCGCATGCACCTTCCTTTCCTTCTCTTCTTCGTCATTCTTCTCATAACCCTTGAAGCCATGCATACAACCTATTTAAGGGAGACGATAGGGAACCACCCCTCCTATGACCTTAATAAACACGATTAGTGTCGTCACTATTTCTGACCTCCAATGAATCAAAGCAACCTATGGCCCAAGGATTGTTCCCCCTCCATGAAGTACTCAGGGATGTCGTCGCCATGCAAGGCGCTGGGCAACACACCAGTCAAAGGCAGATTGGGGCTACAGATAGTAGGGGTAGGATGACGCCCCTCTACTGATGAAGACTGGCTGCGGAAAAGGAATCCTGGCGGGTGAAGGGAAGACAACTGGCGGTCAAGGAAGGAGGGGTATCTTGCTGATATCGGCAGTGTTGTCTCTCCCAGAGACTGTGTGCGGCGACGCCCAGTGCGGCCAGTGTCGCGAAGGGAAGGTTGGAGACGACCCCGGGACGTTGCAACAACGTTGGTGGAAGAAGGTGCAGCGCCAGAAGACGCCGTCCTTGGCGACCTGGAAGCTGGGGTTTAAAGAATCATTGCACGGCGCTGTGGTTGCCGCTAACGGCCGCTTGCGTCTGCGTGGAGGAAGCCCTCGCGAGAAGACGAAGGCAGAGAGAGAGAGAGAGAGAGAGAGAGAGAGAGAGAGAGAGAGAGAGAGAGAGAGAGAGAGAGAATCACGTATGGCAGAAAGGGAAGCAGACTGGACGATCAGCAACCTCAACCTTGCTGGATGGTGCTGGAGGAGGCACCGTGGACGCCTGCAGTCGGACTTCGCGTGCGAGAATAGAGCGGAGGGTTAGAACCCTTGACCCGGCTCGTGTGGGGGAAAGAAAAGGCCCTGCACCGGACGGTTCAGGCTCAGCCTAGGTGCGAACCACAAAATTTCGTCCAACTATGTTATGAATCCTGAGAAGAATGACCAATGGGAAGCTGCCACGTCAGCTATACCGTAGGTATTTTACTTTTAGTAAGTTAAAACTTTCAATAATCAAAGAAATTGCCACGATGCTAGGAAAATAGTAAACTTACATCTGCTTTCTTTTCCAAAAGTAGTACAAAGAGGGTTTAAGTGGTGATTAAAGCATAAAAACCGTAGATTTGTGTAATAAGATGTTTGAATATGCTAAATATGTTTCCTTTACTATAATAACTGATATTGTTGAACAAAATGATAAATCAAGATGAACATGGATACAGGGGAATCAAACATAATGACAACTCCAGGACAAGGAAACCTAAACCCTAGACCACGACCTAAGTTAGGTTTAATAAGAATACCATGAATATATAGTGACACATATGTAGTATGCATGTTTCAGATACTATCGATGTATTGTGGATGATGATTGGATTTCATAAAAAATAAACTTCAAATATTCTACATGAATTCTGCATGGCAGAGGTACGCATTTACATTTATGGTTACATGTATCGACTTTCGACGTTTCCCGAGGTATCTCGAAGATTGAATGAATGATATATGCTGGATGTTTATTTACTTCATCCAAATTATAAAGCCCCTATGAGTATCACATAAAGTAAATGATGATATTCTAAACCCTAAGTTACGTTGGTCAAAGGATAATACACATAAGTCCAATGATGGATAGTGGTTACACCTGAGATAGTAGACCAAGTATGGGTCAGAATATAAAAAAAAATACAAGTTCTTATGTGCAAGTAAATGATGGTTGAATATATGCATTTGTGATTATTGAATGAACCCACGCACCAGTATATAAATATGTTGACCATGTTTTGTTTGTCAGCATTTTAGGTAGTTGATACACAAGATACAAATATGAAGATAAAGATGAAATCAATGGAAGGTATTAAAGCTATTGTTATAACCTCAATTTCTTAAGAATGTAATAAAAGATGTAATTCTTTTTTAATGAATAATTGAAATCTATTTCTTTGAGTTGTGATGGATTTCGTGTGAAATGGCCTTAATTGATTGATAATGGGCCTTGTTGGCCTTTGAGCCCAATTGAAAAGAAAAGAGAAATAAAAAGGAAAAATATTTGATTAAATAAAAGGAGAATATGTGAAATAGAAATAGATAAGAGATTAAAGGCAAGTAAATATTCTCCAATATGGGAATTTGTGCCTTTAGGTTTTCTTGAGGTCCAAGGGACCCAAAACAACAAGAAAATAGCAAAGGGAAAAGAAATACCAATTAATTTTGGATTAAGTAAAGGATAACTTAGGAGAGAAGGAAGCCTTCTCATCCATTGTAATTTGTTTCCAAAATTTTGTACAAAGCTAGATAATGTAAAGAAAAATATTTCCTTAAAATGTGAGACAAAAAGGAGTTATGGTTTGGGAGATATCAATTTCTCAAGTTATCTCTAAAATAAGGCTTTAATTTGGCAATTGAAAAAGGTATTTCCTTTTGGACTGATCACGAGCAATGGGAACCGTTGGATCTTGATCCAACTCTGGACACTCATCGTCTAAGTCCCACTGGGACTGGGACTGGGACTTGTGAGTTATAAAGGGACTTTCCCTCTCAAATTTCTCATGATCCAGAGATTATGCAAAATAGTTGTTCTTTCCTTTGAATTCGGGAGTGAAAGACAAAGGAAACCGACCCTACTTTGTAGGGGTTTGGCCGCCTGTTGGGAAAATCCCCAATATGGCAGGACCTTGCCTCTGATCCTATATATAGGGGAGGGTTTGTGAGTGCTCCAGTGTGCAAAACATTTCCTTAAAATGTGAGACAAACATTTCCTTAAAATGTGATCCTAGATAATGTAAAGACAAACATTTCCTTAAAATGTGAGACAAAAAGGAGTTATGGTTTGGGAGATATCAATTTCTCAAGTTATCTCTAAAATAAGGCTTTAATTTGGCAATTGAAAATGGTATTTCCTTTTGGACTGATCGCGAGCAATGGGAACCGTTGGATCTTGATCCAACGCTGGACACTCATCGTCTAAGTCCCACTGGGACTGGGACTTGTGAGTTATAAAGGGACTTTCCCTCTCAAATTTCTCATGATCCAGAGATTATGCAAAATAGTTGTTCTTTCCTTTGAATTCGGGAGTGAAAGACAAAGGAAACTGACCCTACTTTGTAGGGGTTTGGCCGCCTGTTGGGAAAATCCCCAATATGGCAGGACCTTGCCTCTGATCCTATATATAGGGGAGGGTTTGTGAGTGCTCCAGTATGCAAAACAACCAACCCAAACGCTGTAGATTGTTACAAGGAACAATTACATGCCTCCAATTGCTTACTTCACCTTGACCTACACCCCTGTATCTGCGGCAAACATCGCCAGAGTCTGGCGAGTAGGAGGGCATCATGGTGCATCCTTGGCAGGATATGGCACCCACAGGCGGGTTCGGCAGAGGGAGACGAATCTACCTGACTCATTGGCCCATTTGTAGGAGGACAAGATCGAGGAGTCAACACTTGATTTGACCACAGATCTGTTGCGCTCAGACGCAAGGTTGAAGACGAAGGCCTTTAATCTTTTACATTTTTGCCCCTCACTTCCTTCTACTGGATCAAGGTTAGTTTTGTCCTTCACCTGCTTCTAATCATTTAAGCACGTGCAATTCCTGGGAACTGGATCCTGGGTGGACCAGCGTACCACGGATCAGGCGACAATCATTTTTCTAAAATTAGTAATTAAATCGATTAAAAAGGGTTTTCTTATAAAAATCATAACTCTTTCTAGAAAACTCAGACGGGAAAAGTACATACATGAAAAGTGATCAGAAAAATAAGAGGAATAAATTAAAAATGGTTTGAAAGACTAAATCCATCTCTTTTAACAAAAGTGTATTATTTTGATGAAAAGGGTGTTAATTTGTGGATAGAAACCCTAATTGTTAACCAAGGATAAATTTAATATTGCAAATAGATTAATTTGATCATCATTAACTTGATTAATGGTAAAGCTGGATTTTAACCTAATTTGATGATGGAATTGCAAGAATTACAATTTTAAACCTAATGTTGTAATTAATATCCTTAGAAACCCTATGTGAAGAAAAAGGGGAAGAAAAGATACAGTTAATCTGAAAATTAGGGTTTTGTGTGTTGGTATATGTATGCCCATAGAGCCATCCCAAGCGATTGCATAGAGTCAGATATTAATTAATCAATTAATGTGATTATTTGGTTAATTAATGAATTCTAGAAAATTCTAATTAATCCACGAGCGTTTTAATTAACGCAACGTTTCTGTTTACCGATGGGTTTAGGAAACCCGACTTCCCTTCGTATCCTATTTAAAGGAGGATTGACGACTGATATCAATATAAGATATCGAGAGACACTTTTATTTTATGATCACGTATGTAAACCCTAGCCGTTGTCGTCCTTAGGAGAGAAAGGAGACCAACGCGCCGCTAGCACGCCGCCGCACAGTCACGACTCCTTCCCGCCGGCTTAAGAAGCACAACGTGGACTTCCAATCCATCCGCGTGGATGAAGTAGAGACGCAAATGTAGAGATGCCTACGTTCGGAGGGCATCAACTACCATCTGTGTGATTTACAAGCTGCGTACGTCACCGCACGAAAGGAACGCGCTGGATCTTCCTGCGACAGCGAACATGAGAGGAGTTCCGTCTGTGTAGGTCAGCAACATTGCACCTTCGTGCAGCGGGACATCACCAGACTTGCTCGGCGATAAGGTATATCCTGCAAACACTCCTTCCAAACACGTTGTTGTCGACGAGATCCTGTTACGAGTTACATGGATTTTATTGCTTCCGTTGCGCATGTTTTCTCCACAAAACCCAACATTGTGGTCCAAACCTGATCTTAGGATCTTAAAGGAAAATAATTTGAGAAAATTAGGGTTTGATGGATATTTTGATAAAAGCAAGGTAAAAGTAGTAAAAAGGAAGTGAAACCCTAATTATGGTCAAAACCCTAAAAAGGGCTAGTAACCCTAGGACACAATTAGGCCTATTAGACTTGGATACCATGATCCATGATAGAGAATATTGGATGTATATTTTAGGGCCAAATTGTGTGCTTGCTTGCTTGATTCTAGATTACTTGCTTGTTTGGATTAATTCTCCATTCAAGACAACTTGACAGGTATGTGGTTAATTATGGTTAATCGTTTTAGTTTCCCGAAGATTTTCCAGATGAATTGATCACATTGATTGCAATTAACCAGTTTGGATGTTCATAATTGCAAATTATAAAGTCACTATGATTATCACAACTATAAATAAAGTGTGTATTCTCGCACCTACATGCCACCCTGATGGATGGTGCAAGAAGATCAAGCCCAGGAGGGAAGACCAGTGGGCACCATGAGAGGTGACCCCAGACACGAAGCTTGAGAATGAGAAGGTGGTCTATGTTGCATGAATAAAGGGCACCATGAGAGGTGACCCTAGGCACCAAGCTCGGGATTGAGAAGGTGGCCTTAAGTCAAACCCTAAAGAGGGTATTCCAAGGTTAGGGCAAAAGCGGTGGAGATTGACACATTGAAAATGTAAATTTACTTGTTAATTACCTTGGTTGTGATAATTAGTTTGTTAGCCATATTTGTGAACTTTTGGTTGTCCCCACATACCGACATATTCTTATATGCTGACTGTTGTTTTGTTTGTCGGCATTTTAGGTACAACCCCGAAATGAACAAATAGTAAAGTGACACATTGTGAAAATAAGAAATAAAGTGCAAGGATGATTAGATAGAATAATTCAAGTTGTGGATAAATAGATTCCCAAAGTTTTAAAAAGGTATGCAAAAATTTTATTCTATACCCATTTTCAGTTTAGTTGGTGAAATTTCTTAATTATTATTGATTAATTGTCGAACCTTTGATCCAGTTTATTGGGATAATGACACTGACCTTTTGGTCTCCCTTAAGTGGGGGTCACCGGGAGGCGGGTTATTACAATTGGTATCAGAGCATAGGTTCCTCACTTAATCTTTAATAATTATTAAATTTTACAAATTCCATAGAACTGAGGGAATTATTAGAGGATTTTCCAAAAGATAGAGGTGTCTAGAAAAGGATCACTTCTAGGGGCTGGCAATATTTTCCTTCACACTACTAGTAGGAATACGAGGACTCCTAGATTGTGTGACTGCCTGGCCAATGTCTTTGGATTTGACTCAAAATAAGATACCTTTAGGAATCTCTCATCTTGATTCAGCCCTTCTCAACTCAAATTCTATTAAGGATTTCAAGGACTAGGATTTTCTCTCTCTTCCTCACCCTCTTGAGGTATGGGTAAGGTTGATAAGGTTTAAGGAATCCTCCACCAAAGTAATAAAAGATACATAATTAAGATGTCATCGACATAAGTATAATTAGTTAAATATAGACTAAAGGTCTATTTGTGTGCTTATGTAGATGGCTTGTACCAAGACTGTGGCTATTCCAGTTACCACCAATAGTGGTGGGCCTCCCCGGAAAGAGAATGTGTCTTCTAAGAAAAGAAAGTGATACCATGGTGGTGAAAACTCAAAGAAGAGAAAGAGACCTGAAGGAACTGCTCATGAGGACCCCAACCCTGACCCGATACCCTTGAGCAACCTTGAGCAAGAGGAAGGACCAGGATATGAGGAACAATATGAGTACAAGGAAGTTGCTTAGATGGAGGAGGACCAGTCTGGTGGTCCGAAACCGATCGTGGTAGTTCACACTACAGAATGGATGGAGCAGAAGAAACGGCTGACTGAGGCTATCCTTGCCTTAGCCCTCAGGGACATAGCTAGAGATGAGAATGGTGAGCCAGTGCTTGTTCGTCGTCGACTGGGAGCCACCATCTCGGACATTGTCAAGCTAAACATCGAGAAGTTTTGCGGAGAAGATAAGTTTGTAGTGGTCGACAAGGTGGAAGCTTGGCTGCTTGCAGTCGAGAATGGATTTTGTATGCTTGAAGTACAACCAAATAAGAAGGTTTTGTTTGCTACTCACCTTTTGGAAGGTGCAACCAAGTTATGGTGGGAGAACCATATCACAGGAAGAGACCTAAGTGAAGAACCGATGGTGTGGATCGATTTCAAGACCATCTTCACTGCCAGATTCTTCCCCATTTCAGCCAAAAAGGAGAAAGAAAGAGAGTTCACTAACATGACTCAAGGAAGATTTTTAGTTGCGGACTTTGGTCGCAAGTTCTGCATCCTGGAATGCTTCGGGCACATGATGGATGAAGAAAGAAGGGTGGACCACTTCATCGAGAGTCTGCACCCTGCCATCAAGCCACATGTGATGGCTAGTAAGCCAAAGACCTTCTCTAAAGCCTACAACACTGCCTTGGACATGGAAAGGACGATGATGCCTATACAGAATCCCTCCAAAGGATCCCCGCACAGGGGCGCTGCCCCTGTGTACCCCACATAGTCTGTGTGGGAGTCAAAAATTTATTTAATGGGGAATGTCCCACATTAAAAGTACTATAATTTTAATATGTATATACGTATATGTAGATATACCTATGATAGCATACACGTCGCCTTTAAAATCTGTTTTATGTGGTGAATGCATCCACGCTTATGGCCTAGTATCCCCTTTTGTGAATGCATGTGGATGTCGATCTTGTGGATATGTTTGTTTGTGAATTCTATGGATGTATAATGGATACATATGGATCCTTTATATAAAGTATTCAGCTTGCATGTCGAGCCTCATCTCTTATTTCAAAGTGTAATTAATTCTTTCCTTTTATATTTGTGCTCATATGATGTAATAGAGATAGGATTAGTTTTAGTTTTTGTAAACTTGATGTAAGGAGGCCACTTGAAGATCCAAATCCAAGGAGTGTCCATGGAGAAGCACCATGAAGATCTAATTCCAAGGAGCAACCTGAAGATCCAACTCCAAGGAGCGTCCATGGAGAAGCAACAAGAAGATCCAATTCCAAGAAGCAACTTGAAGTTCCAACCTCACGAAGCATCCATGAAGTTGTTCATTGTAATGTTGATCATTACAGGCTTACATGTTGATTCACAGGTGTTGCATGAGATACATAAGACCATAGGTGGACTGTAATCCTTTGTTGCTCCAAAGGATTACAATAGTATGGCCATAACCGATGTATTTGTGTTTATGATTGCATGTCTATCGTTTGTGGTTGTGGATATAGTAGTATATGATATGTACTATAAGTATGTGGTGTTTAGATATGTATATGTATTAATAAAATCCCTCAATTAATAATATTAAGTTTAAGTTTCCTTCCATAAAGCAACACACATGAAAAGCTTGATCGACTATGTGTGGGCACGCCTCTGCATGGTACACTGTCTATCTCGTGGAAGTGTGATGGTGGGTGTGTGGGTCTACCTCCGCAGGGTGCACACTCATCGTGTTGGCTTATGGGTTGGACTTAACTAGGGAACCTTGATAGGATCAAGTACCTAGAGGAACACAGATGCATCATGGCAAGGAGTTGTGCATGATCATCTATCCAAGAGTTGCTTATGATGCAATTGGAAAAAATTGCCTACCTTAGTATTTGGTCTTTGACGCCGACGTTGGCTGGGCATTGATCCAATTATTTTGGATCTTGGCTCACTAGAAGGTTGTGTGTTGCAATCTTTTGAGTTGATAGTTAGGGCTATCAATTTGAATAAAATAGTGCGAGCATAATTAATTAAAGGCCTAATTAAACTCGTTTATCAAATCTTTACAAGTCAAAATGTTTTGAACTAAATGCAAATTTTTCTTTTGTAGCAATCAAATGGCAAACAACTCTCACACTTTCTCGTTGTGATCGGTCCTTGAGAAGGACAAACTCACCGGAACCAACTTTCAAAACTGGTTTAGGACGCTGAGAATTGTTCTCACACATGAGCGTAAGCTCTATGTCCTTGAAACACCAGAGCCAGCGGAGCCCGCCGTAAATGCGCTCAAGGATGAAAAGGATGCTTACAAGAAGCACCTTGATGATTCTGTGGATGTCAAGTGCCTGATGTTATGCTCAATGAACTATGAGTTGCAAGAGCAGCATGAGAACATGAATGTCATGGAGATGGTAACACATCTCAAGAACATGTATCAACATCAAGCAAGACATGAGAGATATGATGTCTCAAAGGCTTTGTTCAAAAGCAAGATGAAAGAGGGAGACTCAGTTGGCACCCATATACTCACCTTGATTGGGTACGTGGAAAGCCTATCCAAGCAGGGATTTCCCCTAGGTCAAGAGTTGGCCACAGATGTGATTCTACAATCGTTGCCTGAATCATATAATTATTTTGTCATGAACTACAACATGAACAATTTTGACAATTTGTTGTCAGAATTGTTGGGCATGTTGAGGATAGCTAAAGCACAGATGAAGAAAGACAAGCCCAAGTCTGTGATGGTGATCAACAAGGCAAAGGGAAAGTCAAACGGAAAAGGCAAGGCTGAGAAAGGTTCTAAAGCCAGGCAGAAGCCAAAGTCATCCGCGCTCAAAGCTAAAGGTGGGGTCTCCAAAGAAGGCAGTTGTCACCATTGTCACCAGTCTTGAATTGGAAAAGAAACTATCCTCTCTACCTGGAGGAACTAAAGAAGAAGAAGTAGGGGATAGAGATCTCCACTTTAGGTATATACATTATTGAGATAAACTTAAATACTTCTTCATCATGGGTACTGGATACCAGATGTGGATCTCACATATGTTCTAATATGCAGGATCTGATAAGAAGTAAGCCTTTACGAAAGGGCCAAGTCAAGCTGCGGGTTGCTAATGGAGCAAGAGTTGCTGCCACCGTAGTTGGAGTTATTAGTTTATCTTTGCCAACGGGCCTTGTAATAGAATTAGGGAATTTCTATTATGTACCTGCCATTAATAGAAATATTATTTCTGTATCTTGTATGGACAAGAGTGGATTTGAATTTCACATTAAGAATGGAATTATTTCTATTTCTAAAGATGAGATCTTTTATGGCAATGCCCCTATGTCTTATGGTATCTACTTGTTAGAACTTGAGACTAGCATAGAGAACGTAAATACTAAAAGGTTAAAACTTGACAACTCAAACAAAACATTCTTATGGCATTGTCGTCTTGGGCACATAAACGAGAAGCGCATATTTAGACTCTATAAGGATGGTCATCTAGACTCTTTTGATTTGGAACCATTAGAGACATGTGAGGCATGTTTATTAGGGAAGATGACCAAAACTCCTTTCACTGGACACAGTGAGAGAGCCAGTGATCTGCTAGGGCTCATACATACTGATGTATGTGGACCTTTTATATCAAATGCTAGAGGAGGCTATCAATACTTCATTACCTTCACTGATGATCTCAGTAGGTATGGCTATGTATATCTTATGAAACACAAGTCAGAAACTCTTGAAATGTTCAAGACTTTCATGAATGAAGTAGAGAAGCAACTTGGTAAGAGTATTAAAGCACTACATTCAGAATGAGGTGGCAAATACTTAAGCTAAGAGTTTGAGGACCTTCTGAGAGACCGTGGTATTGTATCACAATGGACTCCACCTGGTACACCACAACATAATGGTGTGTCAGAAAGAAGGAATGATACATAATTAGACACGGTACAATCAATGATGAGTTCAGCCGAACTTCCAATATCGTTATGGGGATATGCTCTTGAAACTGCAACATTTACACTTAACCGTGTACCCTCCAAATCGGTTCAAAACACACCATATGAGATATGGAATGGGAATCGTCCCAATTTGTCTATGTTAAAGATTTGGGGATGTGAAGCTTATGTTAGGAAACAATTTCTTGAAAAGCTTGGACCCAAATCAGAAAAATGCTATTTTGTTGGATACCCCAAGGAAACTCGGGGATACTACTTCTATACACCAATTGATAACAAAGTGTTTGTTGTTAGGACTGATGTATTTCTTGAAAAGGAATTTATTTCCAAAGGAATTAGTGGGAGGAATGTAGAGCTCTAAGAAGTTCAAGACCAACAAGAAATCAGAGAACCTGAGGACGTACATAAGGAACATGAAGACTCACAAATTGTTGTGGAATTTCAAGTTCCAAATGTAACACATGAACCTCGTAGGTCTAGTAGGACATGACTTGAGCCTGAGAGATTTGGATTTCTTGTGACTCAAGACAGTGATGAATTGGGCATAGCAGATGAGCCAACTTCCTATCTAGAAGCTACTAAGGGACCAGAATATGAGAAATGGCTCGAAGTCATGAGATCTGAGATGGAATCCATGTACACCAACAAGGTATGGACCTTGGTGGATCCACCCGAAGGGGTAAAACCCATAGGGTGCAAGTGGGTCTTCAAGAAGAAGACTGACATGGATGGAAATGTTCAAACCTATAAAGGTAGATTGGTTGCGAAAGGATTCCGTCAAATTCAAGGTGTTGATTATGACGAGACCTTCTCACCAGTTGCCATGGTTAAATCCATCGGGATCATGCTTGCCATTGCATCTTATCATGACTATGAGATTTGGCAGATGGATGTTAAAACAACATTCCTTAATGGGAATTTACTCAAGGATGTGTACATGACACAACCTGAGGGTTTTATCAATCTAAAGGTAGCCAATAAAGTTTGTAAGCTACAAAGATCAATCTATGGATTGAAACAAGCATCTCAGAGCTGGAATCTATGTTTTGATGTAGTCAAAAAGTTTGGCTTTAGTCAAAATGAAGATGAACCTTGTGTTTACAAAAGGGTTAGTGGGAGCACAATTGTATTTCTCATATTGTATGTGGATGACATACTATTGATGAGAAATGGCATCCCTACTCTTCAGATAGTAAAAGGTTGGCTAGGGAAGACCTTCTCTATGAAGAATTTAGGCGAAGCATCCTATATACTAGGGATCAAGATCTATAGAGATAGATCTAGAAGGCTTCTAGGCCTAAGCCAGAGCACATACATTGACAAGGTGCTAAAGAGGTTTAGCATGGAGGGTTCTAAGAGAGGTAACTTGCCCATGTCCCATAGGGCTACAATCTCTAAAGCCCAGTGTCCTAGTTCATGTGATGAACGGGCACACATGAGTAAGATTCCATAAGCATCAGAAATTGGATCTATCATGTACACAATGTTATGTACTCGTCCTGATGTGTCGTATGCTTTGAGCATGACGAGCTGATATCAGTCAGATCCAGGTGAATGTCACTGGATAGCCGTAAAGAACATCCTAAAGTACTTGAGAAGGACTAAGGATCAATTCTTGGTATACGGTGGTGAGGAAGAACTCGTAGTAAAGTGTTACATCGATGCTAGCTTCCAAACTGACAAAGATGACTGCAGATCGCAATCTGGATTTGTGTTTTGCTTGAACAACGGAGTTGTGAGCTGGAAGAGTTCCAAGCAAGAGACGGTTGCGAATTCTACAACAGAGGCCAAATATATTGCCACATCTAATGCTGCAAAGGAAGCTGTGTGGATCAATAAGTTCATTTATGAACTTGGAGTGGTTCCAAGCGCTAGTGATGCAATTGAGTTGTTTTGCGACAACAATGGAGAAATTGCATAGGCTAAAGAACCAAGATCACACCAACGTTCCAAACAAATTCTATGGCGGTTCCATCTCATACGAGAGATTGTACAATGAGGAGATGTCAAGATTTGTAGAGTACCTACAGAAAGCAATGTGGCTGACCCACTCACAAAGGCACTTTCACAGCAGAAACATGAAAAACATGTTCGTTCACTTGGATTGAGATTCATGAGTGATTGGGTATAAGTGTAAGTGGGAATCTATTGGTATGTATGCCCATAGAGACTATCATTCGATGATTGTAATGGGATACTATGTAAACGATTTGTAATACTACATTGATCATATCAATAAAGGCAAGTTTCCAATCTATATGTTTGTGTTTTATATTGTGAGATGACCATAAAACTTATAGTTGTCTACAGAATAATATACTCAATGACATATGTCTTGGGGTTGATGACCTGAACAGTGAGATCATATGTATGCTAAGAGTATGTATTCTTGTTTTGACCCTAATCGGTTGTTATTGTGGAAATATCCATAGACATCAATAACACATAAGATTAGAATGTATGTTGGTTGATGGAAGAATCTCATTATCCATGATATGGATATATCAAGACAAATACATAGGTACTTGTTCGAGAACAATGTATCGGATAGACCCACCTTGAGAGTGACACATGGATACCATGATTGGTAGTTAGAGTCACATCTCATAATGATGGTGGTGATTGTGGTTCTTAGACCTGAAGTCACTACACTTATCACATGTTGTTCAGTGTACTTTGACATCATCAAACATGGTCCCGAATAAGGATTTCCATAAAGATGGTGCTTGGGTGCACTGTGACACATGGGGATGACTGTGAGTGATGTAGATGGAATTTGTCCTTCCTAATAGAGTTTGATATTCCGGCCACTTGATAAGTGAGACTGAGAAATGCATGGCCATGTTGATGTGAGTCAATATGTGATATTGATCTTACATATATCTCAGACAGTCTGCTCTAGTTCAAGGAACATGGATTGAACATTGAAAAGGATAACGATTCCATGACTCGAGTTCAATCCGGATATCAATGACAAAAGAACTATACAATCATTGTAACACCAGTCATGAATGATAGGTCAAGTTGTTCTCCAACTTCTCCAATTACTTGGGTTGAAATGAAGTCTTGCTAGATACCAATCATTGCTTGTGAAATCATAATATGATTATGGATATCACTGCCAATGTAATTTGGAGCCTACCAGGTCACACACAAAGGATGTGTTGGAATATGAGTATAATTGTGGATTTGATTGGAATTGCTCCGAATCACATTGATTACTAAAGTGTTTATGTAATGGATTAGAATAATATTGGAGTGACTAGCTCTAAGTGCAAGTGGGAGTCTATTGGTATATGTATGCCCATAGAGCCATCCCAAGCGATTGCATGAACTCAGATATTAACTAATCAATTAATGTGATTATTTGGTTAATTAATGAATTCCAGAATATTCTAATTAATCCACGAGCGTTTTAATTAACGCAACGTTTTTGTTTACTGATGGGTTTAGGAAACCCTACTTCCCTTCGTATCCTATGCAAAGGAGGATTGACGGCCGATATCTATATAAGATATCGAGAGACACTTTTAGTTTATGCTCACGTACGTAAACCCTAGTCGTCACAGTCCTTAGGAGAGAAAGGAGAGCAACGAGCCGATAGCACGCCGCAGCACAGACACGACTCATTCCCGCCGGCTTAGGAAGCGTGACGTGGAGTTCCAGTCCATCCGCGTGGATGAAGTATTGACGCAGACGCAGAGAGGCCTGCGTTCGGAGGACATCAACGACCATTCTTGCGATTTATGAGCCGCGTATGTCACCACACGAAAGGAACGCGTCGAATCTTCTTGTGACATCGAACGGGAGAGAAGTTCCATCCGTGTAGGTCAGCAGTGTTGCACCGTCGTGCAGTGGGACATCGCCGGACTTGCTCTGTGATAAGGTATATCCCGCAAACACTCCTTCCAAATACATTGTTGTCGACGAGATCCTATTTTGGGTTACGTGGATTTTATTGCTTCCGTCGCGCATGTTTTCTACACAAAACCCAACATTGTGGTCCAAACCTGATCTTAGGATCTTAAAGGAAAATAAGATGAGAAAATTAGGGTTTGATGGATATTTTGATAAAAGTAAGGTAAAAGTAGTAAAAAGGAAGTGAAACCCTAATTATGGTCAAAATCCTAAAAAGGGCTAGTAACCCTAGGACACGATTAGGCCTATTAGACTTGGATACCATGATCCATGATAGAGAATATTGAATGTATATTTCAGGGCCAAATTGTGTGCTTGCTTGCTTGATTCTGGATTACTTGCTTGTTTGGATTAATTCTCCATTCAAGATAGCTTGACATGTATGTGGTTAATTATGGTTAATCAGTTTAGTTTCCTGAAGGTTTTCCAGACGAATTGATCGCATTGATTGTAATTAACCAGTTTGGATGTTCATAATTGCAAATTATAAAGTCACTATGATTATCACAACTATAAATAAAGTGTGTATTCTCGCACCTACAGGCCACCCTGATGGATGGTGCAAGAAGGTCAAGCCCAGGAGGGAAGACCAATGGGCACCATGAGAGGTGACCCCAGACACCAAGCTCGAGAATGAGATGGTGGTCTATGTTGCATGACTAAAGGGCACCATGAGAGGTGACCATAGGCACCAAGCTCGGGATTGAGAAGGTGGCCTAAAGTCAAACCCTAAAGAGGGTATTCCAGGGTTAGGGCAAAAGCAGTGGAGATTGACACATTGAAAATTTAAATTGACTTGTTAATTACCTTGGTTGTGATAATTTGTTTGTTAGCCATATTCATGAACTTTTGGTTGTCCCCACATACCGGCGTATTCTTATATGCTGACTGTTGTTTTGTTTGTCAGCATTTTAGGTACAACCCCAAAATGAACAAACAATAAAGTGACACATTGTGAAAATAAGAAAGAAAGTGCAAGGAGGATTAGATAGAATAATTCAAGTTGTGGATAGATAGATTCCCAAAGTTTTAAAAAGGCATGCAAAATTTTTATTTTATACCCGTTTTCAGTTTAGTTGGTGAAATTTCTTAATTATTATTGATTAATTGTCGAACCTTTGATCCAGTTTATTGGGATAATGACACTGACCTCTTGGTCTCCCTTAAGTGGGGGATATCGAGAGGCGGGGTCATTACAATTGGTATCAGAGCATTGGTTCCTCACTTAATCTTTAATAATTATTAAATTTTACAAATTCCATAGAACCGACGGAATTATTAGAGGATTTTCCAAAAGACAGAGGTGTATAGAAATGGATCACTTCCGGGGGCTGGCAATATTTTCCTCTGCACCGCTAGTCGGAATACGAGGACTCCCGGATTGTGTGACTGCCTGGCCAATGTCTTTGGATTTGACTCGAAATAAGATACCTTTAGGACTCTCTCATCTTGATTCAGCCCTTCTCAACTCAAATTCTATTAAGGATTTCAAGGATTAGGATTTTCTCTCTCTTCCTCACCCTCTTGAGGTATGGGTAAAGTTGATAAGGTTTAAGGAATCCTCCACCAAAGTAATAAAAGATACATAATTAAGATGTCATCGACATAAGTATAATTAGTTAAATATAGACTAAAGGTCTATTTGTGTGCTTATGTAGATGGCTTGTACCAAGACTGTGGCTATTCCAATTGCCACCAATAGTTGTGGGCCTCCCCAGAAAGAGAATGTGTCTTCTGAGAAAAGAAAGCAAAACCATGGTGGTGAAAACTCAAAGAAGAGAAAGAGACCTGAAGGAACTACTCATCAGGCCCCCAACCCTGACCTGATACCCTTCAACAACCTTGAGCAAGAGGAAGGACCAGGATATGAGGAACAATATGAGTACGAGGAAGTTGCCCAGATGGAGGAGGACCAGTGTGGTGGTCCAGAACTGATCGTGGTAGTTCATACTACGGAATGGATGGAGCAGCAAAAATGGCTGACTGAGGCTATCCATGCCTTAGCCCTCAGGGACATAGCTAGAGATGAGAATGGTGAGCCAGTGCTTGTTCATCCTCGACTGGGAGCCACCATCTCGGACATTGTCAAGCTAAACATCGAGAAGTTCTGGGGAGAAGATAAGTTTGAAGTGTTCGATAAGGTGGAAGCTTGGCTGCTTGTAGTCAAGAATGGATTCCGTATGCTTGAAGTACAAACAAATAAGAAGGTTTTGTTTTATACTCACCTATTGGAAGATGCAGCCAAGTTATGGTGGGAGAACCATATCACAGGAAGAGACCTAAGCGAAGAACCGATGGCGTGGACCGATTTGAAGACCATCTTCACTGCCAGATTCATCCCCGTTTCTGCCAAAAAGGAGAAAGAAAGAGAGTTCACTAACATGACTCAAGGAAGATTTTTAGTTGCGGACTTTGGTCACAAATTCCGCATCTTGGAATGTTTCGGGCACATGATGGATGAAGAAAGAAGGGTGGACCACTTCATCGATAGTTTTCACCCTGCCATCAAGCCACATGTGATGGCTAGTAAGCCAAAGCCCTTCTCTGCAGCCTACAACACTGCCTTGGGCATGGAAAGGATGGTGATGCCTGTACAGAATCCCTCCAAAGGATACCTGGGTTTCACTGAAGGAGCTCAAGGGAAGAGGAATAAACACAAGAAGGGACAGGGACTCAACCACAATAAAAGCAAGCATGGGCACAAAGGCAAGCCCCGTGGTCACCTCCAATAGTGTCACACCTGCAGACGGACACATCCTGGGAAGTGTCGTTTTGAGAAGAAGGTGTGTTTCAGATATCAACAAGAGGGACACTTCATTGCCAATTTCCCTCAGCCTGACCCAAGAGAAACTTTGGGGTCACAACCTGTTGCAGCACAACCAGTCGCTACAACACCTCTAGCCGGAACACCCCCAGCTGGAGAAAGTAGGCAAGCTAGAGTGTTCGCCATCGACAATGATGAAGCCGAAGCAAATGCTAATAGGATGATCGAGGATAATAACCCTTCAATGTTTTTCCTTTTAGTTCAGTAGATCATGTAATAACTTTCTGATGTGGTATAAACTATGTAGACCTGTTGAAAGTCATGGGGCAAAATGTAAAATCACTCTTTGATTTTGGTTCTACTAATACTTTTATTTCGAGAAATTTGGCAACTATGCTTTGTTTGGATATCAAGGATTTGGGTTATGTTCTACATGTCACAACCCCGAGTGGTCGTATTTATACCTCTCTTTTGAAAACCCCTATTTTTCCAGTTAAGTATCTGAACCATGAGCTTCCCACTGACTTCATCCTTCTCGATTTGAATGATTTTGATGTAATCATTGGTATGGATTGGCTTTCCACCTACAGAGCCCAGATTGACTGTAGAGAGAAGAAGATTCTTATTAGGAAGACCGACCATCCACAATTTACCATTTGAGGAAGGAAGGATGTGACAACCAACCTTTATGTATCCACTTTGAAAGCTGAACAAATGCTATCCAAGGGTTTTCGAGCCTACCTAGCCATAGTTATCGTACCTGAGGTTAAGGGGCGATCCTTAGAGGAGATAGAAGTGGTTCAGGAGTATGCGAATGTGTTTCCAGATGATCTACCAAGAATTCCCCCTGAGAGGGAGGTAGATTTCTCTATTGAGCTAGCTCCTGGGACTAACCCTATATCTAAGGCACCCTATAGAATGACCCCTGTAGAGTTGCTTGAGTTAAAAACCTAGTTGCAAGAGTTGTTGGATAAAGGCTTCATCCGACCAAGTACATCACCTTGGGGAGCACCGGTCCTCTCTGTAAAAAAGAAGGATGGGTCGCTTGAGATGTGTATTGATTATCAGATGACTAACCAGGAAACCATTAAGAATAAGTATCCTTTGCCTAAAATAGACGACCTGTTTGACCAACTCAAATCAGCTCAAGTCTTCTCCAAGATCGATTTGAGGTCAGGATACCACCAGGTGAGAGTAAGGAGTGAGGACATTCCTAAAACAGCTTTTCGAACCCGCTATGGCCACTATGAGTTTGTGGTCATGCCGTTTGGATTATCCAATGCACCTAGTGTCTTCATGAACCTCATGAATAATGTGTTCCAGCCTTTCCTTGACTCTTTTGTTATAGTGTTCATAGATGACATTTTGGTGTACTCGGATGACCTAGCCCAACACCGTGACCACCTGGGTAGAGTCCTTGATATCCTGAGAAAGCATAAGTTTTTCAGAAAGTTCTCAAAATGCAAGTTCTGGTTAGACCATGTCATGTTTCTTAGACACATCATCTCAGGAGGAACAATCGTCGTAGATCCAGCCAAAGTATCGGCAGTTCAAGACTGGACGACACCAAAGAACCCCTCCGAGATTCGCAACTTCTTGGGGTTGGCCGGATACTACCGTCGCTTCATCAAGGATTTCTCAAAGACTGCTTTGCCGCTAACCATGTTAACCCATAAGGATGTGAAGTTCGTGTGGTCTGACATATGTGAAGCTCGCTTCCAATAGTTGAAGGAAAAGCTGACCACCGCCCCTGTGTTGACTCTACCTTCTGGCAATGAGGGTTTCATGATATTCATTGATGCTTCTAAGATGGGACTTGGCTGTGTGTTGGAACAGAATCAACATGTGGTTGCATATGCTTCCCGATAGCTCAAGCCCAATGAGGTGAATTATCTGAAACATGACCTAGAGCTAGCTCCTATTATCCATACTTTGAAGATACGACGACATTACCTATACGGTGCTACCTTCGAGATCTTCACCGACCATAAGAGCTTAAAATACATGCTAACACAAAGAGACCTAAACCTACGAAAATGACGATGGATGTATTATATGAAGGTTTATGACTTCACCATCACCTACCATCCTGGTATGGCAAATGTCGTAGTAGATGCTTTGAGTTAGAAACAACTTAAGTGTGCTGCTGTTTTATCCAGTCAGTGAATGAGTTTGGAAGAGCTGGTGGAGTGGACTCCACAACCGCTAGAAGATCAAGTTCGTTTGGCTAATATCCACATCCAATCTGAGTTGTTGAGTGAGATCATAGAAGCACAATTGACCAGTGAAGAGTTAGACAAGATGAAAGGTTTAATGATGAAGCCACCGAATCATCTATCCGTGGGAGTAGATGGAGGAATCAGGTTTGAGAATCGCATATGGGTTCTAGCGGGTTCATCGATAAAGGAACGTATCTTGCAAGAGGCTCATGGATACAAATACATAGTACACCCATGAACTACTAAGATGTTCAAGGACTTGTAGAGGTTTTTTTGGTGTCCAGGAATGAAGAAACACATTGCAGCATGCGTGGCCAGCTGTCTTACGTGCCAGATGGTGAAGGCTGAACACCAATGACCCAGCGGGCTTTTACAACCGATAGAAATTCCAGAGTGGAAATGGGAGCAGATCACCATGGATTTTTTGGTGGGTCTACCCCGGACCAAGAAAGGTCATGATGTGATATGGGTCGTGGTAGATCGTCTTACCAAGTCAGCACACTTCCTTGCCTTAAACACCACTGCTAAGGTGTCAGACCTAGATGAGCTGTATATATCAGAGAGATAGTGTGTTTGCATGGCGTACCTGGATCAATAATCTCTGATAGAGATCCAAAGTTTACTTCCAAGCTGTGGAAGCAAGTTTAAGAAGAAATGGGTACCGGGTTGAAGTTTAGTACAACTTATCACTCCTAGATAGATGGTCAGTCAGAAAGGACAATCCAGACGTTAGAAGATCTATTGAGAACTTGTGTGCTCGATTGTGGTGGCTCATGGGAGCAATACTTACCTTTAGCTGCGTTTGCCTACAACAACAACTACCAAGCTAGTATTAGGATGCCTCTATATGAAGTTTTGTATGGGAGACTGTGCCGGTCCCCACTTCACTGGGATGATGTAGGTAAGAGGACCCTGTTGAGGTCAGATGAGCTCCAAGTGTATTCTGATAAAGTTGCTTTGATCAAGTAGAGGCTGAGGAGAGCCCAAGACCGACAGAAGTCGTATGCTGATCCAAAGCGGACTAATGTGCATTTCACTGTGGGAGAGCATGTGTTTTTGAAAATCCGACTGCTCAGAGCTATAGCTAAGAACAGAGGAAAGATGAGCCCCAGTACATGGGTCCGTTTGAGGTGTTAGAATGGATTGGTGAAGCTGCATATCATTTGGCATTACCTCCTTAGTATAGCATGATGCATGATGTGTTTCACGTGTCCAACCTGAAGCGATATGTGCAAGATCTGAGCCATGTTCTGAGCATTGAACCTATTGAACTTCAAGGGAAGCTGACTTATCCATAGACACCTTTGCGGATTCTAGATACCAAGGTGAAATAGCTCAGATGCAAGAAAATAGAGATGGTAAAGGTTCTTTGGAGGAACCATGGAGAGGATGAGGCCACATGGGAGTTGAAGGAAGACATGGAGAAAGCATACCCTAAATTGTTTGTTTGATTGCTTGAATTTTGAGGGAAAAATTCCTATAAAGAGGGGAGGATGTTATAACCTCAATTTATTAAGAATGTAATAAAGGATGTAATTCTTTTTGAAAGAATAAATGAAATCTATTTCTTTGAGTTGTGATAGATTTCGTGTGAAATGGCCTTGATTGATTGATAATGGGCCTTGTTGGCCATTGAGCCCAATTGAAAAGAAAAGAGAAATAAAAAGGTAAAAGATTTGATTAAATAAAGGGAGAATATGTGAAATAGAAATAGATAAGAGATTAAAGGCAAGTAAATATTATCCAATATGGGAATGAGTGCCTTTAGGTTTTCTTGAGGTCCAAGGGACCCAAAACAACAAGAAAATAACAAGGGGAAAAGAAATACCAATTAATTTTGGATTAAGTAAAGGATAACTTAGGAGAGAAGGAAGCCTTCTCATCCATTGTAATTTGTTTCCCAAATTTCTTACAAAGCTAGATAATGTAAAGACAAACGTTCCCTTAATATTTGAGACAAAAAGGAGTTATGGTTTGGGAGATATCAATTTCTCATGTTATCTCTAAAATAAAGCTTTAATTTGGCAATTGAAAAAGGTATTTCCTTTAGGGCTGATCGCGAGCAATGGGAACTGTTGTATCTTGATCCAACACTGGACGCTCATCAGATAAGTCCCATTAGGACTGGGACTTGCAAGTTACAGAGGGACTTTCTCTCTTAGATTTCACGTGATCCAAAGATTATGAAAAATAGTTGTTCTTTCCTTTGAATTTGGGAGTGAAAGACAAAGGAAACCGACCCTTCTTTGTAGGGGTTTGGTCACCTCTTGGGAAAATCCCCAATCGGAAGGACCTTGCCTCTGACCCTATATATAGGGGAGGGTTTGTGAGGGCTCTAGCATGCAAAACAACCAACCAAAATGCTATAGATTGTTGCAAGGAACAATTCTGTGCCTCCAATTGCTTACTTCACCTTGACCTACACCCCTGTATCTGCAGCAAACCTCACCGGAGTCTGGCGAGTAGGAGGGAATCATGACACATCCTTAGAAGATGAAGCTCCTTAACTTGTTGGTCCGTTCGTAGGAAGACAAGATTGAGGAGTCAACCCTTGAGTTGACCACATATCTGTTGCGCTCGACGCAAGGTTGAAGACGAAGGCCTTTGATCTTTTACGTTTTTGCCCCTCACCTCCTTCTGCTGGATCAAGGTCAGTTTGGTCCTTCACCTGCTTCTAATCGTTTAAGCGTGCACGATTCCTAGTCACTAGATCCTGGGTGGACCAGCGGACCACGGATCAGACGACCGTCGTTTTTCTAAAATTAGTAATTAAATTGATAAAAAAGGATTTTCATATAAAAATCATGACTCTTGCTAGAAAACTCGGATGGGAAAAGTATATACATGAAAAGTGATCAAAAAAATACGAGGAATAAATTAAAATTGTTTGAAAGCCTAAATATGTCTATTTTAACAAAAGTTTATTATTTTGATGAAAAGGGTGTTAATTTGTGGATAGAAACCCTAATTGTTAACCAAGGATAGATTTAATATTGAAAATAGATTAATTTGAGCATGGTTAACTTGATTAATGGTAAAGATGGATTTTAACCTATTTTGATGATGGAATTACAAGAATTAGGGTTTTAACCTAATGTTGTAATTAATACCCTTAGAAACCCTAAGTGAGGAAAAAGGGGAAGAAAAGATACAGTTAATCCGAAAATTAGGGTTTTGTGGTCCAAAACTGATCTTAGGATCTTAAAGAAAAATAAGATGAGATAATTAGGGTTTGATGGATATTTTGATAAAAGTAAGGTAAAAGTAGTAAAAAGGAGGTGAAACCCTAATTATGGTCAAAACCCTAAAAAGGGCTAGTAACCCTAGGACATGATTAGGCCTATTAGACTTAGATACCATGATCCATGATAGAGAATATTGGATGTATATTTCAGGGCCAAATTGTGTTCTTGCTTGCTTGATTCTAGATTACTTGCTTGTTTGGATTAATTCTGCATTCAAGACAGCTTGACAAGTATGTGGTTAATTATGGTTAATCGTTTTAGTTTCCCAATGGTTTTCCGGATGAATAGATCACATTCATTACAATTAACCAGTTTGGATGTTCATAATTGCAAATTATAAAGTCACTATGATTATCAAAACTATAAATAAAGTGTGTATTCTCACACCTACATGCCACCCTGATGGATGATGCAAGAAGGTCAAGCCCAGGAGGGAAGACCAATGGGCACCATGAGAGGTGATCTCAAACACAAAGCTCGGGAATGAGAAGGTGGTCTATGTTGCATGACTAAAGGGCACCATGAAAGGTGACCCTAGGCACCAAGCTCGGGATTGAGAAGGTGGCCTTAAGTCAAACCCTAAAGAGGGTATTCTAGGGTTAGGGCAAAAGCGGTGGAGATTGACACTTTGAAAATGTAAATTGACTTGTTAATTACCTTGGTTGTGATAATTAGTTTGTTAGCCATATTTGTGAACTTTTAGTTGTCCCCACATACCGACATATTCTAATATGCTGACCATTGTTTTGTTTGTTGACATTTTAGGTAGAACCCCGAAATGAACAAACAGTAAAGTGACACACTGTGAAAATAAGAAATAAAGGGCAAGGAGGATTAGATAGAATAACTCAAGCTGTGGATAGATAGATTCCCAAAGTTTTAAAAAGGTATGCAAAATTTTTATTCTATACCCATTTTTAGTTTAGTTGATGAAATTTCTTAATTATTATGGATTAATTGTCAAACCTTTGATCTGGTTTATTGGGATAACGTCACTGACCTCTTGGTCTCCCTTAGGTGGGGGTTATCAGGAAGCGGGGTCGTTACAACTATGCAAGAGAATTAGATGGTTTAGTATTTCTTCTCATATGTAGATTTATGAGGATAGAAAATTCATGTAAACATTTTATAAATAATATTTGTAAATTAATGAAATTGTTTTATATTATTTGTTATTTTCTAAATCTGGATCCTTGAGAAAAAATTATAGGTAATGGATCTCATCTTTTGGCCTTCCTTAATTGGGGGTTGCTAAAAGTGAGGTCGCTACAGATTTCAAGGCTCCACCAAAACACCATTCGACCACAGGGAAAACATCGAGGTACATCAAAGATGGTTGTTGAAAACCAAGAACATCAAACAGTCAACACATGGTCAATATCAGCCTAGGGCATCTAGGCAAACCCTAGAAACAACACTCAACATATCACCTTCTCTCTCCTACTCAAACCAAGGCTCAAAAAGGCACCCCAAAGCACCATATTCTCTCTCATTATGCCATGTCACAAAGGGCACTATTGATATGTAACAAATTGCAAGGTAACCCCTCAACATGGGTAAATTGCAAATTGGTCCAGAATAAGCAAACAAGCTCAAACATTATCCATACATGGCCAAACTAAAAAATGACCATGTAACATGTCATTAAATAATCTCAAGAGATTAGATTAAGGTTAAAGCATATTATCAAGCAAAGAAAAAAAGGTTAGCCCAAAAGCCAGGTTAGAGGTCTGACAGGAACCTTGGGATCTGTGCTTCACGCTAACGTCATATTCATGATAGATTTCCTAAATCTATGCCTCCTTAGTATTTTTGGATTCCCTTTATTTCACTACATTGTGTGGGACTATTTTACATATAATGCATGGAAATGCCCTATTTCTATCCTCTACTGTATAGTGTGCAACACAAAAACTCTCATGTTCCACATCTAACATCAATGGAAGAACTCAACACTCATAGATGGAGATGTTCTCCTTTATTTTTTTTGGTTGTAGAGTTTATCATACAAAACTAGTATGTTGGAAAAAACTATTTCCATGATATCCATACAAGTGCTCAAAGATGGTTTGAAGTTGATAGTCTCCTCCTTCTCATGTCTCTATCTCTATAGTTCCTTTTAGGGTATCTCAAACCTTATTTCATGAATTGAGGGCCTCCTTTTATATCATACATATAGACAAGTGAAGAGGTAAGGATATCATAATCCTAATTTATATAGGGTTGGGACTCCTTCACAAAAATAATGGGTTTTCCCACCCACTACGTTTTGTGGAAAATTACGTTCCACTAGTCACTATGTGGTATGACCGTCCCTCTTCTCCAAGGAGTGGGCCTCTAAAATCTAGAAACTAATGTCTTAAGATAATATTGATATTAATCCTAGGTCCTTGAAAGTTAGTTTTATGTCCCTCAATTTAGTGTAAAATAAGGTCAATAATATCTTTTATTCAAACTTCACCAACATATGTGTACCTATAGGAACCCCATAAGATGTTGGTAATGGACTCAAGAATCAATTTTACAATTAATAAATGATTTGTGTTGTCTATGAAAACATAATTGGTATTATATTAGTAAGATTAAGTGTACATTATAAGTATAATTATTAATCATACACAACTAAACCATAAATGACCAATATCTTGTGTTATATAAGCTCTTTGTCATAGATATCTATATAATACTAGAGGCATGTACTTACAATCATCATCATGCTCAGTCCAAGTTCCTTGATATCTAAATAGACTACCAAGATACATATGAGCTTAAAATCACATATTGACACACGTGAGCATCATCATACATTTCTTTATTTTCACTTTCCAATAATCCTATGATATTATATTCTCACTCTTTATTTCTCATTTTGTATAGGGAGGTAGAAACTCCTTATACACCATTAATAATGTGTAACATTACTTCCATCACACCCAATTATTACCTTTTCAAAAACCATATTTAACATCACACAAAGTTAATCAAAGAACTTCCTAATCTATGCTCCTTCCTTTTTAGCATGTGAGTCAACAATATATCCAGTTTAGACTTTATAATTAGACATTATATATGTCTTGTAAGTCTGCCCATTGACATCACCACTATTATGGAAAAAACACAAAACCATACTGCAACCTATAATCATATTTTTATTTTTAAGACACATCAATATAACCCTTTACAACCAATTCTTCCTTTCCATCATAAATAAAAAACACATCAATGGTTCTTTCCAAGTACTTGTAGGTGTTCTTAAGAAGAGTCCATTAACCAACACTCATTAATCCTTGAAATTCGATCATCATTCTCAAGGAATAGGTGACATTTCGGTTGTGTCCTTGACATGCATAATGATGTGTCCAATTGTTGAGGCATATGCAATTTTACTCAAGAGCTCTCTCTCTTACGAATATTTGGGATAGTTGGCATTATAATTACTTATTACATGAGACAAGGGTAAGTTCCCTTTCTTTAATTCTTTCATGTTGGACCGGTTCAACACGTTTCAAATGTATGTACTTTGAATCTAGACAAGAAATTTTCTAGATTTGTATCTATAGATCTTGATACCCATATGATAGGTGTGTTCCACCAAGTATTTTATTTAGAAACTATTTTCCCCCCATTTTTGTTCCTTTTGCAGACTTGGAACATCATTTCCCACTAGTAGTACATAATCAACACACTATATGAGGAATAATGCAATCCTCCCACTAAACTTCTTGTAAAAACAAGGTTCATTTTCAGTCTTCACAAATTGAAACTCTTTTACTGATCCATCATAATATAGAATCATGCTCTTGTATGATTTGTTCAATTCATATATTTAAATTGGCATTTATATACTGACACACTAGAACCGTGCGTATAAGCGCAAGTGCATGCGTCAAGTAATATAGGCCTATGTGAGACTCGAGTCGAACTTAGGGAGACGTAGTCTCAGTGACTACTAATAACTACGGTGCGATCAGCTAAACCGATTAAAAAGTTGGATTTGAGTTTAACAAAATAAAATGGAATTAAAGGAAAATTAGTGGTGGTTGATTCAAATGAGACAGATTCCTTAGGATTACTGATTTCACCATGGGGTCTCGTTATGTCTTATTTCTACTAAATTAATATAAATTTTACTCCTACCCTGGATAGAAAGCCTGTAGTCAGAATTGCCCACTTCCACGGTACAATTCACTACCTAGATCTAAGCCAATTCCTCGTCTGTAGCAATTTATATCTTAGTCTAGTTGTATTATCGAAGGCTCTGGGTTTCTTTCCACTAACCATATGTTACCTTTCCTAAGGAACGCGTAGGAAAGTGTATAACTTGTGATTTTCAAACTTTTATTCTTCCTTCCAGAGCAAGTATCAGTCTAAAATTCTACCGATGGTGATCAAGCATAGATAGAACATTCAATTTCACAATTATATATCCAGGAATAAAGAGAAATCTATATTAATTCATGCAAAAATTCAATACAACAATTTCCCGAGCTACTCCCAGGTCTTAAGGAAAGGAGGGGATTAGCCCCACATGGTTTTCAAGAGAGAATACATAGAGACATGAGAAAAAAATGTGGGAAACATGAAAGAAATTCGTGTAACCCTTAGAGAGAAGGAGCTCTGGATGATCCTCCTCGAGAAACACACGTTCTGCAATCTTTCGATAGCAAAATCATCCGTCAAAGGTGTTCGGATCTCTCAGGTGATGTCCTTCGGCTCCATGCTCCTCTCTCTCTCTCTCTTCTCTAGCTGTCGTGCGATGCAACGTGAGATGATCCCCAAGTCTGGCCGTCCTTTTTTAGGCCATAGGCTAACTTACGGTACCACATAGCGTGGACCGTCAGATCTGGGTGATCTGATCAGATTGCTGATTTCTAACAGAGTCAGTGGCATCGACTAGGAAGTCGGTGGCACCGACTGCTTCGGGTGCAGTCCTTGCACTGCTGAGTCGGTACCACCGACGCGTGATGGTCGGTGGCACCGATTTGATGCACCTATTTGATCTGCCTCTTTGAACTAATCTCGGTGACATCGACTATGAGGGTCGGTGGCACTGAGTCTTCTATTCTCTTTTTTCTAGGCCACTGTTGTGATCTCGGTGGCACCGACTCTACACTGTACATGAAGTACCTAAAAAATACAGAAAAATGTGTATAAGGCCGGGGAATACATAAAATCATGTAAATAGGATAAAATAAGCATAATTTGATGCAAACAGAGTGTACATGCCAATAATAATGATTTATGCAAATATGATCAATTAATTAACTACTAAATGCACAAAACAAGTATAAAATAGGCCTGTAAAAGTGACTCAAAACCCGTGTATCAAAGTCCCCTAAGCTTAAACCTTGCTCCTCCTCGAGCAACAAAATCTTTGGATCTGGTTGAGATAAGTCAACTGAAGGACATAAGTGTCACAGAACCGTTCTTACCCCAATCCCAATCCTACTGTCGAAACAGTAGAAAAAGGATTGAAGCGCCCGTCCCTGAGTGGCCCCATAGGATCTAACACACTGGCATATACAGTAAGAAATAAAACTCAAAAAAATGGATATTTAAATAATAAACTAACCCAATATGGAGATATATCCGATTTATCTTTGTCATCAGAGTGTATGAGTGCGGAAGTGATCTTATTCAAATATTCCATTGGTATTACCTAAAATCAATAAAATCAAGACACAATCATGCAATTGCACGGTACTCTATCAAAAATAAGTAAAATGGTTTATAAGAAAATATGTATACTTGGAAGGACTTATATTTCCAAAGAATAATAAGCAATTTGCAAATCCAACATTTATTCGACAAGTTTTTCAAGAAATTCAACTTTTATTACGAGTTACCATTATGCTGTAATTCGAGAAGCATGCTTATATATTTTTGTGTGACTTTATCACCCCAACGCGATGGGGTAAGTCACTGGGGTCCTTCTCACCATAGGAACATAGGAGGCCAATGTACAAGTCCCACCTCCAATGAGGGGGTTGTTACACTCAATATCAACATTATCAATATCATCATCATTATCAATATACGGGCAGTCATAATGGGCATGCAATTTATGTTTTCATGTTTTTTTTTAAATATTGTATAGAAAAATAGAAGACTAATCATAGGGAACAGTAGTTCATCCAAGTAAATAGCCAAGCATGCGGTCAAGAGATACATAAAAGTATCTTCAATACAATCAAGGAGGAGTTATATAAATAGCGTACCTTTCACCAAAGATTTTGAGTATGATCAATATTTGAATCAATATGTCAACCCTTCAAGTCAGATCCTAAATCATCAAGATTGGATCAAAGGTCAAGATCATGATGTTCAGAAAATCATGTTTTAATATTTGAGATTAGGGTTACACTTTTCCTATGTCAACCTTAGGGTTGGGTCATTCACTTATAATCAACATTTCAACATGTCCAACATTATTTCAAGTATACAATATATTCGAGTGTGAATGACTTACCTAGGTTTTCTAGGATCATATGTGTTAACCCTAATTTATGATCATTATCCAAGTCATCATCAAATCTTTAGATCATCGTCATGTTCTAATATCATTTGTATTCAAGATCAGATCAAGTTCTCATTAGTATTATGAGTAAATCAGAGATCAACTTTTAGGTCAATAGATCAAGATGTGCCACAAGATTTAGATCAATCACATTTTAAAGATGTCATCATCATATTCAAGATTGAATCAAGTCAAAAAATATAGATCTAGATCATTAATGGGTCAAGTATGATTTTAGATTCTCAATATGAACATTAGAGTCGAGAATTAGGGTTTTCAGTGGTTTAGTCAATATTAACCATCAACAGAGTCATTTAGATGAATTATATAAGCAATAGATCAAGATTAAGACATATCAGTGAGAAACGTTTCGAATAAGGTTTCCAAATTATTTTAAATCGATTCACTGGGTTTTTCTAATCAAGATTGACTACTTGTTCGAATTATTTGGAGTTAGGATGCATTTTCTACAATTAAAACAAGATCTGAACATTTGTTGCAATTTCGAGCAGACAGGAGGCAAAAATACCTGAATATGGAAAAACAAGGGTAGTTGGATGTTAGTTGGATGGCCTAGATTTTCCCACATGGGTGAGGTGGCTTTCTCACTTGCTGGACCGGTTCAGGCCTGGTTCAAGTCCTGATTGAGCGGTTCATATGGTCCAATCATGGTTTGGTTGTGATTGTACTGGACCCAGTCGAAGTCCTTTGACAGGCGGTTCACAATGCTCATTTCCCATCTGTGCAGGACTCACGCAAGACTCAAAGACAAGGCAGCAGGGCTCGTCGGAGTAGAGGAGGTCTCATATCAGGAGAGGGTAGGAGAGAGAACGATTAAGCCGACCGAGCTTGCCTTGGCCTCGCGGATGTAGTGGTGTCCAGAAAGGATGAAAAGGGGGTGAGGTCCCCAATCGCCCAACTGGGCTGGTGCGGCGGCACCACCGAGGTAGCAGGGAGAAGGGGCGAGGTTTGGGGGTGGTCGAGACCACGAAACAACAGGAAAAGTGGTGGGTTTGCTTGGTGGAGTGACGACGGATCTAGAGGGCGTATTTTTATAAAGTTTCGGGCTAGGTTTAGGGTTAGATCGACCTATGGTGGTCGCCATAGCCGCCGGGGTGAGAGGGGAGAGTGAGAGGATCATTTTGGCGGCGTTATAAGGCATGAGAGCTGGTCAAAGTAGGGCTGGTTGTGTACAAAATTGTGAGGGGAGTATTTTGGCTTGCTTCATTTTCCGAAAAAGTGGTCAAGAGCGGGAGATCGATCATTGCTGTTTCTTAATCACCTTCCCGCTAATTGCGGAAGGTTGAGGATAATGTTTTGGCCACTTGATTGGGCCTGGATCCATGAGTGGCAGATCTGAGGGCCGTGGCTCGCCCCAGATCCTTTGCCCCAGATTGCTGACTTGGAAACGCCCAATAAAAAGGTAAATATAAAGGGATTTTGAACACAAAACTTCCAAAATTCATAGAAACTTATAGGAATGTCCAAATGACCTCAAATTTGGACCAAAGCTTAAAAATAATTTGTAGAATATCTAGAAAATGTTAGAGAATCAAAAGACAAAGTGTGATTGACCAATTTGATTCTTTGGACAAAGTGATGCATGAATCCAATTTGAAGTGTTATAATGTGTATAAAAACTACATTGGTCACCATATCTTGGATTTGAGTCTCAATATTGATTGTGAAGCCAAGAAAAATTATTTGAGACCATGAGAGAAAATAATGAGTTCAAAAGAGTAATTATCTCATTATTTTGCTAAAATCCACTTTGTCACATCCTTCCCTCCTTAAAAAAGAATTTTGTCCCCAAAATTCAAGACAACCTCAAAGTTAGAATTATTCAAATTCAGATCATATCCTCAATTACTAGAATATTCTCAAATATAAAATCAAAATCATGTCCTCAAACTTCAATTAGTACAATCATCATAATTGAGATTCCATGTTCCACTTCATAACCAACTTGGTACTAACATCATTTCATCATCGAGCAATTGAGTATCAACACATATATTGTCCAAAGTCATTATATGAGTCAAAAATATAGAAAGCATCCTATTGATCACAAATTTGGATATATCATATTTTAGGTCAAACAAAAAGATATCCTGAATCAAGTGTGCAAGGTGACTTTCAATCCCAAAATCTCAGGGTCTTAGCTTCTACGTTGGCCTAGGTGGGTTATATATCCATTATTTGAGATTTAATAGTTCAACATTTTGAGACAACATCATATCATTATTTCGAGCTCAAAATCAATGGGAAGGTCCCACCCTAGTCCTAATGAGAGAAAAACCCTAAGTCATAAATCAAGAGAGTCAATATAGTCATCACTTCAAAATTTTCAGGATTTGGGGTTTTGAAGTCATTAGTCATATATCTCAATGTCCAAATAGTGTGATCATAGGATTTGTATCATTATTGTGCTTGATAATCATGAGTCACAAATCTATTAATCAATATCAAGAGTCGAGATTTTAAGAATCAAAATTTATAGGTCCAAAATTTTGAAGCTAGGGTTTAGATTCCTATTTAGACCTTAGGGATATCTTCATCTATATCTAATTTCGAGCAACATTATTCAAGCAATATTCGAGCAACATATCATAATTTCATTATCATGTTTCCATGGTTGATGAATGATCTAGACCTAGATCTATCTAGGAAATAAACCGCAATCTATAGTCAAACATTGTCATATATCAAGATCATTATCAAATCAATAATCAAGATTGAGTACCAACCATGGGTTTAACCTATTGGGCTTAGGTCAACCAGTCCAAATAGGTTGGAAGGGAATACCTTTCCAAACTCTAAATAATCAATAGGATGAAAACTTAGAGGTAGTCAAAATAGGGATGTGACCTAGGTTAGGGGAGTCATGAGTCAACTACCACCCTAATCTAGCACATTACCAACATTAATCATTGTCCATCGAGCTTATTCAAATAGGAAGAGTATCAACAATCAAAGCATGTTTTACAAGGTCATAACATCAAAATTCAAGATAATAGGGAAATAATGTCAAGGTTTGTATTCCTTTCCTTTTATGATCAAGGTAGTGATATAATTTGGAAATCGAGGATTTGAATTTGGCATTCAAGGAAACAGAGCATAATGGTGCAAAATCATAATCATCATATCAAAATCGAGATTGCAAAAGACATCAATAGTCAATAGGGAAACTACTTTTTGCATCATAGTCTTACATCATGGTTATGTTAGTCTAAGACTTAGTCACTTGATAGCATAGTCATGATGTGCATCAAATAGGATAAGAGTTTGCTTAACTATGTTTGAGGTTTAGTCAAAATAATAGGGCAACATGGATTTGATCAAATAGGGACCTTGTCAACAACAAGGTATAAAGTATAAGTCCTCCTTATTTCACCATATCATAATTTCTACAGTTCACCTCAAACATAGGGAGCATATAGTCAAGTTTTAGCTAATTTGAGTGTTCATGATATCAACAATCATACATGAGTATTTGGTTTCAAAAATTAATTGATCAAAATCGAGTTTTCAAAATTAAGGTCATATCATAGTATCAATTTTCAAAAATTTATCGATATTCATTTTCCCATGCATAAGCTACCCATAATCGAGACATCAAGTGGTAAAAGGTCATGAGAAGGACTACATGATGAGATAAAAAGACTGCCTAATCTTCATCTACATGGGTGGCTTAGGATTGTCCTTAAAGAAGTGATGAGATGCTAGAAGACTCTCTAGGGTTTCACAAGAGAACCTTTAGGTCCAGTTCTGGATCAATTAAGGCCAGGTAGAGCGGGGGATCTCAACCACCGTGAAGACGGATAGGAGAAATTATGCCAGGACCCCGAGCCTAGACACCTCAATTTTCACCATTATGGACTTTAGGGTTTCTTGGGTGTAGGAGACTTGAGAAATTATTTACTTAAAGTATATGAGAGTGTGTAAGCTCTGATACCAACTGTCACGGAACCGTTCTTACCCCAATCCCAATCCTACTGTCGAAACAATAGAAAAAGGATTGAAGCGCCCGTCCCAGAGTGGCCCCGTAGGATCTAACACATTGGCATGTACAATAAGAAATAAAACTCAAAAAATGGATATTTAAATAACAAACTAACCCAATATGGAGATATATCCGATTTATCTTTGTCATCAGAGTGTATGAGTGCGGAAGCGATCTTATTCAAATATTCCATTGGTATTACCTAAAATCAATAAAATCAAGACACAATCATGCAATTGCACGGTACGCTATAAAAAACAAGTAAAATGGTTTATAAGAAAATATGTACACTTGGCAGGACTTATATTTCAAAAGAATAATAAGAAATTTGCAAATCCAACATTTATTCGACAAGTTTTTCAAGCAATTCAACTTTTATTACGAGTTCCCATTATGCTGTAATTCGAGAAGCATGCTTATATATTTTTGTGTGACTTTATCACCCCAACGCGATGGGGTAAGTCACTGGGCTCCTTCTCACCATAGGAACATAGGAGGCCAATGTACAAGTCCCACCTACAATGAGGGGGTTGTTGCACTCAATATCAACATTATCAACATTATCAATATCATCATCATTATCAATATACGAGCAGTCATAATGGGCATGCAATTTATGTTTTCATGTTTTTTTTTTAAATATTGTATAGAAAAACAGAAGATTAATCATAGGGAATAGTAGTTCATCCAAGTAAATAGCCAAGCATACGGTCAAGAGATACATAAAAGTATCTTCAATACAATCAAGGAGGAGTTATATAAATAGCATACTTTTCACCAAAGATTTTGAGTATGATCAATATTTGAATCAATATGTCAACCCTTCAAGTCAGATCCTAAATCATCAAGATTGGATCAAAGGTCAAGATCATGATTTTCAAAAAATCATGTTTTAATATTTGAGATTTGGGTTACACTTTTCCTATGTCAACCTTAGGTTTGGGTCATTCACTTATAATCAACATTTCAACATGTCCAACATTATTTCAAGTATACAATATATTCGAGTGTGAATGACTTACCTAGGTTTTCTAGGATCATATGTGTTAACCCTAATTTATGATCATTATCCAAGTCATCATCAAATCTTTAGATCATCATCATGTTCTAACATCATTTGTATTCAAGATCAGATCAAGTTCTCATTAGTATTATGAGTAAATCAGAGATCAACTTTTAGGTCAATAGATCAAGATGTGCCACAAGATTTAGATCAATCATATTGTTAAGATGTCATCATCATATTCCAGATTGAATCAAGTCAACAAATATAGATCTAGATCATTAATGGGTCAAGTATGATTTTAGATTCTCAATATGAACATTAGAGTCGAGAATTAGGGTTTTCAGTGGTTTAGTCAATATTAACCATCAACAAAGTCATTTAGATCAATTATATAAGCAATAAATCAAGATTAAGACATATCAGTGAGAAACGTTTCGAATAAGGTTTCCAAAATATTTTAAATTGATTCACTGGGTTTTTCTGATCAAGATTGACTACTTGTTCGAATTATTTGGAGTTAATATGCATTTTCTACAATTAAAACAAGATCTGAACATTTGTTGCAATTTCAAGCAGAGAGGAGGCAAAAATACCTGAATATGAAAAAACAAGGGTAGTTGGATGTTAGTTGGATGGCCTAGATTTTCCCACATGGGTGAGGTGGCTTGCTCACTTGCTGGACTGGTTCAGGCCTGGTTCAAGTCCTGATTGAGCGGTTCATATGGTCCAATCATGGTTTGGTTGTGATTGTACTGGACCCAGTCGAAGTCCATTGACCGGCGGTTCACAATGCTCGTTTCCCATATGTGCAGGACTCACGCAAGACTCGAAGACAAGGCAGCGGGGCTCACCAGAGTAGAGGAGGTCTCGGATCAGGAGAGGGTAGGAGAGAGAACGATTAAGTCGACCGAGCTTGCCTTGGCCTCGCGGATGTTGTGGTGTCCAGAAAGGATGAAAAGGGGGTGAGGTACCCAATCGCCCAACTGGGCTGGTGCGGTGGCACCGCTGAGGAAGCAGGGAGAAGGGGCGAGGTTTGGGGGTGGTCGAGTCCACGAAACAACTGGAAAAGTGGTGGGTTTGCTTGGTGGAGTGACGACGGATCTAGAGGGTGTATTTTTATAAAGTTTCGGGCTAGGTTTAGGGTTAGAGCGACCTATGGTGGTCGCCATAGCCGCCGGGGTGAGAGGGGAGAGTGAGAGGATCATTTTGGCGATGTTATAAGGCATGAGATCTGGTCAAAGTAGGGTTGGTTGCGTACAAAATTATGAGGGGAGTATTTTGGCTCGCTTCATTTTCTGAAAAAGTGGTCAAGAGCGGGAGATCGATCATTATTGTTTCTTAATCACCTTCCCGCTGATTGCGGAAGGTTGAAGATAATGTTTTGGCCACTTGATCGGGCCTAGATCCACGAGCGGCTGATCTGAGGGCCGTGGCTCACCCCATATCCTTTGCCATGGATTGCTGACTTGGAAAAGCCCAATAAAAAGGTAAATATAAAGGGATTTTGAACACAAAACTTCCAAAATTCATAGAAACTTATAGGAATGTCCAAATGGCCTCAAATTTGGACCAAAGCTTAAAAATAATTTGTAGAATATCGAGAAAATGTTTGAGAATCAAAATACAAAGTGTGATTGACCAATTTGATTCTTTGGACAAAGTGATGCATGAATCCAATTTGAAGTGTTATAATGTGTATAAAAACTACATTGGTCACCATATCTTGGATTTGAGTCTCAATATTGATTATGAAGCCAAGAAAAATTATTTGAGACCATGAGAGAAAATAATTAGGTCAAAAGAGTAATTATCTCATTATTATGCTAAAATCCACTTTGTCACAATAAGTGCATAAGGTACATCTAAAAAGTCTCCACCTACGGTCCTCATACCGGCCCTCACTGACCACTGAACACTAACTTCCATCTAGATGACTAGAAACCTCTATAAATGATGTCTGTCCCCTCCATCAATGAAACACTATCAATTAAAGCAGTTATTATGATAGACTCGTTCGATTCATACTTGATGCATTGCGTGATATCCTTATCTACATTGCTCTTTTCTCTACCTACCATCTATATGGAAGCAATTCTCCTGATAGATAATGAATGAGGAGAAAATTATATGTGTGGCCTACCAATAAGAGCAACAGGTGGTCAGAATGGGTGGCTGTGGAAGAATCATGAGCATATAAAATCACTCATGCAATCAAAAATTATGATGAACCTATGATGATGAGAATTTATAGAATGCTCCTAATGCCTAATCATTGAGGTGCAATGATGAATGCAACTATCATTTCAACTCAAAATAAGATGAAATATCTACAAACAACATCATGTACTAATTCTTCATTATGATTAGGTAGGATTATGCCCTTTTTCCTCACATTCTGACACTATACTCAATCTTTTTCTTTTTTCTTTTCAATTATTATTATTTTTTTCAAGCCCCCTTTCAACATGATAGAATTACTTTGGGCTTCCACTTGCACTACACATTTGATTTATGTCAATGCTTCTCTTCCCTTATTTTTAGGGTATGAGCAAAATCACTACCTTCTATATTAGAGAAGAAGAAACTAGACACAATATTTGCAAGATGATATGTAATGCATATGCAAACTACATGAATAAGATGTTATGTAACTACATGACATGCACCAGAATTTTGTTGTACATGTATGTTTTTCTATATATGTTTTTCATTTTTCACTAATGCAAGAAAAAACAAACAACTATTATGCAAGATCTACTATGCAATGCAAGTGCAATCAAGAGAAAGAATGATAACATGTACTCAATCTTCTTATGGTGGAGTGTGATGCAGATGTATGCGGTGGATGAGATCACATAGCTAAGAGATAGAGATAATCATGTAATGATAAATGATGAGAATAAATAAGTATGATAGCATACTTATGATATCAATGTATGCTCGTAGATGTGTGGAGCAATGAATTATGGTTGGATTAATAATATGAACTTGAAACCCTATTTGGGTATAAAGGGAAACCCTAACCATAACAATGGGAAGGTTGTATTTATATTATTGCATAAGCCTTGTGAGAAATGTTAAATATTTATATAACAAGTATAATGTTTATTTGGTCTGATGACCTAAAAGATAGTTGTTGCCTAGTGAGAGGTGACACGATGTTTAATGGGCCTTGTGAGCCATGTGAATAGTTGTTGCCTAGTGAGAGGTGATAAGATGTTTAAACATGCCTTATGAGCTATGTGAAATACTTGTACAACAAGTGTATGAATACCTTGGTCTGAGGACCTAGAGGTAACAATTTCCTATTAAAGAGGAAACAATACTCAGTGATGATTTAAGGGTTTGAATACCCAGATCCAATAATCATGACGATGATGATGCTATGAGATGAGAATTTCCAGTAATGTGATAAGGGACTGAGATCCCGAGTGTTATATATCTAAATGTGTTCCAAAAATTAGAAATGTACTTGATAGATGTATTACACCTAGAAAATCATATGTCCCTCTCTAATGACCTATGTACAGGGTAATCAAGAGGTTTCTCTATCAAATTTTAGTTTAAGGCCACATTAGTGTTTGGTCAGTTTAGGTTCAAAAACCTTGTCAATCACTTTTCTGGGAAAATTAATATGGTCATCAATGTTCTCATGTCCTGGAACTGACTTACCCAAGCACTTTCTCAGTTTTGCAACTCAATTATTGCAAGATAAGCTCACAAAATTTTTGCAATTTTCTCACTTTTTTAATGTGCACGCAACCCCAGAGATTGATAAACTCAAATGAAACCATGAATTTACTCTCCACAAATTATACTAGATAGACTGTGGATCCTACATAACTAGAAATCCTAAAAGAAAACTAATTTTACCAAGATTAAAACAAAATGCTAAAATGAAAGAAAAATGAAGATAGAAGCTATTCCAGCACCCCCCCTAATCTTGAATATGACTATGACCTCATAGTGAAAATTCCAACTTAAGAGGTGGAACAGAGATACCCGCCTAGTATGGTGGTGGTGGCTGGCTAGGGTTCTCAGGAGTAAACATCCCCTAGAAAGTCGGATCAAAAGAGGACATATCTGGTGGCATCATGTATCCTCCAAAGTATCCCTAGCTCCAGTAGTGGTCAAAGAACGACTGCTGGTAGATCTCCATCCTCTACAGGTGATGATATATGTTCTCTTAGTTGGTGAAGAGAAGACATTCATTCTTGTAGATCACCTGCTGGTTGGTGTACAACCGTCCCTGCACCTCTTGAATTCCTGCCAAAGATGTGGTGTGCTTCTGCTGATGTGTCTGAATATCCTACAACATGGAATACATGCTTGCCATAGAATAAGCTTCCTCTCCTTCCTGAGAGAGTGGCAAGGTAGAAGACGTAGAGGCTGTATGGTTTCGGGGACGCTTCTGTGGAGAAACTCAGTGCATCATGGGAATTGTGGGATCCACCTCCTCCACGTCGTCATTGCCTGGCTGCTCCTCCTCATAATCATTTTATTCTTGTTCTTCATCTTCATCATCAATGTCTAGCCATCTATAGAGGTCAACTTGCTTAATGTTGAATATAAGATTAGGTAATTGACGCTCGTAGAAGTTGCCACTGACCGAACAACTTGCAAAGATGGTGTTGTCTTGAACAACGATAAGACCAGCCTGCTTGAAGTGGAGGTAGTCGATGTGAATCTTGAACTCTAGAGGCTCAAGAGTAGAGAGATCTAGATCTAAGTGTAGAGCAATGGGGGCGATAAGTCCCCCAAAAAGGATAGGTGTGGTCCTCCTTATGTTGCACTTCACCGCCATCACATGGGTGAGGAAGAATTCCCCGAAGTTGATTAGCCTCCCTTCCAAAAACTGGTAAAGGAAGTATAAGTCTGACCATTGGACCTTCGCCTTCCCTTGCATAGACTTGGCGAAGAGAGTGTTAGTGAGAATGCGATGCATCACTCGACCAAAGGGGTGCTCGAGGTCTGCCAATGAGCTGTGGTTCCAGTTTAACTTATTGCCATCTGGCACTTTCACTAGATCCTTGCATATTGAATCGAAATCGACATTCTTAGGATGGCGGCATGGACATGAGGCCATCCATAGATCTCGTTGAAGGCACGAAGGGTCATGGAGTAGTTGTTGTTGTAAAGATGGAAGTGTACCTTCCCTTCTCTCCACTTACCTTGCGACGGGCATGCTGGGTCAGGAGCCACACATATCTTTAGAGATGCCAAGAACTCGAGGACAATCTCCTTGTATGTGGGCCACCCACTGAAGATAGGGTTTATAGACCCTTCATCGAACTCTTGCCCTTAGAGGACAACCACCATGTTATCATTGAAGCCCATGTCCTCCAATAGCCTTTGGTCTCCATATCTTGTTGGAGCGAACGACCTCTTAGTGAGCTCCTCATACACCTTCCACACCTCCATCGAAGGGTGACTGATCCTGGGTCATGGCTTCAGGCTGCCAGAGGATCTTGCCATTGAGGTTGAAATTGCTCTCCATGCCATGATGTTGAAGTGATCAGGGAAGGAGGTTGAGAAAATAGAGCTTGATGTAGCTTCTGTATGCTCGAAGTAGTCACTTGCAATTGGGGAGGAGTGGTGCTTGAAGGTGTGGAGAAAAACAATCCACCACCTCCCCTTTTATAGTGTTGGTGCGACCCTATTGTGGCGAAGTCAGTGGCATCAACTCTGGGGCTTATCTGTGGCCTCAGTTCATCAACGGCCGTCGGTGAACCATCTTGAATAGGTAGATTTTCGATGAGTCAGTGGATCCGACAACGTAGTCAGTTGTACCAACTTTGTAGTGGATCGGTGCTACCGATCGTCGATCATGGTGCATCTGGACCATTGATGAGGGTGCCTATCGATCAGTGTTTTCATCTTTCGAGGGTACCGACCCCTTTTTTCGGTGCACCGATGCACTCACCGAGCCTGGAGTGCGACATTTGTCGGTGCCACCGACTTGGTAGTTGGTGGTACCGATGACTTATCAGTTAGTCGCTCAAAATTTTCTGCACTTTCTTCAAAGATCTCGATGCCACCGACTGGGAAGTCGGTGGTATCAACTTTTTCAATCAAACTAGCCCTCTCACTAACCCGATCTCAGTGCCTCCGACTTGGGTCCTCGGTGGCACCGACCATGCACAGTCCTTCACACTAAAAAAATGATTCAAGGTATTAGTTTTTCAAAAAAAATATGAAAAACTAAGTACTACTAAACCAAAATAATGCAACGATATGAAATAAATGTCCTAAATATTGGGTTGCCTCCCGGCAAGAACCCTTGTTTAACGTCCTAGGCTAGACAAGTCCATTCTTAAGATCAATTAGGAGCTATGTGTTTCACCTCATGCTCCTTCCTATTGAAGTTTTCTCCAAAGTAGTGCTTCAGTCTTTGGCCATTAACCAAGAAGGATCTCTCTCCTTCTTTGATTCTAACCGCCCCATGTGGAAACACTTCCTCTATGACAAACGGTCCACTCCACCTATATCTCAGTTTCCCAGGGTGTAATTTCATCCTTGAATTAAAAAGCAACACATTCTCTCCCAGATAAAAGACTCTCTTAGCTATATGCTAGTCATGTATTTGCTCAGTTCTCTCCTTGTACATTCTTGAATTCTCATAGGCATTCATCCTAATTTCATCAAGCTCATTCAACTCCATCATCCTTGTCTTACCTACTTCATCAAGGTCAAGATTGATCTTCCTTAACACCCAATGAGCTTTATGTTCTAACTCCACAAGGAGATGACACGTCCGTCCATAGACTAGTCTAAAGGGTGTAGCTCCTATTGGTGTTTTATAGGCAGTCCTATAGGCCCATAGTGCGTTAACCAACAATTCACTCCAATTTTTTCTACTAGATGACACCGTCTTCTCAAGAATCTTTTTGATCTCATGATTAGAAATCTCCACCTGCACTTGAGTTTGTGGGTGGTAAGGTGTACCCACATGGTGCATCACTCCATATTTTCTTAAGAGTGCCCCAAATTTGTGATTGGTGAAATGAGTTCCCCCATCACTTATAATCATCCTTGGCACACCAAACCTGTAGAAAATGTGATCCGTATCAAATTTACATATGACATTGGCATCATTGGTGTGGGTTGGAATGGCTTCCACTCATGTTGACACATAATCTACATCCAACATGATATAGAGGTTAGAGTTAGAGGACACAAAGGGTCCCATGAAATCATTACCCCATAAATCAAATACCTCTACTTCTTGAAACATATTCAATGACATCTCCTGCCTCTTTGATATGTTACCTGACCGTTGACATGCATCACACCTACGCACAAAATCATATGCATCTTTGAATAGGATCGGCTAGTATAAACCGCTCTCCAAAAATTTTGTGGCTGTCCTAGAACTGGCATAATGTCCACCTATAGGTAGTGTGTGGCAATGTTTCAACACACTCTCATACTCGCATTTAGGTACACACCTCCTCACTATTCCATCCCTGCACTATCTCAATAAAATAGGATAATCCCAAAAATAATAGTGCAATGAATGAAAGAACCCCTTCTTTTCTTGGTACCCCCAATCATCAGGTAATTCTTTGCAAGCTAAATAGTTGACGATGTTAGCAAACCAAGGGTCCCTTTTCTTAAGGGCGAACAACTGTTCATTAGGAAAAGTTTCTAGAATGGGTATATTAACATTTTTTTCATCAACCCTCTCTAATCTAGATAGGTGGTCAACCACCACATTCTCAATCCCCACCTTATCTTTGACCTCAATGTCGAACTCTTGCAATAAAAGGATCCATCGAATCAATCTTGGTTTTGCATCCTTCTTCTGCAACAACTATTTAATTGTCGCATGATCAGTCCACACCACCACCTTATCTCCCACAAGATATTGCCTAAATTTCTCAAAAGCAAAGACAACAAACAATAACTCTTTTTCATTTGTGGTGTAATTTAGTTGTGCATCATTTAGTGTTTTAGATGGATAATAGATGGCCGTAGAAACTTTGTCTGAGCATTGCCCCAACACCGCCCCCACAACATTATCTGATGCATCACATATCAGTTCAAAAGGTTGGCTCCAATCTGGAGCCTGCACAATCGGTGCAGATATGAGTTTCTCTTTTAATATTTTAAAATCTTTTAAACATTTCTCATCAAAATTGAATTCAAAATTCTTTTCCAAGAACTCAGATAATGGCTTAGCAATTTTTCGAAAAATTCTTTATAAATCGACGATGAAACCCAACATGGCCTAGAAAACTCCTAACTGCCTTTACCGACATTGGTGGAGGAAGTTTTGAAATCACCTCTATCTTAATCAGATCCACCTCCAATCCTTTGTTGGACACCTTGTATCCCAACACGATGGCCTCGCTAACCATCATGTGACATTTTTCCCAATTAAGCACTAAGTGTGTGTCTTCACACCTTCGCAAAACCTTATCCGAAATTTTCAAAAAATCATCAAAAGATGCCCCATAGACCAAAAAATCATCCATAAAAACCTCAAGACATTGTTCCACCATATCCAAAAAAATTGCTAACATGCACCATTGAAAAGTAGCGGGTGCATTGCACAACCTGAATGACATGTAGTGGTATGTAAAAGTTCCATAAGGGCAAGTGAAGGTAGACTTCTCTTGGTCCTTAGTCTTGATTGAAATATGATTATATCCCAAATAACCATCAAGAAAACAAAAGTGGGAGCGACCGGTGAGTTGCTCCAAAATATGATCAATGAAAGATAATGGGAAATGATCTTTAAGCGTAGCGGTGTACAATCTGCGATAATCAATGCAAACTTGCCATCCTACCACTAATCTAGTGGTTATTTGTTCATTAGAGGAGTTAGTAGTGATAGTGATTCCCCCTATTTTGGTACTACCCGTGTCGGACTAATCCACATGGAATTATAAATAACATAAATTATACCTGCTGATAGTAGCTTGATTACCTCCTTCTTGACTACCTTTGTCATGATTGGATTTAAGCGACGCCGAGGTTGAATGACCAATTTTGCTCCTTCTTCCAGCCAAATCTTGTGTTGGCATAATGAGGGAGAGATCCCTTTGATATCAGCCACAATCCATCTGAATGCACCTCGGTGGTTCTTTAGCATAGTTATCAGTTGTTGTTCTTCCAATTCACTCAACAATGCAGATATGATAACCAACAACTTCTCCTCTACAACTAGAAAGACATACTTCAGATGAGGTGGCAACAACTTTAGCTCCAACTCAGGTGGGATCAGGAGTGAAGAAACTAGTGGTGGTGGCAGCAGTCCCAAATCCTCGAAGTGTCTTGTGTAGTAACATGACAAAGCTTTCAATAGCCTTTCACATTCTTCTAGTGACCAGATCTACACACAATCAAATATGAGGTTCATTAGACATGCCTCTAGCGGAAGCTGTGGATGTATCTGTACTAGAGAGTCCTCTCCATCCTCATCCAAAGTGGATAAACCCAATTCCTCCTGTTCGTCATCCAGATTCCCTACTGCCTTGGCAAGTGAGACCACTTTAGTGTTCTCCATGATGTCCACAACTAGTGTACCCTTGTCCACCTTTGTCATTACATCCAAAAATGATTTTCCCAAGAATAAAGAGATATTGCTATCCATGTACTTCATCATAATGCATTGGACTTGATCCTTGGGTGACTTTGAATTATTTGGCATATTGATCTCAAACCTATCATCTTTAATTCCCATGGTCAAACGACCTCTACCCATATCCAAGATCATGTCAGTTGTTTCTTGGAATTGTCGCCCTAATAAATGTTCATTACCATGGTCATGTTGCATCTCCATCGCCACAAAATCTGTAGGGAAAACAAAACATATGGTCCACGTTGACAAGTACATCCTCACAAATAGCATACGGTTTCACCACTGAGTTGTCTGCCTATTGGATTGTCATGCTGCTCTTCATAGATGTTTTGAGACCGAGCTTCTTGATGGTAGATAGGGGCATCAAATTGATGCTTTCCCCTAAATCATAGAGTGCATCCCCAAACTTTGTCTTCCCGGTGTAACATGTGATGTTGAAGCAACTGGGGTCCTGTCTCTTTGGTGGTAGTGTACCGAAAATGAAGGCACTAACTTGCTCTCTCAGTACAACTACCTCAACATCTGGGATCTTCCTCTTCTTATTAATAATATCCTTCAAAAATTTACCATACGAGGATATTTGTTCAATCACATCAATCAACGGTATGTTCACAGAAAGCTTCCTAAAGCTATCTAGAAATTTCTTGAATTGTCGATCCATCTTTCTTGCCTTCAAGCTGTTAGGATACGGAACCAGTATCATATGTGTCCTCTAATGTGGTGGCACATATGAAGTCCTCTTTTCCACTTCATCTCCTTGATTCTGCTCTTCCCCTGGGTTGTCTTCCTCAATTTCTACTTGTGTTGGCTCTACCACTGGGTCACCACTGTTAGTAGGCTTGGTCACCTCAGTTGCCACTGTCCTTGGAGTCAATGTCTTCTTCCCATTCCAAAGTAGTATTGCCTTGACCTATTGGTTTCCTGTTGGAGTGTCAGTGTTTCATGGAAAACCCTACTATTAGGCTTTTTCAAGGCTGCCACATCTGCTGCTAGCTGAGACAAAGTTGTCTCAAAACTCCTCATCTGGGCCCCTTGATTCAGGACATCACATTGGAAGTTGTTAATCAATTGTTCATTCTGATTCACTATCCTATTAAGAATATCATTTGTGTTCTCCTCTACTATAGGTCGCTACTACTTATTGTTCTTATGTTAGTTCTGTTGATCCGGGTCCTACAGGAAGTTGTTTGGATATTTCCAAGAAAACTTGTGATCCTTTCTCCATGAGTAATCATTGTTCTTGTATCCTTGTTGCTGCATATACTTCACTTGTCCTTCCTCATCCGATAAATTATTATCATTATCTAGAAGCTTCTTTGCTATCAAGTCTAGCTTCTCATTGAAAGAGGTGATAACTTTAGACTCCCATGTGCTTTTGATCTGCTCTGGATGATCTCGCTCATTACCCCATGCCTGATTCTTTGCCATATTTTTCAAAATCTCCTGACACTTACAGGGTGAGTTGTTGAGAAAGAACCCCATGCCTACACTATTCAAGGTGACACGTTTGCTTTTGTGGAGCCCAAAGTAGAACATCTTCACTTGGTTCTCTAGATCTATCCCATGGTGAGGGACCTTCCCGAGCATGTTCTGAAAATGCTCTTAAGCTTCAGAATAGGTTTCAGCTGCCTATTGCTTGAAATTGTGAATGTTCCTCACCAACTCATTTGTCTTTTTTAGAGGAAAGTATCTTTCAAAGAACATCTCGATCATTTGATCCCATGTCTCAATCGATTCCTTTTGCAGGTTGTGCAACTATTCTTTTGCCTTATCCGCTAGTGATGATGGGAACAACTTCAGATAAATAGTTGTTTGTGGAAACCTATCCACTTTCACCATGTCACAACACTCCACAAAGTTGTTGATGTGTGCCACTGGGTCTTCATGAGTGTGCCCATAAAAAGCATGTGACTTGATGAGTGCAATCATCCCTGAATCAATCTTGTATTGTGCTACATTTACATTCTGTTTCTTGATAGGTCCTGTCTGTGCAACTAAGGAGGATGCCTTAATCATCTCCCATATGGTCCGCGCAGCCCCTTGATTACCGTCCCCCATTACTTGTTTCCTGGGCGTCAACAATATGTCTTCTGATGGAGTTGTTTGAACTGGAGATGGTATTAAGGTTCCGAAGGACCCTTGTGGATTCTCAATAGTAATTGGGACCTCTGATATAGGTTCTCTGTAGTCTGTGGTCCGTGTCTGCACCATGTACTAGTACTTGAAAATGTGGAATAAGTTAATCACGGTACTCAATAGAGAAAATTTATCTTATATGTACTCAATGAATTTTAATGATTAAAATAAAGTTGCAATAAATAAAAGGTGGCCTAGAGTGGCCTCCTGTAACACTCGTAGTAATGAAACTTCACCGTTTTCCCAACAACAACGTCAAAAAATTGACACGCTAGTATCGTGTGTATAAGAGCAAGTGCACGTGTCGAGTAATATAGGCCTATGCGAGGCCCTAGTCGAACTCAGGGAGATGTAGTCTCAGTGACTACTACTAACTACGGTGCGATCAAATAAGCCGATTAAAAAGTTGGATTTGAGTTTAACAAAATAAAAGGGAATTAAAAGAAAATTAATAGTGATTCAAATGAGATGGATTCCTTAGGATTATTGATTTCACCATGAGGTCTCATTATATCTTATTTCTACAAATTAATATAATTTTTACTCCTACCCTAGACAGAAAGCCTGTAGTCAGAATTGCCCACTTCCACAGTGCAATTCACTACCTAGATCTAAGCCAATTCCACGTCTGTAGCAATTTTTATCTTATTCTTGGTACATTATCGAAGATTCTGGGTTTCTTTCTACTAATCGTACGTTACCTTTCCCAAGGAATGCGTAGAAAAGTTATAACTTGTGATTTTTGGACTTTTAATCTTCCTTCTAGAGCAATTATCAGTCTAAAATTCTATTGATGGTGATCAAGCATAGATAGATCATTAAATTTCATAGTTATATATCCAGGAATAAAGAGAAATCTATATTAATTCATGTAAAAAGTCAATACAACGATTCCCCGGGCTAGTCCCGGGTCCTAAGGAAAGGAGGGATTTAGCCCCACATGGTTTTCAAGAGCTAATACATGGAGAGAGAGGAGGAAAATGTGGGAAACATGAATGAAATTCGTGTAACCCCTGGAGAGAAGGTATTCCAGATGATCCTCCTCGAGAAACACATGTTATGCGGTCTTCTGGCAGCAAAATCATCTGTCGGAGGTGCTCAGATCTCTCAGATGACGTCCTTTGGCTCTGTGCTCATCTCTCTCTCTTCTCTGGCTGTCGTGCGACACAATGTGAGATGATTCCCAGGTCTGGCCATCCTTTTTTAGGTCATAGGATAACTTACGGTACCACATAACATGGACCGTCAGATCTGGGCGATCTGATTAGATTGCTGATTTCTGGCAGAGTCGGTGGCATCAACTAGGAAGTCAGTGGCACCGACTGCTTCGGGTGCGGTCCTTGCCCTGCTGAGTCGGTACCATCGATGCATGATGATTGGTGGCACCGAGCTGATGCACCTATTTGATCTGCCTCTCTAAACCAATCTCAGTGACACCGACTATGAGGGTCGGTGGCACCGAGTCTTCTATTCTCTTTTTTCCCGACCACTGTTGCGATCTTGGTGCACCGATTGTAGTGGTCGGTGGAACCAACTCTGCATTGTACATGAAGTACCTGGAAAATGCAGAAAAATGTCTATAAGTCCAGGGAATACATAAAATCATGTAAATAGGATAAAATAAGCATAATTTGATGCAAATAGAGTGTACATGCTAACAATAATGATTTATGAAAATATGATCAATTAATTGACTACTAAATGCACAAAACAAGTATAAAATAGGTCTGCAAAAGTGACTGAAAACCCATGCATCATGTACCTTTTTAGCATCACCTGGAGATTTGAAACCCTCAGGCTGTGCTGTGTAAACATCCATGGGAAAATTTACATTAAGGAATGTAATTTTATCATCAATATTCTAGATTGTGTAATCATAATAAGATGTAACAACAAGTATGATAGTAACAAAGTGTAATATAGTGGTGGGTGAGAAATTCATCATGCCCAATGCCTAAACCTTTCAAACTAGTCATCATTTAATGATCTACATATTTTCATCCATGTCATTATTCTTCTTGGAAACCCTCTTGCACCAATATATATTGTTCCTTTATTTGGTTGCACTACAGTCCATACTTTGTTGGCATACATGGAATCCATTTTCGATCTCATGGCATCAATCCATGAACAATATTTGGGTTCCTTTTAGATTCCTTTTAGGTGTTTAGATCATCTTAATCAATGAACAAAACCTCACCATATTGAGTAATCTAAAATTCAAATATCTCTAGTTCCTAGAGAATCCTACTAGATCCACGAGGTTCGAGTGTTTCTTGAGAAGGCGATCATTCTAGAAAAACTTTTGGTGATTCCTCATGTTCCTCGTTAGGTTCATTTCCACTTTGTGAATATCAAACTTCTTCTGTTCTATCTTTCCCCCACTAGTAAAGATGATAATTTTATTTAGAGATATGCTAGTTGTCGCTAAAAAATCTTGGAGAAAATATAGATATATTATGAGTTAGTTTCCCCAGGACACTCCCCAATACAAACATATCATGTTTTGGGCACAATTTTCTAGGATATGAATACTTCACATAAGCACACATAATAAAACATATATTGTGATACAATCCAGCCCATATCTCACATGGTGTCTTTGAAACCAATTTGGAAGGATCACACTAAGTGTGAAAATAGAAGTTTCTAGAGCATATCACTACAAGAAATCGAAAATTCAAACTAATCTCATCAAGAGTTGAACCGTGTTCTAGAAATTTTGATTTTTTATATCTGAAAAACATTATACTTATTAGTTCCAAGTGGAGTTAACTTTCGTACAATACCACACTGTTTGAGAAGGTCATCAAACTCTTCACTCAAATATTCTCTTCCATGTTATTACCAAAACATCTAAAATATCTTGCCAAGATGTTTGATTGTTTCATTCCTTCATTCCTTAAGTTACTCAAGGCATTTTGACTTTTGTCTCACAAGGTACGCATATAAAAATCTACTAAACTTTTAAGTAGATGTAATGAAGTACCAATACCCACTTCCAATTATTGAACTAAAAGGACCTTATGCATCAATATTTATGAATTTTGTAAGTTGTGATTCTCTCAAAGTATGGCCACTAAGGGGTTCCTTTTCCTTTCCAAATAAACATGGTTTACATGTACCCTAAGATTCATAACCAAACAAATCTAAGTATCCATGCTTATGGATATTAGATGCATAGTTCTCATTTTTATTTTTGAATCAACAATACCAAAGGCACATCACATTTTGTTCATGTAATTTAAGACTTTCATAATTTTCAATTTTAGCATATATCTCAAGATCCAAAATTGAAAGGCCATAAACATTGGAGTACTACCATAAAAGATTTCATCCAATAGTATAGAGAAAAATATATAAATATGAGAAAAAGAAAATAAAAAGTGTCCCAACTAGAGGCATAAATAATATTTCTAATCATGGTTGGTATAATAGACCTCTGAGGAAAAAGATAAACTACATGAAATAAATTTGTTAAAAACCTTATACAGGTTAGTGACTCATAGTCCCACATGTCCCTTCTTCAACTGTATACTTATGTTCCTATCATGAACATAAAATATATATATCAAATCTACATTCAACATCAAAAATGATGATGAAGAAGTAGATTATTTTGTCTGAATCGTGTATATACTTGAGTTGGAGATCACCACCCCCTTTTACTTCTTAAGTTCCTCTAGGAATAGTTATGAATTTCTTTTTCAATACCCAAGCTTGTGGATATGGAAACATTTCCATCTATAGCTAGACCTACCTTGCATTTTAAGAAAATTAATGTGATTTACGCTTTCAAATTTTCTTATACTTCGTCTTTCCCTTGGTATTTTACTTTAATTTATTGATCATAAAATACATGTACAAACCTTCTTCAGGTTCAATTTATGTGTTTGCCACATATTCAGTATCTATGGAAACAACGTAGCCATTTCATTAATATGTTAGTTCATGATAGTGGTTAGATGACTGATGCGATGATTTTGAGTCACATTTAGAGACCTATTTCATATGTGTTTTGTGCCTTAATTACTCATTTTCATGGATATTATTGCATAATTCACTTTATTTGGTCTTTGCCATCATTTTATATCAAATCCCCTTTGTTTTACTATTTTGAGCATTATTTATCATCTCATTATAAATTGTGTGGATTTACTTGGTCTTGTTGTGAAATTTCAGGAAAAACAAGTATCTGCTTCCGTCGATACCATCGACGGAAGTCGATACCATCGACCAAGTCACAGGTTGTCAGCCGAGAAAAGCAATACAGTGTCGATACCATCGACCCAAGTCGATGCCATCGACACAAGGAGAGCTACAACGTCGCTAAACGACAACAACCGACGCTAAAGGAGTCGATACCATCGACACCCAAGTCGATGGTATCGAGATCACCACAGGTGCTCAGAATAAAAGAAAGGAAAGCTGCCGCTAATCCGCTGGGTCGATACCATCGACCCGCGTCGATGGTATCGACGCCGGCAGATATGCGTTGGATCTGTTTTGATCTCGATCGGACGGCTGTTGTTATTTGACGACCTAATTAGGGACTTATACCTAATGACGGCCGCCCAGACGTGAGGATAATCTCATTTTTGGATTGCACGAGTGCCGAGGAGGAGAGAAAGGAGAACGGAAGCCGAGAAGCTCATCCCGGGTGATTCGGACGCTGCCGAAGACGATTTCCACCACCGACAGGCGGGGAAAGCTCGTGTTCTACGCCAAGGATCCACCGGTTCTTCTCCGTTCAGGGGTTTTCCCATCTATTTCACATTTTTCTTATGAATTCCCCAATTTCTACCATGTATTCATGTAAGATGAACATGAGAGGCTAAAACTCTCAATCTTTAGGACCGGGAGTAGCCCGGGGATACATTGTATGATGATTTTATATTGATAATTCATATTTTTCTCTCATATCCGGGGTATAAATTTGTTTTCTCTATTTCTATTGTTATGCTTGATCACCATAATAATAACTTAATGCCCTTAATCACTTCGACAGAAGGATTAACGGTTGAAAAGAGACGAATTCTACATTAATTAATAAAACCCTTGACAAAGGAGTTGTAAAATTAATGGTGGGAACTGAGGGACCGATCTTAATGCGCTTAGTTTAGGGGAATGATTACTATGATGATGGAATCAACCTAAATCTAAGTAGTGGATTACACCACGACAGTGGGTAATTCTCATTTCAGGCCACTACCCGGATAGAGAGAGAAGTGTGAGGAATTATATGAAATCTAATACAATGTTGACCCGCGGTGAAACCGCCATCCTAAAGATATCCTTTTAATTGATTAAATTAACCTTTAATCGATTGTTTTCTTTGTTTGATTTTTATTTTCTTTCAATTTGAACAACAAAACCCTACTTTGTTAATCGGTCTAGCTGATTGCGATTAGTTAGTAGAAGTCTCCAATAATTCACGTATCCCTGAGTTCGACTCGGGCCTCACAAGGCCTATATTACTCGACGCGTATACTTGCGTTTAAGCGCGTAGTAAAATACACGTCAAGTTTTTGGCGCCGTTGCCGGGGATACGGCGAATTATTGGCACTTTGAGTGCTAAGAGCGACCATTCTAGGCCACAATTTTTTTATTTATTTTTAGAACAATTTCAAAAATTCCTTTATTTCTTTATAATTGTGTTGACTCGTTCAAAGCATTGTACTGAACCCCTATTTCCATTTTTCAGGTACTTTGCATGGTGCACACACGTAGTCGAGACTACGTGAATAGCACACCTGAGGTTCCATCTGCGGGACCAGAGGACGAGGATTACTACGAGGAGGAACACCAAAGTGATATAAATTCTGAATCTGAGCAAGAACAAGCAGAAGAAATGGCTGAAGCACAGACAATTTGGGAGAAGATCAAGGCGTCTTCTTCCTCAGCATCAAAGGGGCCCATAAAGAAGCAGGCGATCAACATACCGACATACAAGATCGACCCGGCACTGATTAACTTGGTCAAATCTAACGCATTTCACGGGCTGAAAAATGAAGATCCAGTAGCACACATTAGTCAGTTTGTTGAAAATTGCGATATGGTGAAGATCGACAGGTTCCCGCAAGATGCGTTGTATCTCAAGTTGTTCCCAAGTTCCTTGGCTGGAGTAGCAAGAGAGTGGCTTCATAACCTCGACGACGAGTTTGTTGAATCATGGGATCACATGGTGGAGGTTTTCTTCGAGAGGTTCTTCCCTCCTGAGAAGACCAATGATATGATCCGCAAGATCCACAATTTCACCCAACAGGCGGGTGAAACTTATTCTGAGACTTGGGAGCGATTCCAAGTCATGTTGAGGAGATGTCCACACCATGGACTGGACAAGGAAACCCAAGTGAAAATCTTCTACTTTGCTCTTTCTGAACATGATAGAAGCAACCTGGACTCGGCTGGATCCGGATTTTTTCTGAATAACACGGATGCCAGATGTTGGGAAATATTGAAGAACATGGCTAGGAAATAGTCATGGGGTGACAGAGGTGTCGTGGAACATGTCAAAGCTGCCGGTGAATCCAGAATAGTTAGGGAGCTGAACGACAAGCTAGATCTCCTAGCCAAGAAGCTACTAACTAGGGAAGATGCATCTGAGGATGAGGAAGCCCAAGTAAAGTTCATGCAACAACAGGGCTATAGAAACAATGACTATTCATGGAGAAAGGATAAAAAGTTTTCATGGAAGGATCCGAATAATTTTCTGCAGGATCCGGATGCCAAACCACAGCAAAGAACCGAGGATAAGAACACTGAATTACTAACTCAAATGGTCCAGCAAAACCAAGAGATGATGGCCATGTTTGGAAAACAATTGCAATCTCAAGGTGATATTCTAACCAAGTTTGGGCAGACGCTGCAAAGCCATGGAGCGCAAATGCGGGCATTAGAGACCACCGTGGCTCAGATTTCAAGTGAAGTGGCGGCCATCAAGCACGCCAATCAACAGAAACCAGCTGAGAATGCGAACGTGGCCCAAGCACATCATCAGGTTAAGTACATGTCGGTGGTAAGAAATGAGGAATCTCAGGTGCGAGAAGCTGTAGAAGAAAGAAAAATGACTTTCAATGTGAATGCAACACCGGCGATACCGTATCCACGCACTTACTATAGATTGCCGGGCGGAAACCATTTCTTCAGAAAATCAGAGAGAGTTGTGAGTATGGTATCTCCATCTAGGCAAGAGGAGCAGGTGCAGGTTGTTTGTGCACATGTGGATACATCTGAGGCGAGAGAGGAACCACAACAAGCTACTACTATTGATGATGTCTCGCCAAAGCCCACGTCCGAGGGAATGATTGAAGCAAGCTTAGGGGAGGTACCCCCGAAAAGCTCTTATGTGCCACCTCACAGGCGTGTTGATGCAGCTGATGTTTTAGATCCGGTAAATCCGAAGTCAAAGAAAGAGCATCGTCACTTTAAGAAATTTCTGGAGATATTCCGAAAACTCCACATCAATATTCCATTAGTGGAGATGATCGAGAAAGTACCCGCCTATGGGAGGTTTATCAAGGAAATCATCAATAAGAAGAGGCGGATAAAAGACGATGAAATTTATTGGATGAATGAGGCAGTGAGCTCTATGATCCAAGGGAGTTCACCAAAGAAGAGAAAGGACCCAGGAGGTTTTTACATACCGTGCTCAATAGGTGGTCAACATTTCCCTAAAGCGCAATGTGATTCTGGCGCTAGCATAAATCTCATGCCTTTGGCGACATTTCAAAAGCTGGGGTTAAAAGAGATAAAGAAGTTGGCTGCAACAATTGAATTGGCGGATGGGTCTACAGTGAGACCCTATGGAGTATGTGAAGATGTTCTAGTCAAAGTGGATAGATTCATATTTCCGGTGGATTTTGTCGTCATGGATATGCCACCACTCCAAAGCTGTGAAATTCTTCTAGGAAGACCGTTTCAAGCAACGGCAGATGTCGTGACTGCCTTAGGGAGAGGTACTCTGTCTTTGGGCATTGGAGGAGATCGTGTTGAATTCAAATTACCAAATGATCCTCTGAGCCCAGTTCCCAAGGTGAAAAGATGATGATTGTCAAGCCGTCTAGCCTAAGACGTTAAACAAGGGCGCTTGTTGGGAGGCAACCCAACCATCGGTACACTAGGATAGTTTAATTTTAGTCATAGATTGCTTTTATTTCGTTGAATTTTAGTTTAAAAATGATACCTTGATCCATTTGTTGAATGTGCAGGCACAGGCAGGGTCGATACCATCGACCCGCGTCGATGGTATCGACAAGTCAACAGACAGGTCGCAATAAAAGTGTCGATGGTATCGACACCCCAGTCGATACCATCGAGATCTCTGGAGATTTTCAGAAGAAATCGACTCAGTGAAGTCGATACCATCAACGGGTCTGTCGATGGTATCGATATTTTCAAATGAAAAAGGCGGCGGCCGGACTCGCGAGGCATTTGCCCTAATCAGCAAGTCGATACCATCGACTTCCGTCGATGGTATCGACAGGCCCACAGCAGTGTCGGTGTCAGTTATTCAAGACGGGGTTATTGGCCAAATGAAGTCACATCGTCCAGAGCAAATCCGGACCCCACGACCCTGGCAGTACCCACCACCGCCTCCGCAGGATTGATCAGGGTATCACTGTTCCACCCTTCAGTTGGTTTTTGACTATGAGGCCATAGTCGAATTCAAGCTTAGGGGGGTGGCTGGAACAACTCTATCTTTTATCTTTTCTTTAGTTGTTTTTTAGTTTCTGCTTTGTTATTTGTTCTTGCAATTTTAGTGTTTGTTTAGGATCCACATCTATCTAGTGTAATTGTGGATGTCGTAAAAATTGTCATCTCGATTTTTCATGGGAAATTTAAGGGAATTTCAAAATTTTTGTGTCTTTTGGATAGCTTAACTTGGTTGTCCTTGGGAAACTTGTCCTATGAAAATGATTGATTATGTCAACTTTGAAGCAATATGTCACACCCACACTCCCATTGACTCATGAAAAGTGGATAGTAACGGTTGTTTGAGCCTAACCTAATCAAATGGTAATGAGACCTTAATTGGATATACGAGAAAGAACCCTTTGAACTACTACACATGTCAATAAGGAGGGACACATGATATTTTTCTAAGGTTCAGTAACTTAATCTTGTGATCGTTCCACTTCATATTTTTCCATAATCCACCAAAGAATTGGAAGTAAAGTACAGTTTTAATTCCTTCTTGCGTGCATAGCATGTAGATAGGATTTGCATTGTTATTTTCATATTTTTGCATAAAAAAAAATGTATAGTGATTCATGCACATTACCTTTAGGTGCATGTCATGTAGTTGCACTCATAACTTTCATGATTTTCATGCATAAGTACACCATGTACCTCAGTTTGTCTTGAAAAGTGATCTAAATTGTCCCATACCCTCAAAATAGTACAAAGATTTCCAATCATGAAGAAAAATAGCCTAACACATGTATCTCTAAGCAATTATGGATATGTGGGCTAAGAGGAAAAGAAAAAAAAATCTGAAAATTTGAAAGGAAAAAAAAAGAGAATTTAGAAGGAAATGGAATAAGAGGGAGAAAGGAACATAATATCACTTGCATAACAAGGAAACTGAGTACATGATGTGGCTTAATTAGATTTCCATCTCATTTTGAGGTGGAAGGTTAGTGCATGCATCATTCCACCCAATTTTAAGCATTAGGGCATTTTCAATGTGCATTTGCATCATTTAGGACATTTTGTTATGTGCATGTTGAAACTGTGTAATACTTCCAAATTCTTCCATGAACCACCCATTCCATCCACCCGTTGCTCGGATTGGTAGGCCACCGTGATTTTCTCCTCACTCATGTTTATCAGGAGAACTGCTTCCATGTAGATGGTAGTTAGGGCGAGCAACGTAGTGTAGGCGATCACAAGATGCACTAATGCTGAATCGGAAAATTTTATTATGTTAACTGCCTTATGTGATAGTGTTCATCGGTTTGAAGGATAATTTCTTTTATTGATGATTATTGTCGCCTGTAGGGTATTTACTGTTCTGTGATTAGGAAAGGCCGGTTTGAGAATGTCCAGTGGGAGTCATGTGGGATGTGGGGTGATGTGTTGATTTTTAGTTGACATCTGCAATCCTATTCTAAGGATTAGTTGCTCGAGGGCGAGCAATGTTTAAGCTTAGGGGAGTTTGATGCGATGATTTTGAGTCACATTTAGAGACCTATTTCATATGTGTTTTGTGCCTTAATTACTCATTTTCATGGATATTATTGCATAATTCACTTTATTTGGTCTTTGCCATCATTTTATATCAAATCCCCTTTGTTTTACTATTTTGAGCATTATTTATCATCTCATTATAAATTGTGTGGATTTACTTGGTCTTGTTGTGAAATTTCAGGAAAAACAAGTATCTGCTTCCGTCGATACCATCGACGGAAGTCGATACCATCGACCAAGTCACAGGTTGTCAGCCGAGAAAAGCAATACAGTGTCGATACCATCGACCCAAGTCGATGCCATCGACACAAGGAGAGCTACAGCGTCGCTAAACGACAAAAACCGACGCTAAAGGAGTCGATACCATCGACACCCAAGTCGATGGTATCGAGATCACCACAGGCGCTCAGAATAAAAGAAAGGAAAGCTGCCGCTAATCCGCTGGGTCGATACCATCGACCCGCGTCGATGGTATCGACGCCGGCAGATATGCGTTGGATCTGTTTTGATCTCGATCGGACGGCTGTTGTTATTTGACGACCTAATTAGGGACTTATACCTAATGACGGCCGCCCAGACGTGAGGATAATCTCATTTTTGGATTGCACGAGTGCCGAGGAGGAGAGAAAGGAGAACGGAGGCCGAGAAGCTCATCCTGGGTGATTCGGACGCTGCCGAAGACGATTTCCACCACCGACAGGCGGGGAAAGCTCGTGTTCTACGCCAAGGATCCACCGATTCTTCTCCGTTCAGGGGTTTTCCCATCTATTTCACGTTTTTCTTATGAATTCCCCAATTTCTACCATGTATTCGTGTAAGATGAACATGAGAGGCTAAAACCCTCAATCTTTAGGACCGGGAGTAGCCCGGGGATACATTGTATGATGATTTTATATTGATAATTCATATTTTTCTCTCATATCCGGGGTATAAATTCATTTTCTCTATTTCTATTGTTATGCTTGATCACCATAATAATAACTTAATGCCCTTAATCACTTCGACAAAAGGATTAACGGTTGAAAAGAGACGAATTCTACATTAATTAATAAAACCCTTGACAAAGGAGTTGTAAAATTAATGGTGGGAACTGAGGGACCGATCTTAATGCGCTTAGTTTAGGGGAATGATTACTATGATGATGGAATCAACCTAAATCTAAGTAGTGGATTACACCACGACAGTGGGTAATTCTCATTTCAGGCCACTACCCGGATAGAGAGAGAAGTGTGAGGAATTATATGAAATCTAATACAATGTTGACCCGCGGTGAAACCGCCATCCTAAAGATATCCTTTTAATTGATTAAATTAACCTTTAATCGATTGTTTTCTTTGTTTGATTTTTATTTTCTTTCAATTTGAACAACAAAACCCTACTTTGTTAATCGGTCTAGCTGATTGCGATTAGTTAGTAGAAGTCTCCAATAATTCACATATCCCTGAGTTCGACTCGGGCCTCACAAGGCCTATATTACTCGACGCGTATACTTGCGTTTAAGCGCGTAGTAAAATACACGTCAATGACTAAGGGCATGATTACATAATCAACATCATGGCTAACTCTTGGCCCATGAGGAAACTTGGATCTCTCAAGTTTCCATATATCTAATAATATTGAGCATGTGAAAACCAACTATATCTCCCTTTTGTATCCTACTCTAAAATAAAACATTCTAAAAGGCAAACCTCTCTTGTCTAGGTTATACTTTGAGTATCTACTTGAAATGCAAAACTGAACTAAAACAATGACTTTTAAGAGTCATACATCTCTTGTCTAGATTGACCTTCAAACAATTTACTGAGATACTTAAATCATTTGAATGTCTCCATGTTTATTCTTTTTCCTTTTTATGTTGGGCACCGTGTATGTTATCATAAGGCATTATTAGTAATTGGATTTATTTAAATACATCAGGCATGCATTCCTCTCATCCTTTGGCACTATGGGAGTGTGATCTTTAGTATAATATTTTTCCATTAAATTGATCATGAACTCATCTTAAAAGCAATTTCAAGTTTCTATAACCTTCCAAAAAGTTGATCACATTAAGCTTTCCATCGAAAGGACCAATGACAAACAAAGATATTTAGGGTTTGCAACGTGATCTTTCAAAATAAAGGATGCAATAATTAAATCATTTACTAAAAATATTATTCTTCTAATTAGGCATATAATTATAAATTACTCTCAATAATTTCATCAAATTAATACCCCTAACTATTAACCCCTTAAGTTACAATAAACTACCTTCTCACAATCAAGGTCTATATTTCATTGAATCAAGAGTCAACTTTAGTTGATTGGCCACAACTCAACTATATATGTAGGTGAAATTTCTAGTTTCATGTTATGAAATATTTAGATGGATGGGGAACAACTATTGTTAAATTGATCAAATGGAGCACTCATATGTATTTCTCTAGGTGCTTAATACTATTAAGATTTTCTATTTAAGACATGCACAACTACCAATAATGATTTACCATTTACCCTTATTAGGTAGACCTACATGCTCACCTCACACCTCATTAAGATAAAAAATGCACCTAATTTTGTTGAACACAAATTACAATTGAAGCACTGACATTCTCCTATATTGGAAGACATCTTATGATCAACATGTTATGTTATGACCTCCTCCCCTGTATACCCACCTTTGAAGGTACATTGTCGGTGTAGAGATCATAAGCTCATTTATCTAGGATTCAAATTTACGACATAAAAATATTAACAAAATTTTTTTTAACTAGAAGATTTCCTGCAATGGAAAAATCAAAAAATTAAATGCACATCAATTTAATTGCATTTTTTGTACAAGATATTTTACATCGAGATGGAAGGTAGACGAGCAACAAGATGCTACACCAATCCTTTCCATATGGGATAATATCATTTCACAATTTGAATGTTCGAACACTAAAACTAGTTTCTCCTCAAAGAAGTTTATATGATTTCTAATATAGAGCTACTACATGAACAAATGTACTACATGGAAGAAGATACCATGATTACTAACTAGATAATCCTCCTTGTGACATTAAATTTAATATATATGAATATACAAGTAATCATATCTCCACATAAGATAGATACCTTAAACTCTGACAAACAAATACACATATCAATATATTGTTATACTATGTACATAGGTTTATATAAAAGTGTTCATGCACATATATATTCAACATTCAATATATGTACATAAACTTGTGTCTTCATTTAGACAATCTAACATGTTCTTTCCATACAACCTTTTTTGTAATCACTTTATGTCCATGATTGGACTTATGTGACCTACCCCTAGGTAGTTCTAATCCTACGTTTATATTATCATAATTTACTTTATATGATACCCATATTGTCATTATAATGAATGAAAATAAATAAACATCCATGCAGTTTATCATAAAAAAAACACTTCAAACATACCTGACAAACCTTTGGTAGTCTATATATGCTGGTATTCATAAGTAACCATGTACATCAAATGGAGCCATGATTCACTTCTATTCATATACTTTATGCAATCCAATCACTCCACAATTGATCAACATTATATGAAATATGCATACTAACAATATTATAACATGGATTTTCACATGTATTAATATAATATATCTGAATGTAAATATTGGTTAGATAAGGAAATAATAGAATATTTGTGTCTTGTTTACAAGCTTTGGTTTGCAAATGCAAATTCTCACTATGGAATGGTTTTTATATATTTTATTGTTTTCGATAATCGTTTAATAGGTATTTGGAATCCAATAATAGATGAACTACTAGAAGTGATGAACAATTGGTATTTAATAAGAGATTATTTTAGAAATCTCTAGAAAATTAAGTGAAGGCAACCAGTAAGTTTATCTAGTCCAATATTCCACTTAATAAGAAAAATATATATTGAGATAATATTGCTTACATAGTTTGGGTGAGAAAAGAGTTATTTTATGTGTAAAATAACTCAAATAAAGGAAATACTTAGAGGCAAAAAATGTACTTTTAATATTCAACTTTTGACACCAAACCTTGCCCAAATCAAGATTTAATTATTAAAAGCCTTCGTTTACAATTTGAGATCAATTGAAGTAAAGATGAAATAGAAGTATGTTTTGTTTAAGTTTACTATTATCAAAAATTCACATATAGGTCCTTGTGGAACAAAATAGAGAAAAGGGGAACCTCATGCCCATGTTAATTATGCAACATAATTTTAGGAGAGAAATACTCCAAATCTAAGATAATCGAAGAAAAACCAAAACATTCCAAAATATCTTGAGATCTAAGTAATTAATTATGTACTTATTCAAAAAGTACAAAAATGTAAGTTTGGAGTTGTTAATCAATTATTTTGGATCTAGTATTTTTCCAAGAAAAGGATAATGAGAAATAGAAGATTTTCCTACAATTGTATATGAAAATAGATATTGAGAATAGAGATATGATTATTCTGGTGATTTGGTACTTTATCAAAAGGAAAGTTACTTTTTTGGGGAAATTCCTCTCTTTCCTTCAATGCTGAACTCGCTAGGAACCTCGATTTGTGGAATCACAATCTCTACTCTATATACATGTATAAGGCTCTTCTCCTTGAGACTAGAGTAGAAGATCATGATTTGAATCCTCAAAACCCATGTATTCTCTTCCCTTGAATTCTTAACTTCCTTTTCTTGCACAATGATGTCAACGCTGCTCTTGAATTTGACAAGGGCATCATGCCCTTTCTATTTAAGATGTTGAAGAACCCAAACATCATATTTCCAAGGTGGTTAGAAGGGGAGGCCAAGTCCGTACTACATTTTTTCACCCCCACGATCTAGCTCGAAGGGTAGGGAGACCACATCACTATCATCTTCATGGAGGTTTGTTTCTCTAGTGAAATAGGGGCACACCGTGTTGTACAGGGCATGCAGAGAAGAGAGGTGCCAGATCAGGGATCTCAATAAAATGGATCGAAGGCAGGATCCGCTAGCCCAATGAAGAGTTAATAAAAAAGGAGTGTAATTACTGATGTGGAAATTACTAATTGGCCCGTTTATGTTTAATATTATATAAAATCTGGTTTATTATTCATAGGTCATAATATACAAAAATTATATATCAAATTAAATAAAAAAAATGATAGGAAAATTAATAGAATATAAAGCCTGATTCTAATCCAAATTCCAAAAATTAGTGCTAATACATGTTTAAGTGGTTGTCAATATATGGAACTTTGGAGTTGGTAATAACAGTGTGGAATACATTAAATGGTTTCATTCATATTGTATTTTGGTAACTATCAATAAAATCGGACCCTATGCTGATTATAATAATGATGCATAATTAGGGTTTCTAAACTGAATAATCAACCCATGTAATTTGGGTTTTGAAATCAATGATTTAACTGGTGATAATTTTAGATAATTTGATTTAGATGTTCATAATAACCTAATGTGTTTAATTCAACGAAAATCCTAAACCTTGATATGTTTTGAATAATAATAATCATGATTAAAATATCTAAGTCATTATCATGATAATTAGGGTTTAGAACCTAATCTACCTTGTCATGATAATCTTGAGTTGTCAAATCAAGGGTAGTTTCTCTAAATTGAATAACTTGATAATTAGGGTTTCATCTAGTGTCTAATATTGGTTAATAACTTTCATAAAGTTAGGTGCAATGGAAACAGTGTTGTACCATTATTCCTTATCCAAAGTTGTGACACCCCTAAACCCTAGATCAAGACATACTTTAGATTAGAATGTTTTAAATATAATGGTGACACTTTAGGATTTACATACATACAAATTTATTGTAGGACTATTTGGGTTCCTCATTGCTTGCTTGATTAGATGATACTCTTAAAGTATGACTGCATGATATCTGCACAGTTCTACAATAGGTACGTGGTTACACCTATGACTACTGGCCTTAAATGACTTTTATAGTTTTGTGAGGTTTCCCGAATGGATTGCAATTAAACTCATGGATTGTTTATTTACTTCCTATACTATAAAGTCGTTACGAGTATCATCTTATATAAATGTAACTTTTCCAAACCCTAAATGATCTCTGGTGATGTAAAGAGCATGGGGTAAAATAAGTCATTATGAGAATAACGGGTGATCAAGCTCGAAAAGGAAGATCAGCTAAGGCAAAGCCCAAAAAAGAAGGCTTATGTATGAAAACAAGCTTGGGTGAGGAAGGTTATGAAAAATCCACTATAGGGACAAAACCCTAAAAAGAAGATTCCCCATAAAGAGGATCTACTAAACTATAGGGACAAAACCCTAATAATAGGGTTCCCCATAAAGAGGCTCTGCAAAATAGAGGGAACACCAGATAGAAAAAGAGGATAAGGATGATGAGGTTGAAATAAGAAAATGCTTGTTCAATTTTGCAATCTTTATTGTTGCTATGGGTGATATGTTATTACACCTACATGCAAATATTCCCCCCCCCCAAGTACAAAATATATTTTGATATGCTCATCCATGATTTTGGTTGATGAGATTTTAGGTTCATGCTAAATAAGAAGATATCAAGACAAGATAAACCAGATGAAACTACCTGAAGTCATTAAAGCTAAGTAAAGGAGTATTAGGTAGATACATCTTCTCATATGTATAATTCTGATGATACAAATTCATGTATCTCCTTAGAGGAGAATTTTGTAAACAATATTTTAATTAATGAAAATGATTTGCTATCATTCATTATTTGGTAAACTCTCTCTTGGGAAATTTTAGGTAATGGCTCTCAATTTTTGGGTCTTTCCTTAATTGGGGGAATGCTGAAAGGTGAGGTCATCACATTTGGTATCAGAGTCCTTGATTTTTCAAATAATATTTAGTAGTTTATAATTTCAAGTAATCTGTAAAAATAAAAGGAAACTTATTAAGGCATGACATGATGGTAATGGGGTCTAGAATGGATCATGGTTTTGAGGGCTAGCTATATTATCCTCTATACCATTAAGTTGCTATACGAGGACTCCCTTAGCCAATTTGATACTGGCTTGGCCAAACCTTAGGTTTTACTACTACAAAAATGACCTATAATGTCACATAAAAAATCGACGGCAAATGATACGACGTTGGCTTAAAATGTCAACTGACACCTATATGTGAAGGCCGACTGATTTACAAATGACACAGGTATCACTTTTTCTATAACTTCGATTGTTTGACAAAAAATCGACATCCATAATCACCCACGAAATACAATTTTTCACGATAAAAATATTTGCCTCCAAAAATTTTCAAATCGGCGTCAGTTGTATTGTAAGGCACCGACAATGAAAGATCCTATGTGATAAAAAAATCATCCCCTAACTTGTCGTCATTTTGAGAAGACAAACCGACGAGGATGTGTGTTTGCGCGCTACCCCACAAAAAACGTTTTGCATATTAGGCATCAGTTTTAGGTTCCCAACCGACAACTAAGGTTGTAACTCAAACAATTTTTTTTGTTGGCATATTTGAATAGACATCAGTTGTTGCATGATGAAACCGACGACTAAAACAAACTTCAGTGTTGGTTTCTGAAACAACCGACGACTATGGAAAACTTAACAGAACCAGCGTGAAACATAGTCTTCCCCATCCTATGTTTCATCACAATTTCACTAGGTCTGGCAATTCTAGTGATTCCAGCGACTCCGTCCACCGCCTCCATTCCTCTTGGTCCTCCACCACCATCCCTGCTGCTAGCTTCTCCTCCAGCTTCCGTCCCTACTGCTAGCTGGTCCTCCACTGCCTGCTGTTAGCTGCTCCTCCAGTTGCCGACTGTCCCTGCTACTAGCTGCTGCTCCGCCACTGTCCCTGATGCTAGCCGCTCCTCCAGCCACCACCGTCACTGCTAGCTGCTCCTCCAGCTACTGTCACTTAGCTGCCGTCACTGCTAGCTGCTCCTCCCACTGGAGCCGCTGCCGCCTCTACCTTCCTCCCTTTGACAAGGTTGGTCCTTCTCTAATTTTTTTGCATTGATTTATATTGTTGTGATAAAAATGCATGTAATGTATTTGATTAGAGTTGGAATTATGTATAAATTCTAATTTGCTTTTGTCCTAAATCTAATTATATTGTGATGATTGTATGAAAAAGCATATATGTAACTATGTATTTTATTGGAATTGAAAATTAGTTGTAAACCATAATATGTTGCGATGAATTGTAATGAGAATGTGATCAATTGTAATGAGATTGTGATGAATTGTAAATCCTAAAATTATATTGTGATGAATTGTAATGAGATTGTGAAGAATTGTAATTATTGTCAAGAATGGGATAGGTGGTACACATTTATTATATATAAAACCTAAACCCTAATCATTTAACTGTAGACCCTAATCTTTTAACCCTAGACCCTAACATATACTTATTTTCTCTTTAATCATAGAATGGATAGATCACTCTAGGATTTACTGTTTAGTATTTACTGACAAGTATGATTAAATTATGTTACACAAAACTTAGGATATGAATGATGAAACTAGGATTGTAGGTATAAGAATGACAACATACATGTATTTGTTGGCCTAGAAACCCGTCCAAGATTTATTCATTAAGAGTAAATCTTGGATAGTCCCCAGTTTGGGACTATTCTTGAACACTTAATCTCACTTAGGATGTAAGTGTATAATGTGTATTGGGTTTTCAAGAAAATTTTGGTAGCATTTCCCCATTTGTTCTCTAAGTACATATGTACTTGGAGAACAATGGGGAAATTCTGCCGAAATTTTCTTGAAAACCCAATACACATTATACACTTACTAGTGAGATTATGTGTTTGACCGGCCTAAATCGCGCGTCCAAAAGTGGAGGCGGATTTGAGGTAGTCGAGCTTTCACATTTATAAACCCGAATCCTTCTAGGCCCCCGCAACTTTGTTTATGGGGTCAAAGTAGATATACGGGGTCGAACATAGGGACAAGGGGGGTAGTGTTGAGAACCCAGAATCGACACGCTACACTCTGGTAGGTATAAAGAGATAATAAATTCCCCAAAAGGGAAACAACAAGATGTCACAAACAAAACAAGAAAACTATATCCAACTGGAGATACTAGAGAGATTTAAGGTTTTTAGTCATTTAGCATTTTTAGGGGGTTTCATGCAACAGAAACAGAAAGATAAAACTAGAGCTAGAGAAAGGTACAAAGGATAAGAGTACAGTAAAACAAGCGGCAGCAGTAACATCCTGCACCCCTCCTCTCAGAGCGGGTACCTCTAACCAAGCGTCAACACCCCTTTCGAGGTTGTCAGACTTAAGTTAGAGTGGAATGTTACCGAAACAACTCCATTCTAGGCACTCTCGTACTCCAGAATCGGACCAAACACTAGAGCCACAACACAACTCTCGATGTTGCTGCGACGGGAAAACACGGTTCGGTAGCTAAGCGAAACGCGATCCAAACATGCAAGCTAGAGTTTAGATATCAAACATAGCAGTCATCCAACACATGTACCAAGCATAGCGCAATTAGTAATTAAGCTATTCTATTTCCATAAGCATTAAAGGTCTTAATTACAATGCGTAAATAAAGAATTAAATAACAAAATTAAAGATAGATGTCTCCTTCTTGATGTAGAAGGTCGACAGGCTACTGCGGCTCTCCAGCCCGATATCGGCCAGAAGCCTAGCCCGATACAGTAGTGTTGGGCGGCACACCCTCTCGGGCGGTACGCTTGATGGCCGACTGTATCACTCAAGGACCCTGGCCGATACGCTCATGTCGGGCGGCACACCCTCTAGGGCGGCACGCATGACGGACAAAGTGTATCGGGTTCGATATCTTGTCGGGCATGGAGCGACGCGTTCTACTGTCGGGCACTTGTGTCGGGCGCTTGTGTTGCTTATCAACGTTGGCCTATATCGGCCCGTAGTATCGCCCGAGACGGTCCTAAGTGAACCATCCCCTCCCTCTCGGGATGAGGAAGAGCTCACCTAGAGTTGCCCGACACGAGCACTAGGGCACGATATTCTCACAGTTCTCCCTCAAAGATCGCTTAAAGTTCCCAACTATCCGAACCTTTCATTTTGACTTCCTATAGCTGCTATTTATAGGCAGCAGTTGGGGGAAGTTATGGTGCTCTAAGTGCCATGTGTCCTCCTTATTCGCGGGTCGGTGGACGGCCGATACGGGTATCGCTCGGCGCAGGGGTGTCGGCTATCGGTCACGTGACGGGCGGCGTGCCTGTCGGTGGGTGGCTGTGTCGCCCGACAAGCTGGGTTGTCGTGGCGAGCTTCGCTCCCTGTCGGGTAGAAGGCATGTCGTTCGTCGGCTTCTTCTTGCGCGGCATCCCTTTTTCGTGCGTCATTGTGTCGCTCCACCCTGTCGGGCAGAGGTTGTATTGAGCGTCAGGTCAGGAAGGCCGAAACAGACTTGGATTTATTTGTGGGCCGGGACGGGACGGCCTTATTTGCACCACTCTGAGGAAAAACTCTGCAAAAGATGGAAAAATTAGATTAAGAGCATTGCTTGGCCAATTATTGCGAATGTGCTAATAAAAGAGAGGAAAATAGCAGAAAAGGGAAGTTTTGATAACGAAATAAAGGGCAAAAACATCAAAAAAATAGGTGTTATCAACTCCCCCAAACTTAGTATTTTGATTGTCCTCAATCAATATTTAAACAATATTTAGTGATGCTTCATCTGCTCGGAATAGCTCTCTGTTCAAAAGGTGATACAAGAATCATAATGCCTTAAAGATAATGCTGTCTCATTACGAACAAAAGACTTAATTTTTCCTACTTATTGTGTAAGTAAGATTCTTCTCTACAGCTTCGGTGAGAATTTGTTGTATGATTTTGAAGTTAGCTTACACACCAAACAACATTATTTTTGGGGCAGAAAGTTGTGTAAAGGGTAGGCTAAGGCTTTTTTGGGGTTTTTCTTGTTTCCCATCGGTCCATCCAGGTAAGGGTCCGTTAGCGGGCAAGTGGTCCCTGTAGTCTAAGCCAGGTGGCTTTAGAGCAGTGATTTCACATCCTACGTACCATTGCCCCAGATCTACCATGCCTAAAGATGGGTACTTTTGTAAAACAAGTGTGTATGTATATTTTTTTTTTCTTTTATTGGGCACAACTCTCATGCTTTTATTCACACTCATAAGGCTTCTCTCTCTTTTTGGGATCTTCATTGGGTGAGGGGAAAACAAAGAGATTTCTACTATTTGGGCAGCTTTTTCCTTCTCCATACTCGTCTCTTAGCCGTTTGCGAGAATATTGTATTTTTTGAAATTTTTTACATGGCAAAACATACTCTTTTGTTCGTTTGAAGCAGCATTATCAAAAAGATATAACAGAACTTGCATCTCGTTAAACACATAGAAAACCTAGTTTGCAAGAAGTCACAACAGGTTTTTACTATTATAGCAACTTTGTACATATGTATGGGAATAAAAGCAAAATTTTTCAAAAATTTTGGTATGAAGATAAATATGTACACAAAGAATAACGAGTATGGGGCAAAAGCATGAAGAAATTTCAAAAATTTGTACCTCCCTCACTGGTACATGGTACCCCCCCAAACTTACTCCACACTCTGTCACAGAGTTGTGAAGTAGATAAGGTGAGGTAATGTTTATTCCAGTGAGGTTACGCATGCGTCAGATAGAAGCTCCCACACATATTTTCCCCTTTTGCTGTGATAGACGGTGTGGTGGAGCTGGTCAGGATTTTCTTTGTTTGCTATCCATTCCAGGACGTAGATGCCACAGTCGTTGGATAAAGGAAGTTGCTACGGGCTGCGGTGGCAGAAATGGAGCTCGTGCCACTTGCTTGCTTGCATATCCAGGAATGGTTGGATCATCTTTGCCACCTCATCGTAGTATTTTCGGACCAAGCGCTCGACGGATGACAAAGGTTCAGAAGTACACGGCACGGGATGGTTCTTGTTTCCGTCCGAGCTGTTGTAGAAAATTCCTGCTCGTTCCCAGGTGTACACTGCTAGGAGCGTCCAGTGGTGGTAATGTAGAACTGGGAGGAAGATCTCACGGGGCACTCCACACGCCAACTTCTGTAGAAATGCTTTCTTCGCTCCTGTTTCATCGGCGAGGCATATGTCGTTGAACAACATAGGATGGGCAATGTATGCTTGTTCTAGCTTTGGTTGTATGTACTGGATGTAAGCGGTTGCAACTGTTACAGCTAAGCACCCTCCTTCCTTCACCATGCCCCTTAGATCATCAACCGGGACTACGACATCGCCTGCTTGAAAGGAAACAACCGATGGGGTTGAATCTGCCAACTTCTTTTGGATAATGCTGACCTACTCCTGTGTGAGAGTTGCACACGAAAAGCGGGCGAAATTTGTGATCAGCCCTTCTGAAGCTTCAGGAAAAGTAGTGTCCTCCATCCCGTGCACTTTCTTCAGGACTGCCAACTACTTGCCTCCCCCATGTGTGATGGTCGCCACTTCCTCTTCTTTTTTTGAGGAGTTGTTGGACTGAGAAGAGCTTTCTTCCAGGTCACTGTTCAATAGCTGCTCCGGTACCCCTGCATCCCGGAAATAACACTTGTCCTTAATTAGCAGCATGGTGTAAATGCTCCGGCGTTGATAGAATGACGTGCCTTTGAGGACTCCCAAGTTTCCAAATGTGTTGAGCGCCTCAATTGCACCCAGGATGGCGATAGCGATGTTTCCAATCCCCTCTTCTATCTGTGCGGGGAGGTCTCAGATAGTGAAGAGTTCCAAGGTCTTTGGTGACATTGGCGTCCACGCTTTATGGCTCGTTGCAGATGCAGCGGTAGGAGTCTCAACTTTGTGTCCTCCGGGCGGCAGAAAACACCCCCGGAGCATGGCACTTCGGCATTGCTACAACACAGCAGCCGGACGTCGCGGTTTTTGAGGTCTACTATGCATAGAAACCACACGTTCCAGTGCTTATACGGGGCCAAAACCAGGTTTGACCTATGCTCTTCAATGAGCTGCAGCATGTCAGCCACCACACGAGAGTCTGGATCTCCCTTCATCAACCTTCTCACCAAGGTCGGGGTGGCTGTGTATACTGCTCTCCGACCTGTCCTGCTGCTGATATTCTCTATTAGCGCATTCTCCAGGACCCTGAATAGTCTCTTACCGACCACGACCGGTGTGCGGAACATGCCGTGAAGAACCTTCTGCCGCACCGAAAGGTAGCCGTCGGTCCAGACGACGTCATCTTCATCTGCCTGCAATCGCAAGACCTTATTCAGCAGCTTCTGGTCTCTGATCGTCAGGCATCTGATGTCTTGTCTGTCAAAATCGGCCATCTCGAAGGAGGGTATCTCGGAAGGCTCATGAAATCTGTCCGCTATCGAGCACCTCCCTCGGGGTAGATGTCTTTTATTGACTGTGTAGACATCCCCCTTTTCTCCCTCGGACTCTTCGGAAGAGTCTCCCCCGATGCTGATATCTATGCTTTCATCTTCGACATCATCCAGGGGAACAGAGATGTTTGCATCTCCCAATCCTAAGGAGCTCTCCTATCCGCCGGGAGTTTCTTCGGCTGATCCTTGTTGCGTTCCCTCCTTGGGCGTTGAGGATCGTCCGCTGGAGGAGGAGGAGGATGCTGTTCCCGAGGGGGAACCTGATGAAGAGGGATGAGAGCCCCGGCTGGGAGGTGACGATGAGCGTCTCGGCTGCCTTCGGCGCGGATGATCGTCACTTCTATCCATTCTCTCCTCGATCCAGTCAAGTCGTTGGAGAACTTGCTGCATTGTTGCATTTAAGGCCTCTAGTCCACCGGGCAGGCTCGCTAGAGTCAGCAGCTCTCTTTCTTGGTTATCCAGCCTGTTTTGGAAGGATGCAAACTTGCGGGTTAGGGAAATACAAACGTCAGAGTTGATGTCCGTTACCTCCCGCAAATTATCGAGCTCGTGCCCAAGCATCTTTCCGAGCGATGGAGGAGCTTTGGTGGGTCTCCCTTCCATCCTCACAACATCTTGTTCGCGCGATGGTCTACCAGGAGAGGTAGAATCTATAAAAATCGTACGCGATCCAGATGTCCCCAGGTGAGGCGTCGACACTTTTTCGGGAGCCGTCGCCTTGCCTTCTCGTCTGGGTGGGGATGACCGTGGTGAGGGCGGACTCTGCTCCACCTCTGCACTGTCGACAATCTCCTCGACTGATGCAGGCAGGAACTTCGACGACGGTGTTTCGAGTTCCCTCAGGATCTCGTCGAACATCCCATTGTTGTTGTTCTACTGAAATTCCCCTTCCGCCTCCGCAGGTCTCGATATAGTGCCAGGAACTGCGACCATCTCTTCCGCGGCAGATCCCGTAGTTTCTGTCCCGGTGACCTCAGCGATCACCGACGCTTTCTCAGCAGCTACCATCCATGTTGTGGTGGTGGCTGGTATGGTCGGAGCGGCGACAACTCTATCAACAGTTGTCGTCGGTAGTTCTGGGGCGGGCCTTTCTGGGGCCCTGGTCGATGTGGTGGAAGCTGTGTTATTTACTATAGCTTCAATCTCGGTGGTGGTGAAGATCAGTTTCTCTGTGTCGTAGTCGGTGCAGTGAGGGAGGGGGAGGAGTTTATCTGTCCTTGAAAACTTGTAGAAGAAGTTCCTCTCCTCCCTCTTAACGATGTTGGTCCTCATCAAGTACTTGGTGTCAAACACCTCGTCGCCTTGCGTCCTCGAAAGGCTGCGCGGCTCGCTTGGGTACCCGAGTCCTACTGCGATGAGATTGATGATGCCACCCATGCAGTACTCTTTGGTGGCTTCCTTCATTGGGTGCAACCTATTCAGCAAAAACCGACCGAGGTTGATCACTCGGCCCTCCATTATGTGCCACATGACGTGGAGCTCTTCTGTGTAGATGTTGCTGGACTCATTCTTGCTGAACAACAAGCATGCCACCAGATTGTGCACTATCCTCCAGAAGCAGGAGTGCACCACCACGACCTTTCTTCCCGGCTTGAACGAAGATTCGCCGGTAAGCTTTCCCCAAAGCTGCACGGGATTAAACCTGTCTCCCTCGGTGATCCTCTCACCGTTGTCCATCAGATTCTTTTCCTCCTCGTTGGAGGAGAAGATCTTGTTCAAGAGCTTCTCGGAGATGATGAACTCCAAATTGTAGAGCCGAGCCTGGAGTCTGTCTGGCCCGCCAAATTCTTCTCTCTCCGCCGCAGAGTTCTTCACCCGGTGGAGAGAAGACATAAACTCCATCGTCAGCTTAGTGTACAAAGAAGACCGGCTGAAACAGATCTTCTTCAACCCTGCCGTAGCTAGGACGCCCTTCAGCCTCTTAACGATTCCTAGCTCACCAAACGAGGCTCTATGGCAGAACTTGCTCGATCGGTAGAGCTTGTCACCAGCTCAGCATATCGGCGAGCGTGCTTGTCGTCTCTTGGTTATAAACTCCCCGATAAGAGTTCCGAGAGTTCCACTGCTGCTAGAGGTGTAGTTGTTGGGATTGGAGTTGCCGCCTCTCCAACCCTAGGCCTTTTCCCTACTGCAGACATCCTGCCTGGTCCTGAGTTCGGGCGCTTAGGCCTGCTAGACTGCCCTTCAGCAGCAGTCTCTGGGTAGACCCTCCTTCCTTGTGCGTCAACTGGGACGACGATTGTCTTGATGTGGGCCATCTCTGTAAGACAGAAAGAAAAATACCTCGATTAAATATGTTGACTTTTAGAAGAAATATATAATACAAAATATATTTGTGACCCAGAATTTCTCTGTACAAATACTGTCCGACACCCCCATATCGGGCAACACACTGGTTTTAGAAGTAAAGCCTTGTTCCCGATACAAGAGATGGGTATCACCCGTTTCATCAAAAGATCAAGCACGCGATAATGACAGGGCGGTAAGGCGATGAACGCACGTTAAGTCTATCACTCAAAATGGGCGTTTCGGGCGATACGAGGGAGATAGGATAAGATGCCTGATGCGGTCCTCTTGAAAGAAAAGTAGTGTGTCATCCGATAGCAAAAACAGGCGAGGTGATGCAAAAATGGGCGACACAGTTATCGCCCGACACGGTGTATCTGGCATAGGTATGTTGCACGACATCCATATCGGGCGATACAAAACTGCTCAGCATAGAAACCGTAAGGCCAATAAGCTACTTGCTAAAAGAAAGAAACGTGTCGGGCGACACAGTCTGCCGGGCGATACCTTGCTGTAATCCAAACTATCGCATGATACGAGAGAATTGCAGTCTTGCGCGACACAGGAGCAGAAGCACAAGTTCTTTAGCACGATACGGGAGCGTGGAAAATAGTAAGGCAAGGAGCCCGACACGGTAAAAACTCGCCTCTTTATATAACAAACTCAACAATAAAACGGGGGCGCGCGTCGGCCGTTACGTATGTCGGCAAGTCCAACCGTCGGCTCGACCGTTGCACTCCACAAAGTCGCACCGCCCGATATGGGTGCTCACATAGTGCCGGTTGGGTTGCCTCCCGCTGCAACATGAAAACAAAATGGTTTAAACTGCGGCTGATGGGTAAAACATTATTGGCCTAAGTCTAAGTTCCCGGCCTCAGATGGTATTACCCATCTCGGCTAATAAAACTAGGGCGGTGGCCCATAAAATACAAGAGTCAGCGTATGTGGCGCATGCACTGACTCGGGCCTTATTATAGTCCAAAAGTTTGTAATGTTTGTTTCGCCGGAAAGTAAATTGCATCGTATTCTAGGAAAGAAAAACAAGCTCGGGTTGCCTCCCGAGAAGCGCTGTAGTTTTCATCTCCAGCTTGACGGCTCCAGTTTTTTCACTCCTTATCCGCTAACATCATCCACCTCTTGCAATTCGATCTCCGCCTTCTCTCGATCACATCCCTGCCTTCTTTGCAGTTTCGGTGTTGGATGGTATTTCTCCTGAGGGATTCTTCATTAACTCGGCCATTTGAGCTAATTGTTGATCCATATGGCGTTGGTGTGTCTGCATATCCTCCATTTGAACCTGTAATGAGTTCAAAACACCTGAACTTGATAGCACACTCGGCGCCAACTGGTTGTTAATTGTGTCCTGCCTTTTCACAAAATCAAACAACTATTCCACCACATCTGCTTGGTTCGAAGCCTTGTCCTGTCCTTCTTCTCTGGATGATCCTTGGTATTTAGCTTGCCCCTAGAAACCTCCTTTGTTCGGCTGGAAGGGGGTGCTTTTGATGTATTGACTTGGTCCTCCCCTCTTCTTAAAAGATTGGGGCGGCCTAGTGGAGTTTTGCAGCTGATGAGAATTCTCAGCTGCCTCCTTGTTGCCATAGATGAAACCAGGGCGGTCTGGTCTTTTGAAATTTACAAAAGAGACTTTTTCAGTCTCTTTGACCTCAGACTCAGTCTCGCTTGATGCTTCCGGTTGGGTGTAGATGCAATTATCTACCCCATGGCCGCCTTCTCCACATGTTACACATTTCATTACTTTTTCCACCTGCTTCTTCCCTTTCGCGCCGGATTTCCTTAGCTGCTTTACATCCGTGGCTATTTTTTGAATTTGAGAAGTGATGGTCTCTAGAGCCTTGGACTCAAGAGAGGACCCTTCACCGACCTTTTTCGCCTGTCCTCTGTCAGATCTATCATATTCAGCGCTGGCTAGCAGCTCCGCCATATTTTTGATGATCCTTTCAGACTTGCTCGGCTTTTTCCCTAAGAAGTCACTTCCTGTTGCTGCATTTAGTGACACCCGTTCATCGGGACTCAGGCCATTGTATAAGGTGGTGACAAGGAAGCCCTTCTTGTAATTATGATGGGGGCAATCCCTCAGGTACACTTGGAACCGCTCCCAGGCGTCGTGGAGGCTTTCGTTTGGATTTTGCATGAAGGAGGTTATTTTCTGCTGGGTTCTGACCGTTCTCTCGATGGGGTAAAACTTATTTACAAAGGCTTCAGCTAACGCTCCCCACCCGTTCAAGGACCGGTGGGGTAACTCGAGGTACCAGGATAGTGCTTTGTCCTCTAGTGAAAAGATGAAGCCTTTGCAATATATAACCTCCTGGGGAACCCCCCGTATCTTTATCGTGTCGCAGATGTTCTTGAAGGCATCGAGGTGGTGGTAGGGGTTGTCATTTTTCGAACTTCCCCTGAAGCTTTTGTTCTGGATCATAGAGATCACAGAAGGTTTAAGCTCAAAATTGGCTGTGTTGAATCACGGGGTGATGACAGGACATCTGGAGTTGTTAGCTTTTGTTGATGCCAACTCTCTCAACGTCTTTTCTTCCTCATCGGAGTCGTCATTGTCGTCGTCTCGTCGGTTATGTCCCTGATCTTGATTTCTCCGGTTTCGGTGGCGGTGGCGACGCCTAGCTTGAGGGTGTTCTTCCTCAGAGTGTTCTGATTCCCGATCTTCGAGCTGGTTATTTCCGTCATAGCGGTCGTTGCCATCTGGTGGAGGTGATTCATGCCCCGATCTTCCTTGTCGTTCCCCTTCAGAGTGTTGTGGGTTGACTTGGGGAGGCATAGTGTTGATAACTGTACTTGATTGGACAGTTGAGTGGCGTCGAAACTCAGGGAAAAAGACTACTGTTCTTCAGTGTTCCTAAAATGGAACGAAAAATCGAGTTTAGGAAATTGAATTTTTACTTTTAAAAGAATAAAAATAAGAAGAAAAAGAGAAAGAGTGTTGTCAAACTCATTTGTAAGCTTGAGGCACTGAAGTGTAGTTAGTGGATTTAGATTCGTCTATAGTACCATTTTTTCCTTGTCCCCGACAACGGCGCCAAAAAGTTGACCGGCCTAAATTGCGCGTCCAAAAGTGGAGGCGGATTTGAGGTAGTCGAGCTTTTACATTTATAAACCCGAATCCTTCTACGCCCCCGCAACTTTGTTTATGGGGTCAAAGTAGATATACGGGGTCGAACACAGGGACAAGGGGGGTAGTGTTGAGAACCCAGAATCGACACGCTACACTCCAGCAGGTATAAAGAGATAATAAATTCCTCAAAAGGGAAACAACAAGATGTCACAAACAAAACAAGAAAACTATATCCAACTGGAGCTACTAGAGAGATTTAAGGTTTTTAGTCATTTAGCAGTTTTTAGGGGGTTTCATGCAACAGAAACAGAAAGATAAAACTAGAGCTAGAGCAAGGTATGAAGGATAAGACTACAGTAAAACAAGCGGCAGTAGTAACATCCTGCACCCCTCCTCTCAGAGCGAGCACCTCTAACCAAGCATCAACACCCCTCTCGAAGTTGTCAGACTTAAGTTAGAGTGGAATGTTACTGAAACAACTCCGTTCTAGGCACTCTCGTACTCTAGAATCGGACCAAACACTAGAGCCACAAGACAACTCTCGAAGTTCTTGTGACGGGAAAACACTGTTCGGTAGCTAAGCGAAACGTGATCCAAACATGCAAGCTAGAGTTCAGATATCAAACATAGCAGTCATCCAACACATATACCAAGCATAGCGCGACAAGTAATTAAGTTATTCTATTTCCATAAACATTAAAGGTCTTACTTAAAATGCGTAAATAAAGAATTAAATAACAGAATTAAAGATAGATGTCACCTTCTTAATGTAGAAGGTCGACAGGATACTGCGGCTCTCCAACCCGATATCGGTCAGAAGCCTAGCCTGATACAGTAGTGTTGGGCGGCACACCCTCTCGGGCGGTACGCTTGACGGCCGACTGTATCGCTCAAGGACCCTGTTCGATACGCTCATGTCGGGTGGCGCACCCTCTCGGGCGGCACACATGACGGACGAAGCATATCGGGTTCGATATCTTGTCTGGCATGGAGCGACGCGTTCTACTGTCGGGCGCTTGTTTCGGGCGCTTGTGTCGCTTATCAACGTTGGCCTATATCGGCCTGTAGTGTCGCCCGGGACGGTCCTAAGTGAACCATCCCCTCCCTCTCGGGATGAGGAAGAGCTCACCTAGAGTTGCCCGAAACGAGCAGTGGGGCACGATATTCTTGCAGTTCTCCCTCGAAGATCGCTCAAAGTTCCCAACTGTCCGAACCTGTCTTTTCGACTTCCTATAGCTGCTATTTATAGGCAGTGGTTGGGGGTAGTTATGGTGCTCGAAGCGCCACGTGTCCTCCTTATTTGCGGGTCGGTGGACGGCCGATACGGGTATCGCTCGGCGCAGGGGTGTCGGCTATCGGTCACGTGACGGGTGGCGTGCCTACCGGTGGGTGGCTGTGTCGCCCGACAAGCTGGGTTGTCATGGCAAGCTTGGCTCCCTGTCGGGTAGAAGGCGTGTCGTCCGTCAGCTTCTTTTTGCGCGACATCCCTTTGTCGTGCGTCATTGCGTCGCTGCACCCTGTCGGGCAGAGGTTGTATCGAGCGTCAGGTCAGGAAGGCCGAAACAAACTTGGACTTATTTGTGGGTCGGGACGGGACGGCCTTATTTGCACCACTCTGAGGAAAAACTCTGCAAAAGATGGAAAAATTGGATTAAGAGCATTGCTTGGCCAATTATTGCGAATGTGCTAATAAAAGAGAGGAAAATAGCAGAAAAGGGAAGTTTTGATAATGAAATAAAGGGCAAAAACATCACAAAAATAGGTGTTATTAGTGTTCAAGAATGGGATAGGTGGTACATATTTATTATATATAAGACCTTAAATTCTAAACTTTTAGCCATAAACCCTAATCTTTTAACCCTAGACCCTAATCTTTTAACCCAAAATCCTAATATATACTTGTTTTCTCTTTGATCATAAAATGGATAGATCATGGATGTCCATTCCAAATCGCTGCACCCCAGAGTTTATTTCTGGTCTTGATCAGTTTATTAGATTTACCAAGGAACATAGGAAACAACCTAGAGATAGGTTGTAATGTCCATGTAGGCATTGCGGTAACAACTTGAAAGTCATCACTAGTGATGAAATCAAATGTCATGTCATGTGCAACATGATTGTACAACGCTATATATATTGAAACTGGCATGGAGAGATTTCAAACCTAAAATTAGTGGATGTCAATAGTAGTGCTTGTGTGGAAGAAGTAATTGCCTTTGATGATGTAGATGTGAACAAACCAGTTCTAATAGACATCATTGATGCGATGCTGGATAGTTGTGGGGTAGAGAACACTGATCCACCTCCCATGTTTAGAAACATTGTGCATGAAGCTGAGATACCGTTATACACAGGTTGTACTAAGTTTACGAAGTGTGGCATTGTGTTGAGATTGTATAAGCTGAAAGCTAACAATAGATGGAGCGATAAAAGCTTCACATCATTGTTGTCTTTGTTGAAAGAAATTCTTCTTGAAGGAAACAAGATGCCAATATATCTCAACATACCAATTAAAGAAATTCTTTTGCCCAATGGGAATGGAGGCAAGAAGATACACGCATGCCCGAATGATTGTGTATTATTTCAAAAGGACTATGTGGATTTGAAAGATTGTCCAAAATGTGGTGCGTCAAGGTATAAATTCATGACTTCGGGGGAGTCCAAAATTGGTTCTCCTTCCAAGGTGATGTGGTATCTACCTATAATATCACAGTTTCAACACTTGTTTTCCAATCTGATAGATGTAAAGAATTTGAGGGGGCATGTAGATGTTAAGAAAAATAATGATGGGATCCTACGACATGTGTTTGATTCCCCACAGTTGAAGAAGATTGATTTATTGTATCTTAAATTTTGTGAAGAAGTTAGAAATATAAGACATGGGCTTTGTACATATGGGATGAATACGTACGAGACATTGAGAAGCCAACATAACACTTGGCAAGTTATGCTTGTTATATACAATCTTCCTATGATGGATTGGATTTCTATCTTAATTTCAAGGACGAAATTTCTCTTAAGGTGTGTAGGAATGTGATGGAGTGCACTTTTGGAATCCTTAAATGTCCAATAAAATAAGTGAATTCATGAATGTTGAGTTATCTTGAGAGTTCCAAGTGCTTGTGGTAATTTGAGTGTTGATTGACATTGATTTCACGATTAAATTCCTTAACTTTATGCCTTTTTGAAGTATTTAATTGAATTGTCAAACAGTTGGGTTTTGGCACCATATTAAAATAGAATGTAGCTTGAGCTGTGTTAAAGCAATGGTCAAATTTTGGTGACAATTAGAGGATCCTAGAAGAAGTTATTTAAGTTTGAACATGATGAAATAATGTATACATTGATGTATTTGATTAATAAAGTTTGGGTTATATAGCCTAACTTCTGAATATCAGTTGTGTCACGCGCCCCTTTACTTTTGGGTTGGATCTTTGTGGTCAGATTCTAGCCTTGGATCACAGATCCAAGGGCCACATATCATAGCTTTGAAAAGCCACGAATCTCACTTAAACAGGGGGTGGACTTTGACCCTTGGATACCATATCAAGGGCAGTCTGGCTTGTCTCCTACCTTGCGGTTAGAGGAAGGTGGGGGTGAACTATTGTTATCACAGTCTACCCAGCCACCACTAGTTAAATCGTGGGGTTGTGGGGGCATGAGACCGAGTAGTTATCCTCGCCTTATAGAAAACTTCCATCCTGACCTTCACATCGTGGTATTTGGTGAAAGATATAGGGAGAACGAGCTCCCTATTTGCAGAGCCTCTCCTTTACGGCAAGCAGGTGGTGGATGAAGGTGTAGCATGAGTAAGAAGTAGAGCTAGAAGGGGTTTTGGGTAATATTTAGAAATGGAAATAACGAGAGGGGCTACAACGGAAGAAAGCAGGCGTTTTCAGTATTTTTCGTGGAGGTCACCATGACCTATGACCCAAGGTCCGATAGAGAAGAAGACCACTCTTCAGGGCCTATCCTCAGTGGATACAACTACAATGGAGGACATGGATGAGTTCCTAGAGGCGGTACGAAGCTTTTGGAAGCTTCATCTTGGCACGAGGATGACTAGAGGCAGATTGCCTCTTTTGCTCCGCTGTGTCAGAGCCTTACGGCGGCGAACTCTAGGGCACCAGGGTTTGGAGCCGTGGAGGTGAATCCACGAAGCCGTGGAGGTCTTGGAGGGGATCTCAAAGCTGTGGGCACTGTAGGGAGCTCGTGAAGAAGACCTGGAGATGGAAGATCACTCGCCGGAGCTGAGCATCGCGGTGGCGCACGCAGAGAACAAGGGAAGGTCGATCGTGTGAGAAAGAGAGAAAGAAAGGAGGTTTGGGTCCAAGTCTGAACCAGCCGGTTTGTAGACAGACCAACCTTGAACCAACCCAAGACAGCAAAGGGCAGCGCCAGCCTGGTGGACACGTGGCGGCTCTAGATTGGCTAAAAGGTAAGAAAATCCCAGAATTGGTTAGATCTTTGATAAATCGTAGTAATTAGCTCGAGCATCAGAAAAATACATATAAGATACCAAAATTATCAGAAAAATGCATAGAACAATATAGAATCATAATATCAACCTTTTAATGCTTTAATATATGTGATATACTGAAATATGTGTAATGCTTGTTTAGTGGATAATAAATAGCAAATGATGACATAAAATCATGGAAAAATATTAGTAAGTCCATAATTATGTATAGATAGCATATGATGTCAGATATGGTCATGTTGATGTACCAAATCATGTAATTTGCTTAATATGGCTAATTAGGGCTATAACCCTAATAAAATGTAATAAATGCATGCATGCTCAATAAATGATAAGATTTAGTGAAAACTCTCATATCAGTATCTGGAAGATATTATGTAAATATGAGATCAGTTTCATACACAAAATTCAAGTTATATGAAGATGGCCATTAATACATGTTATGAAACCATAATCTTGGTTAATGATGCAACCTAGGGCTAATATGTGCACATTAAGGATATGGAACCTAATGTTCAGATAATGAACCACAATCTGGAAAATGACATCAGTAAGATAAATCTAGGATAAGAACGCAAGTAAAGGTGCACATATCCAATGAGTAAGCAAACCCTAGAATGAACACGATTAGGGTTAAGACGAGATGTAAGATGATGAGAACCTGATGGTAGTATATGATCTTGTCTTGATCAGGTTTAACAAAGATATAGATGACATGAGGAATATGTGATTAGGATGTCTCTTTGGAAGGTACGCCATTACCTCTTACTTGGCTATTTATACAATATGCTTGTGTTATATGTGTAGTAAAATACTTGGCATATGATATTGGATGAAATGATTGTTCTTGTATGATATGTTGCATGATTTTCCATACTTATTGCTATGAACACATGAAACATAATATATCTGTTCCATTATATCTAAGCACTTCAACTCTTTGGTAGTAAAGTGCTGGAAAACAAGTACTTTAACTCTTTGGTAGTAAAGTACTTATGAGTGATCCAACTCTTTGGTAGTAGATCACATTGTGAAATGATCCAACTCTTTGGTAGTAGATCATAAAGGCCTTAATGCATTCAACTCTCAGGTAGTAAATGCATGGATGATATAATGGAAAATATGCTTAAAATATGTGTTCTCTTTTGTTGATGGACATCTTTGTGCAAGTATATGATATTCTTATATTTCTTTATAACTGCCAAGTATTAGTTTTATCTTATTGCCAAGATATGATGAGAGGTGAATAAAAGACACGTAGGCGTACTCAATACAATATTCTTGAATATTGTGTTGACGTGTACCACATGCAATCTTTTGTATAGGTTGTGGTTATCCTTTTGAAGATCTAGGATAGTTGAGAGTTGTGTGGCGAGCTGATATACAAGTGGACATGTTGTCTTAAGATCTTGTAGTTTAGTAGTAGTACATGTATATGTAGAAGTTTGTAGTTAAATATGTAATATCAAATGTTGTAACAATTCATGTTGTAATTATATGTTGAATGGTGAACACGTGTGTATGGTTTTATTATTGTTCATGTACATGTGGTACTGATTGTTTCCTTCTGACTCCCTATGATTTTCTTCTTCTTAGCCTGGTGTGGGGTGTTTAAATTGGAATTCTTGCTGAGGTGAGGGTTTCAATTTGGACGTCACACATCGGATTAAGTTTTAGAAAATCCGGGGACGTCACATGTGGTATCATAGCACGAACAATAGCAAAGCCTGCCATTTTCTCGTTATGCAACTCAAAACTAAAGAACCTTGAACTTAATAATCTTTTTAGGGTTAGATTAGTCATCTTTTAGAGACTAGATCTGACCTAGCCTCTAGGTTAGCACCTAGATGTCCGAGAACTAGGTCTAGACTGGTGCTTGTTGAGTAGCAAGTCCTTAGATGTCGTTCTTTCCTTGTAGTGTAGCGGTATGGGACGTTGCACTATATGGAAATGACGTGCATCAAGGGAAGAGAAACCCTAGACATATGGCGATCATTGTCTAGAGTAGCTACACTAGTCTACACCATGCTCTCACCCCTTTCCTTAGTTTTCATGACACTGTACTCTCTACTATGTGTGGGGCACTCATTTCAGGATTTGGTTTTGGATTCCAACCGGATCAAACTGTGATAGTTTCTCTGACGCTTGTTTTATCAGAGAAAACTATATAATATTTTAATATGTATATGTATTACAAAAATGTGTCCCCACACATGTACAAGGAGGAGGTGGTCATGCAACCTAAGTGAAAGTGAATGGCATCAGTCTAGAAGAGAGTGTAGTTCTAGATTAGATGTCTAGAGCCTTATTTGGTATATGTGATAGATGGAATAGATAGAATAAGTTTGATGATATGATCTAAGTCATATATAGATGATATAAGATAGTTTGTGATGATCTATCTTTATCTTTGAGGATGTAAGTTCAGTTTTAAGGATTTGAGATAATTTTTGATGATGCAAGTAACTAGGCTTTTACAAGATAAGATATGTCTTAAGCTAAGACAAGGATGTGAATCAGCACGAGCCTCAATCTCTTTTAAAGAAGGTCTGAGAACCTAGACTCCAAGATATGAGAATTCTGAGATATGTGATATGATATGTCCTAAACTAGAATACTCCTGAGTGATTGAGTTGAGTCACTTTGTGCATGGTTCATATAGTTTTGTTGAACCCTAGATGTCCTTAGGAGGACCAAACCCTAGAGATAGAGAGAGGCTGGTTACATGTACATATGCGGACATCAATATGAGTGCCTTCCATCTGGGTGAGGGAGAGAGCCCAAGACTCTGGAGGAGGTAGGTATGTCAGTTTCTGTGAAGCCTCGAGCTCGGGTTGGTGGTTCCCCACATAGGATACTAGTGACATGTGTAAAACATAGTGTTGAGTAAGAATAACTCATGGGTAGAGACCTATGAAGAGTGTGTCATAGCATGTTTTGGTTTGTGCTTATGTGGCTAGAGCTTGTAAAGCTATTGCTAGTGCCAATGAGGTAATCTGAGGACCCTAAGCTAAGAGAGGAAAGATAAAGTATGTGCTTATGAGATACTCATAGAGTTGAGTTGGCTCAGTGAGACTGAGCATGGCACTACCCTCGTGGTATGGGTTAGAGGAACCTCTTTTGGCCTAAGTAAAGTTTCGATATATGAGCCACTCACATAAGTTTATTTAGCACAACCATGCTATAATATATGTAAGGATGTGATCTAATCTCAAGATGTGATATATGGACATGATATGATAGAAACCTAGAGATGGTTTAATAGATATCAATGCATATATGGTTAACCATGTAAATGAATAATGATGATAATGTGAAACTGTTGGTTAATCTTGAGATAAATTCACTAATAAGTGTTGCAATTTATTATGAGCAATGAAATAAAATCGTATGAACGAAACATGTTACATGAGGTGTTAATCTTAGTGATTAATAAAGATGAAATATACAGTTTGATAGTTAGCACAACATAAAGATTATGACACTGTGATATGATCTATCCAAATAAAGTGATATGATCTATACAAATACAGTTATTGACCCTGATACTCTCGATAAATTGCAAAAAGAAGTGGTTGTTACCCTATGTCAGCTTAAGATGTATTTTCCTCCTTTGTTCTTTGATATCATGGTACATCTTGTTGTCCACTTGACTAGGGAAGTGAAAATGTTGGGACCAATTTTCTTGCATTGGATGTATCCCTTTGAATGATACACGAATGTTTTTAAAGGTGATGTTCGAAACTGTTATTAGCTTGAAGAGAGTATTATCGAGGGTTATGTGGCGAGAGAGGTTATGGATTTTTTCTATGACTTTCTGAGTGGTAATGACGCTCATGTTAATGACAAGAATATTGAGGAGCATTTTGGAAAAGGAATTTTGGGATCACGGATGAAAGTAATCAGTCGTGAGCAGTTGGAACAAGGTCACTTGTATATTTTACACAACATATGAGTGTTTATATCGACGAACATACCAATTTCATCAAGAGACAATATCCTTGAGCCAATTCAATGTGGCTTGCTAGAGAGCATAATAAGACATTTATTAAGTGGTTTGAAAATAAAGTCTTACATCAACTATCTCAAACACGAAATAATCTTACTGAAACTATCAAATGCCTCACCTTTAAACCAAAATTGAATGTTATGTCTTATGAAGGATTTGACATAAATGGATTCTCATATTACACAAAGTGTCTAGATGATAAGAGTTTCATCCAAAACAGCCGGGTCACCCTTCAAGCGTCTTTATTGTTTTTTGCAAGTGCAAAGGATAAGAGTCCACATGAAGGTAAAATGTCATATTACGGTGTCATTGAAGACATATGGGAGTTTGACTACATAGATTTCAGAATTCCGTGCTTTAAATGTAACTGGGTTGATAACACCAAAGGAGTTATAGTGGATGAATTGGGTTTCACATTAGTGAACTTTGAAAAGATTGGTGAGAAGGGTGAACCATTTGTATTGGCATCACAGGTGAAACAAGTATTTTATATCGATGATCCTGCAAATGATAAATGGTCAGTTGTTCTCCATGGTAAAAGACAGTTCATTGAAGATCCTATAGATGAAGAAGAGTACTATGTTAAGTATGATAACTCCATTCCATTCTCAGTTGGGTTGCCATCACCACCAAATATTGAAGATAATGATGACTTGTATGTGCACGGAGATCACAATGAAGGAATGTTAATTGATAAAAGATCGCAATATTAGATGCATGCATGTTTATATTTTTATATGTTTTATTATCTTCTAGTTATGTCAAACGCTAAATGTTTGATTTTAGATGGATGAGCATGATGACCGTGATGATGATTACCGTGAGGGTGAGGATATCAATGCACCGCCTCACAATGTATGTTTTAATAATATATCCTATATTTCTATCTATATGTCCATTTATAGTTATATCCTGTAAGTGTGTTTATTTTGTCAAATTTTAGGTTGATGATGTACCCCCTGAAGAACTTGGGGCACTTGATGAGTAGCAAAAAAAATTGAAAAAGTGAGGGTCATCACTATGATGAACAAGTTACTACAAAAAAGGGGCAATGGACCCAAAATGGCTGTGGATTTTGATCATGCACGAAATCCAGTTGGAGTGAACCGTAACTTGTTTATTTCATATCTTGGTGTTCTTACTCGTAGCCATTGTAGTCCTAATGTAGAATCTTGAAATAAATTAACTAAGGAGTCCTAATATAGAATCTTGGCATAAAGTAGCTAAGGAGAAAAAATACTTAGTATGGAAGGAACTATGTGTGAGTTATTATTATTTGCAATTCTATTTTGTAGATTACTAATTTTTAGGATACTAGTTAATAGCAATTCTATTTTGCAGAGTATATTTCAACTGGATGAAAAGCTACATCATAAATGCATGATGCAACGCTGTGGGAGGGTCCTAAGGAACTATAAGACAAAGCTCAACCAAGATTACATACGAGATGCTGAGAAGAGGAAGAAATCAACCACTGAGCAATGGAACTACCTAGAGCCGAACGACTGGGAGGAGTTTGTAACTAAAAGAAAAACTGATGAATTCAAGGTATTAAGCACCACTCCCAATTTAATTAATATACATTCTTATGTATTGACCTATTCAAGATTAACCTTTAGTGTTACTAACCAAATCAATGTGCTTACTAATAAGGTTATCAGTGATGCTCAAAGAGCAAGGTGTGCACTGAATGTGCATGACCACACGATGGGTCCAAAAGGCTATGTAGGTGTTTGCCAAAGACTGTAGGCTGAGTCTACTGCTTAGTCTGTTGCTACTCAGGAGACTGCGAAGTCCTCTACTATTTCTCCTGCACCTCTGCCTCACCATTCTATGTGGATATCTGGCAGGCAAAACAAGAAAGGAGATATAACCAAGCCCACAACTGCTGAGGAAGCTGTAAAAATGGTAAAATTCAACTCTTAGAGAAATCGATATTGATTATTGTTTTGTTTACTTACCAATTTCTATTGATTACGATTAGCGGGAGCTTCACGAGTAGAGGAAGGAAGGAAAGTTCATCCCAGAGGGCACAAAGGATGAATTGACAGTTTCGCTTGGTAACCCAGAGCATCCTGGACGTGTTAGGGGTACATGCGTTGGTGTGGCATAAAAGCATTCTTTGGGCCATCACAGCACAAACCTGTCCCAAAAGTGGGATTTTCACAAGCTCAGGTAAACTATTCTTTTTTTAGAATGTTATTGCGAAAGGGAATCCAATAATCAGAAGCTAGCATTTCTTTTATCCATGTATAGGTAGATGAGTTAATTAATAGGAGAGTCAAGGAAACACTTGATAAGAGACTCCATGAAGCAATTAGCAAGTGGCAGACATCTCAGACTACCACTCAGACAATACCTGTGGTGTGCCGCTCTTCTCCTACTGCAAAGGTTGGGAGTAATCCTATGGAACCACCACTTAGCACGTCCACTGTAAGTATTTTTATGACATAGTACCTAGTCTTTTGAAGATGATATGTTTATGAATATATGTATATAACATTATTTACATAAATTTGTAGGGGTTGAAGCTATGCCTTCTAAAAAGCAAAGAATTTATCATTGTAGAGGCCGAGGCTTACCCATCCCTTCCAGGGGACACGTTTCATGGGACTCCAGTACCAGATGGTGTGGTTCATGTGAGCCTGATACATGTACTCGCTAATTCGAGGGATCATCCATTGCCATATGCCCACCTAGATTCTGAAATGCTTGGTGAAGCAAAAGGCGGAGTGATATTGTGGCCCAATACCAGTGTCGTCTATACTGATACTGAATGGTAAATTTACATTACATTAATTTATTAGTGTGTATATATGAGTCAATTGATATGAAATTATATATACATGTCAAAAGGAAGAAACCCGCTACATCTCGGCCTCCACCTCCACCCCCTGAAGTACCTAGTTGGCTTCCAAGGGACCTATACACCTTGTTAGGTCCTAATTGTAAGGGTATGGCAGTATGGATAGACGAACATAACCCAAAGTGTCCTATTAAAGTTACTATTCCAGTGGATGTTGTAGGTGAATCATATGATAACAATCTATCTATACAAGATATTTTGGAGTTCTTTCATTATGATTGGCTGAATACATCTATGATAGAGCTATGGATATGGTGATATCTTGTTTATACATCCATATACCTTGTTTTATATCTGGTGATCAAGTTTCTTATATATTAATGCATACATAATACATCTTTTGCAGCCACTTAGACACGATTTATAAAGATTTTTTATTTTCCCATGTGGGATTTCTAGTTCCATCTTTGATCAGTCTCGTAGATAAATATCCTTCATCAGTTACGTCATACTGCTTTGTCACTTTTAATTATTTTGGTACAAAAAGAAATAGGTGACAATAGCTCCATTCAATGTTGAGTAAGTTTACTTTGCTTATAATTTAGACTTAAGAAAATTACATTTTTATTGTGGAATTTGAGTTATTAATTTTGAACTTTCTTACCTCTAGTGATTGGCATTGGGAGTTATTGGTTATTGTCCCCAAGACGTTCACTATTTATTATCTAGATCCTACAGGGAAGGAATTGGACATATTATATGGACACCCAATGAAAAGGCCATTATTCACGTGAGAAATATTTCATATTTTTATAACCATTAAAATATATTATTATATTACTATTTAATTATGCAATTTAATGTGTTACATTAACATGTAGGGATTTAAGAGAGTTCAAAAAAGTTGGAGGAAACATCTCTAAGAAAAAGAAATAGTTACTAATTTGGGAGAATGTGAAAGTAATTTCCCGACTCCAATGTATGTATTATTTATGTGAACTGTGCTTGTTTATATTTTTGAACATTTTGTATGTTTCAATTTATAGTGTACTAAACAAAACAACGGTTGGGCATGTGCATACTATGTGATGTGATATATGGACCTACTTATCAAACATGCTGCAATGGAAATCGATACCATACAACAAATATTATATATAGTCTCATTAGATAATAAGAAATATATCAATCTTATTATATATTATTAATTATATATACGTCATTCTCTTTGTAGGTGTTTAAAAGTACTGACTTCACTACATGTGAAAAGTTATTAGATGTACATACTCCCTATACGATGGAAGAATTAGACGAGTTAAGAGAACAATGGGAAAAATCCTTACAAGTAGTGGGAATTTTTGATTATGATTGGAATAATGATGACGATAATGATGATGGTGATAATAATAAAGAATGATATTTCTAAACTTTGTTCTCATAATTATTTTTGTATTTGATGATATGTAAAACTTTTATATATACATGTCTGAATGAATTTTTTTGAATTGTCATGTGTGAATGTGAAGATGAATACATGAATGTATCTACATGTGTCTGAATGTGAAAAGAGATGTAATGAATGGAAAATCATGTTGCTAAATGTGTGTGAAAATGGAGGAAATTTGAAATGCAACTACCGATTTCTACATGTGTGTGGTGAAAAATAATATGAATTAAATGTGCTTATACACGTGTGTGAATCACATGATCATAAATTGTTGTCTATCCTTGTTAATTTTGCAGGTTTGTGGCCTGTTGTTGGCTGAAATCAAAGGGTGTTGTAAACCTACAATTCAAAACTGAATTGCAGGTTCTGCATCCTGCTGACCAGCCAGACAATAGGCCTACAAACTGATAAGAAAAAAAATCAGAACACAGGCGTCGATTATTAGTATAAAACTGACAATAAAACCTTACTGCGTCGATTATTAGTATAACACCAATGTCTTTATCCCTTTCTGGGGGCTGATATTTTTTATTCGAGATGGGGTATGGTGTCGGTTATTAGTATAAAGCCGACATCTTTAGCAGTGATATAGTGTCAGTTATCGATATAAATCAATGCCTATGGTGCCCTTGCTGCCACATTTTATTGGTGGCAGGAAGGGTTATGGCATCGAATATAAAACCAACGCTGAAAGTGTATACTTTTAGCGGCGCCAACTTGGGTGTCACTTGGAAATCGATGCCAAAAGGCTTATATAACTGACACTAAAGGACATTTTTGTACTAGTGTTTGCCTAAAGTAATGTGTCCTCTAAGTCTTGTCCTCTTAAATTTCATCCACTTTATTAATAACCATGAAAGATACTTTCTTCCTCATCTCGAGTAAGGGTTTTGAGAAGAAGTAGGATTAAGGCATCCTCCTCCAATTATGTGGAAATAAAGGAAAATGTTTAATTATTTTTCCCTTATAAAGGTAAACCATAGATGGAGCTAGGGCTAGTTTGGGGAAAAACTTAGTATGTCAAGGGAATAATAAAATCTAAGGTACAAAGTGTAGTCCATAACCTTAACCTTAAACCTTAATTGTAGGTAATCAGAAAAAAAATGAGAGAAATTATAACCATACCCTAGTAAACCCTCAATAATGGATAGGGAAAGGAGAGAAAACCTAATGAGTTGGGATACCTTATCATAGCTATGCATGCAAGTACATGGAGTAAGGCATGCATGATACAGGTGGAGGGTTTGAATATACATATGAAGCATGGGATATAAGTGGTTTCATAACAATGAAAATATGAAAACCCTTGATGCAACTTTTAGAATTGGTATCCCGACCTTGGGTGGGTCAACCTATGAGGGGAGGAAAGATTTATGAGAGAGATAAAACCCTAATCCATAATGTCAAATTGTGACTAGAAAGTCTAAACCCCTTTCAATAGGCACCCTAACTGTAAGTGTAGTCCCCCACAAATACAAGTAGGAGATAGTCATGCACCAAGAGGAAGTAAGGGACATCATGCTAGAAGAGGAATCTAGATCATATGCCTGAAGCTTTGTTGGAATACATAATAGATGGGATAGATAAAAAAATTTTAATTTTATGTAATGAGATAATATGGTTTATGATGACCTCAATTACATTTGGGAATTGATTTTAGTTTTGGGGTTTTGACATAGGGTTTGATAATACAAGTGTGTGCGCTTCTCCCAAAATAATATCTGATCCTGTAAGAGCCTCAATCTCTTCTACAAAGGGGGGTCTATATTTTTAGGACCATATGTAGGGTTAGCTCTAGTGAGAGTGAGACCCAGAGGGATAAGGTCAGGAATATAAACTCTAATATATGAGAAACTATGAGAAATGTTTGAAGTGATATGTCCTAAACTTGACTAGCTGAGTGAGTAAGTTGAGTTTCTATATGCATGCATCCTAGAGGCTTGTTGTACCCTACATGTCCTTGTAAGGACCAAACCCTAGAAATAGAGAAAGAGTATTCTTACATATATGTATGAGTACCTACCATCTAGGTGAGGGAGAGAAATTTCCAAGATCCTAGAGAGGTAAGGAATTATAGCATGTTGTGAAGCCTTGTGCATGGGTTGGTGGTTCCTTATATAAGACTCTAATGGTTGTTGATGAGAAAGAGAAAGCTGGGTACAAATATTTAAGAAGAAAATGGCATATCATGTCTTGGTTTGGTATGTGATTGAGTGGTTATATCATGTGGACTTGATGAGGAAGACCTGAGAACCCTAGATCAAAGAAGAAAGACTAGATCTAGTGCATATAATTCTCATAGAGTTGAGTGATGCTCTTATAAATTGAGCATGGAACCCTTTGGGTGTTGGGAAATCCCACTTGGACTTTTATATATGTTTGATGAGACATTCATACAAGCTGGTTTAGCACCACCATACTATCATATATACATTTGAGATTTATCTAACCTAGAGAGGTGATGTATGGGTATGACATAACAGACCACTTATAAATGCTTAATAAGTTTTCTATCTACAATTTGTTAGCCATATGCATGAAAGATGATAATGTGAAGTAATTAGCTAACCTCAGGATGAACCTTTAATAAAGATTGCAACCTAATATGAGAAAATGAAATGAGATAATGCTCATTATGAATATGGAATGTGGTTGTAATTGACATGAGGAATATGTGGAAATTGAATTTGTTTCCTTTAAAGTATGCTTTATGTCTTACTGGCCTACTACATGGTATGGGTTGTATTATGAGGGTACTGAGTACTTGGCATATGATAGTAAATGAAATGATTGCGCCTATAGTCCTAAACACATGAAACATAATATATCAATTGCATTATATCTAAATTCTTGGTAGTAAAGTACTTGATAATGTTCCAACTCTAGGGTGGTAGATCGCATGGTATACTGATATAACTCTCAGGTATTAAATGCATGAATGGTATAGTGAAAAAATGCCAAAAAGACGTGTTCTCTTATGGTGATATAAATTTTGGTTTGAGTATGGTTTTGTGATCCTTGGTACTCCCAAGTATTAGTTTTAGCTTGTCTTGGGATAGGAACTTCTCTAGAAGAGTGAATTCACAAATCAATTTAAGAATTGAGGTAACCTTAAATGATAGTTAAAGCTTGAGAGATTACATGCATGAAGCATGAAAGCAAATATATTAAATATGATTCTTTAGGCCCAAGTACCATCTCTAAGGGACATGAAGAAAAATCTCTATGGAAGTGAGTGATAGTGTGGAACCAATCCCAGACAGGAAGGTTGTCGCGAGCCCAATAAAGGGACATAAAGTAAAATATGTGTTCCCTAAGCGATGAAGGAAATTTGAGTGATGGAATTATAAGAGAAATAATGTGCTTGGATATTATTAGAGAAACCTCAAGAAAAATGTATAATGACATAAAAATAAAGTTATGACATCTCAATAAACCCTTGAGAAGGGTAGAACCCTAAGTCAACCCTAAGATCAAGTAGGATTATTAAAGTTACACAAGACTTATGAGGTTGGGGAAGGATCATGTAATAAGTGCATAAGGCCCTTGTGGGTCAAGAGGAGATCATTCCAAAGGTACCTATGCCCCTAGAGATCTTAAGTGAACGACAAAGGCTAATGATACATGAGATGTAGATGAAAAGAATATAGGAAGTCATGTGATGATGTTGTAAAGAAATCTTAAAAGGATTTGTGCATGGACACAAGAATATTGAGAAAAGTCACATTCCATGTGAGTACATAACATAGAAAGGAAAAATGTTGAAGTAAAAGGTATTCATGGCATGGAGTCATTGTTGAGAGTGGCTCATACAAAATTTAGAGATAAAGAGATTATGTGTGAATGCATCGTATCTACTCTTGGAAGGGAATGCGTTTTGTATTTGGACTACAACCAAATGCTTATTTTATCTTGTTATGAGTGTGAGAGATTGGGAAAACACATGTTATGATTAAAACAAAATTAATATGGGAAAATAAATACCTAAGTCAAAATTTAATGGAACAACTTAGGGTTGGAGGTATTACCTCACTCTTATGTGAAAATGATGGATAATAGATTTGAAACCTTGGTGAAGAGGTACTCACCAAGTGAAATTGGAATTAAAATTGAAAATGTGATTACTAAATAAATTGGGATCATAATGTAATAAAATCATGCAATGAGTGAGATTGTAGATATACCTTGAAATTGAAGTTGAATACACATCAATAAAGGTCATTAAGAATGATCTAAAAAAAAGATATCTGAGAAGGGTGTGTAACCCTAAGTTTTGAAAGTATTGGGAAGTTAACATTTACCATGCTCTATTTTATAGCATGAATTTTGGGGACAACATTCAGTTTTGAGAGGGGTGAATGTTAGATTCTAAAACATGATAAATTATAATTTAATGAATATAAGACTTAATCTGAGGGAAATACAAATGTCAAAACCCCAAATAAAGATAATGCAATCTGATGCTTGAAGATAATAATAGAACTATGATAGTTCTAGAAATTTAGATAGTAAACAATATTTAGAAGCATCATGTTGAGGATGAAGCCACACGGAAGATAAAGATAGACATTGAAAAGTCTCATTCCCATCTTTTTGGATGACTAATCAAATTTTAAGGACAAAATTCCTATAAGAGGGAGAGGTTGTTAGAACATTGATTTTCACATGTATTTATACAATATATGTAAATGTAAATGTTGGTTTGGATATATAATAAAAAAATAAATGTCATGTTTACAAGTTTTGGTTTGAGAATGCAAATTCTTCCTATGGAATGGTTTTTGTGTATTTTACTATTGTCAATAATCCTTTAATAGGTTTTGTGAAATCCAATAACAAAGGAACTACTAGAATAAATGGACAATTGGCATTTAATAAGGAATTGTTTTATAAATTTCAAGAAAATCAAGTGAAGACAACCAATAAGTTTATTCAGTCCAATATTGAACTCAATTAGAAAACTATATTGATTAATATTGTTTACTAAGATTGGGTGAGAAAAAAGTTATTATATGTGTTAAATGATTCAAATAAAGGAAATATTTAGAGGCAAAGAATAAGCACTTTAATATTCAATTTTTGACACCAAACCTTGCCCAAATCGAGATTTAATTATTAAAAGCCTTCCTTTACAATTTGATATCGATTGAAGTAAGGATGAAAGAGAAGTATGTTTTATTTAAGTTTCCTATAATCAAAAGTTCACATATAGGTCTTTGTGAAACAAAAAAGAGAAAAGGGGGAAATTGTGCCCATGTTACTTACCCAACAAAATTTTAGAAGAGAGATAATAAAAATTCAAGATAGTGGAAGAAAAACTAGAACATTTCAATATGGTTTGAGATCTAAGTCATTAATTATGTACTTATCCAAAATTTACTAAAAGGGCAAGTTGGAGTTATCAATAAATTATTTTGGATCCAATATTTTTCCAAGAAAAGGATAATGAGAAATAGAAGACTTTCCTAAAATTTTATAAGAAACGAGCTACTGAGAAGAGAGATATTATCATTTTAGTTTGTTTGTGTTTTATCAAAAGGGAAGTTACTTTTTTAGGAGATTCCTCTCTTTCCCTCAACGCTGGACTCGCTAGGAACCTCGATGTCCACATGATAGTGATTTGCTAAACTATAGTCTCTACTATATCTACCTATACAAGCCTCTTCTCCTTGAGACCATAATAGGAGATTGCGATATGAATCCTCGAAACCCTGATCTTCTCTTCCCTTGAATTCTTGGCTTCTTGTGCTTGCACAATGATGTCAATGCCGCTCTCAAATTTGACAAGGGCATCAAGCCCTTTTTTATTTAGGTGTTGATGAAACCCACACATCACAGTAGTAAGGCAATTAGAAGGAGGAGGTCGAGTCCCTACCGCATTTTTGCACCCTAATGATCTGGCTCAAAGCTTAGGACGACCGTCACACTGTCGGCTTCATAGAGCTCTATTTCACTAGTGAAATAGGGGGCATGCCACGTTGTGCATGGCATGAAGAGAAGATAGGTGCCGAATACATGCTCTCAACTAAATGGACCAGAGGTAGGGCCTGTGAGACCAATGATGAGGTAAAAAAAGGGAATTTAATTACTGGTGTGGCAATTACTAATTGGTCCATTTAGGATTGATCTTATATGGAACCTAGTAAATTATAGGTGGGTCATAATAAAGTAAATGTACAAATCAAACAAAATAGAAAAACAAGAGGAATAATAATAGAATATATATAAATTTTGATTCTAATCCCAATCCCAAAAAGTACCACTAATACATGTTTAAGTGGTTACCAAAATATTGCAACCCTAGAATTGGTAATAAAGGTGTGGAATACATTAAATGGTTTCATTCTTATTGTATTTTTTTTCTTAATATAATGAGACCATATGATTATGATAATAATGATGATCCATAATTAGGGTGTGAAAAATCAACATGTGTAATTTGGTTTTTGAAAACAATGATATAACTGATGATAATCTTTGATAATTTGATTTAGACTTTCATAGTAACCTAATCTTTTTAATTCAAAGAGAACCCTAATCCATAATAGATTAAAATATCTGAGTCATAAACATGATAATTAGGGTTTAGAACCTAATCTTCCTTGTCATGATAATCTTGAGTTTTTAAATCAAAGGTAGTTTCTCTAAATTGAATAACTTGATAATTAGGGTTTCACCTAGTGTCTAATATGGTTTTATAACTTTCATAAATTAAGGTGCAATGTAACTAGGTATGTAACCTTATTCTGTATCTAAACCCAAGACACCCTAAACCCTAGATGAGGACATACATTGGATTAAAATGTTTGAAATATATTGGTGACACTTTAGGATTTACATACATGCAAATTTAATGTAGAATTGCTTGGGTTCCTTGTTGCTTGCTTCAATATATGATATGCTTATAGTATAACTACATGATATCTTCATAGTTCTTCAAGAGGTACATGGTTACTCCTATGCCTACTTTCCTTAAATGACTTCCGTAGTTTTCCGAGGTATCCCGAATGGATTGCAATTGAACTGCTTGATTGTTTATTTACTTTCTGCAATCTATGAAGCCATTATATGTGCCATCTTATATAAATGTAACATGCTCTAACTTTGCATTATCTCCAGTGAGTTAAAGATAATGGGGTGAAATAAATCATTATGTGAATGATGGGTGATCAATCTCGGAAAGGAAGATCACCTTAGGCCAAGTCTAGAAAGGAAAGATTATGTATGAAACCAAGACCAAGTGAGGGAAGGTTATGGAAAGTCCACTGTAGGGAAAAAACCCTAAAGAAAGGGTTCCCCATAAAGAGGATCCCCTAAAGAGAGGACACAACATAGAGAAAAAGAGGATAAGGGTAGCAATGTGGAAATAAGAAAGTGCTTGTTCAATTTTGGAATCATAATTGATGCTATTCTTGATGTGTTATTACATATACATGTGAATATTTTGTTTCCCCCAACTACAGAACCAATTTTGATATGATGATTCGTGATTTTATTTCAAGCCATTTTAAGTACATGCTAAATAAGAAGATACCAAGACAAGATAAACCTGATGAGAGTACCTAAAGGCATTAAAGATAAGTAAATGATGATTAGATAGATACTTCTTCTCATATGTACAATTGTGATGATAGAAATTTTTTTAACTCATTAGAGGATCATCTTGTAATATTTTAATTAATAGAAATTATTTTCTATTATTTATTTTTTTGTCAGATATAGATCTTAAAAAATTTTAGGTAATGCCTCTCAACTATTTGGTTCCATCCTTAATTGGGGGATGCTAAAAAGTGCATATTAGTGTGTCACCACTGTATCCATATGACACCAAGTAAACCTCAACTTAGGTCCTAAACTAGGATTTAAAATCTACGGTGGATATTAATGTTAGGTCTCAAACCTTCATTTTCATGTACACAGATCTAATGACTTAAAAAAGCAACATCATTGTCATAATCTGACTGTGACCTTATAATATCCTAATCTTTCAACAATAGTAGATTATGACACAAAATTAACATATTTAATGTATTCCACGTTATATTTATCAAAACTAGGGTTTACATGCATAAATCATTGTATATCCATATATTACCTATACTTGTTGAGATATTATGATATATGGGTATTCGAACCATTTTATTTGGGATCTATGCATTTTTCTAATAAAAATGATATACAATTTTGATATATTTTAGTTACCAATTATTTTCTACTTTTATTATAAGATAAATGTTAATGGACCAATGGCACCATGATACATAAGCAAATAATTCTTATTCTATTTAACTCATGGTTGGGTTAGAGCTGGGGAAAAAGACATTGTTTCCCATGGCGATGTGAACTAGGATGTTAGGTGTGTGAGGGTAGGGTTGTTAATTGAACCTTGGCTATCATCTTTGATGCCGAAGAGCCCTACTCCCATCATGGGAGGACCAATTAGTGGTTGACTTCACTAGTTCTAGGCTTTGAGGACCAACCAAATGGCCATCAATTCTTGCTCCACCTCATTAGGTCTAGTACAACTTTGTTTAGGATCTAGAATGGCATGAGTGGAGGAAGCCTAGGTGCCTTGCCACAAGTTACCTATATATATAACATGAAAGACAAGGTGATTCTCATTACCTATCCACCTTGGTTGCAAGTGTTGAATATGTTACTACCTCATAAAGTCTACCCGCTTCTCCCCATGCTCTAGGAACTGAATAGAAGCCCTTCTAGAGAACTCCATACTATGAAGGTGGGATAACTAAAAACTGAGTCTCCTGGGGTCACTCCATGGAATTGGATCCTTTAGAGGAGGCTAGGGTGATGCACTTTGTGCTCTCCTTTAGTTGAAGGTTTTTACTACTTTTTATAGTCACGATATATAGGGGAGAGAGATGAAAGCAATGAACCCTAACATATTATATAACCATGGATTAGGCTTGTGAAGAGCCATGAGGATAAAGAAAGTGTAGCTAAGACAATGTCATTTGACCTACTAGAGGTAATGTAGGATTCCATAGGGTGGAGAATTCCTATAAAGGGAGAGAGAGAGGTGTCTGAAGCATCACCGTAACTCCTACTTTTGTAGAATCACCCACATATGGGTGAAGAGGATAACTCCCCATTTTTAGGTCACCTAGGATCGAGAGTTTACCTTGGGCTAGACTTTTTTCATTACAAATAACACCTTTTTGTTTAATAAAACCCTATTATCAACAAATAATTATTCTACCAATGATCTAGAACCTTTTAATTCTAAAATTTTGGATAATTATATTTTTACCATTTTCTCTCATTTAGAAGAAAATAATTCATTAAATCATATATCTATTATCCAGAACATGATCTACAAGCATTAGTTATATAATACTTTAATTAATTATCCAAATCATGAGATAACTTCAATTTTCTACAATTTCTTCCGTAATCCTTTATTTTGACTATCCATATATGAAAACTATCATAATTATGATGATCTCGAGATACTTAATTCCACATTTTGCATGTGAAGGTCCCATATGTAAACCATAATTGTCCCAATTGGGATTTTATTCAGCTTTAGGGCCCATGACTCAAGATTTGACCCTCTAAATGATCCATATTAATTATTATTTCTTAATTATGAAATTAAGGCTTTTATTCCTCGTAATATTGTAATTGTAACCTCATATTAATATATTTTCTTAACATTGCACTATTTGCTTAAATTGAAGACCTAATATATGTCGTGTACTTACATTCATCAAATAAGGTCATCATATTCTCTTTATTATTCTACTTTGATTAATTCCTCATATCCTTGAATTAGATATGAAATTTTGATATTTCAAGTATGTTACATTCACACCACCTTGAAAGGAATTTTGTCCCAAACATTCAATCCCAATTAGGTTAAGGTCCATGATAAATCCTTTAGCCTCATTCATTAGAGATAGAAACCTTTCTCAGATAGGTTTTATGTAAAGATTATATAACTTTTATTGAGGTGAAACTTATCTATGTTACTGAGGTGGGAACCTGAATTCATTCAAAGGGTAGTCCCACATCCTCATTTGTAGAATGATATCATTACATGGTGATTTCCTTTTACATAGTGATTGTATTTACACCTAGGTCTCAAACCTACTAATTACTATTCATATATATTTGTGTAAAGGTGAGGTAACACCTCTATACCCTAGACATTTCACTAATTTCCATCTTGGGTTCTTCATTCTCATATGTCAATTATATGCTACACGTGTGCATAACCAGTATCTTACACTTATAATAAGGTGAAATAAATATTTGTTTACAGTCCAAGAACAAAGTTAACCTTGTTTTCCTATAAAGGGATGGCGTATACACAAACTATTTCATAATTTAAAATATTAAGGCTAACACATCCTCAATAATCACTGCAAACCATGAATACATTTGAATTCCATGAATTTCCATAACTTTCGTGAACTCAGGGATAGTGCTTTTCACAAAACTCTTGAGTTTATGCACAAGTTCCCTTAAGATTATATATCAACCATTATTACATAAATAATTAAATTTCCAATATTATATCTCATGTATCATGTGTCGTAGACACTCCCTTAAGGATTCTAGGGGTGTATATATGTTCAGAGTGATTTCCTCTTGACCCCAACGGTGTTATGTACTTATTGAGTGCCTTCAAAATTGATCTATCAAGCCTCATATACTCCTGGAGGTGTCCATTCTCATGACCCCATTGGCATTTTGTACACATGGACAGATTTATACTAGCCCCACATGCTCTATATACTTAGGGTATGATCACCTCATGATCCCTTGAGTCTTATGTACCCTCAAAGATTCTACTTAACCTTAGGGTTGACTCCCTTTGTAGGGCTTATGATATGTTACAATTTTATTTTGTTTTTTCACTACTTACACCTTATTTCAAGATAAGGGTTTCTAATTTTGTTATTTTACTTTATCACTTGCCTCATCTTGGATAAGGAGAGTCCATAAAATTTACCCTTTTCATAGAATTTCCTTTGTGTTAACTTTCATTAAACATTTTACTTGGGAACTCTTTAATCAAAATATTCCTTTTTATACATCTATGCATCTAGAGCATTAAGACAAATGCAAATCCTTCTTATTCACAATTGGTGGAAATAGTGCCTACATACCATAGATGCATATGTATCACATTTTTTTAACATAACTTAATTACCCTTACATATTTATGTTGATAATTCCCTCACCAAGGTTTTCACATTTAATTCTATTGAATTTACTATTCAATGATTACGAACAACCCATAACCATTAAGTGATAAGGATTTTCCTTCCCTACACCCATACCATCCCATTATATCATACCTCTTGAAGTTTAGGTTCGTCAAGGACATCCCAAGTTACCTATAATTTTAAAACCAAATAATATGTTACTAAACTGACTCTTCTAGAGGAAGTCAAACCTAGGGTTCCTTCTGGGCTTTTAGGAGGGGGTTTATCTCTTTATCTACAACCTGACACCACAAGTTCTGGGTTATGCTTCCCCCATTGGTCTTTTCCCATTCTTAGGTTGACCCACCCTAGCTTTGGACACTAACTGTTACGACCCCGCCTCCCGGTAACCCCCAATTAAGGGAGACCAAAAGGTCAGAGTCGTTAACCAATAACCCAGATCAAAGGTTTGACAAATAATCATTAACAATTATTAAATTCTACCAACTATACTAAAATATGGTAAAAATAAAAACTTTGCATACCTTTTAAAATTGGGATTTCAAAACTTCTATCCACATAGATACTAATCTATCTAATCCTCCTTTGCACTTTAATTCTCATTTAGTACCACATATGCCACTTTACTGTTTGTTCTTTTCATTGTACCTAAAACGCCGAAAAACAAAATGTCGGTCAACAAGAAGCTGGTATGTGGGGGAAACAATAATCATTCAAATATGTTAACAACATAATCATTTAACAACCAAGATTACGTTTTAAGCCATACTATGCAATCCTTACCTATCCCCTAACTATGTGCTATCCCTGCAGTGGACTTGTATGCTACCTCTCTTTTAGGTAGATTCTTACCCCCATGGTCCTACCTTACAGGTAGCCAATACCTAGGATAATAGAGTCACATGGCACTACCCGAAGGTAGCCCAATATCTAACTCAATGTGACTTGATGGACCTACCCCATTGGTAGCCATGTACTAAGTTATCCAATGACCTGATGGACCTACCCCATAGGTAGCCATGTAATAGGTCAACTATTAAGCCACAGTGAGGACCAGGATCTGAGCTAGTAGGCACATAGCTTATGTGATAGTGATATCCACATTATAGTTTGCATGAATTAAATTCATCCAACAATTAATTCATGTCATCGATGAAAACTTCAGAAAACCTCAGAAAACTAACTTGAGATATTCATAAGTGTAACCACATACCTGATTTGATGATTTTACAAGTATTAAGTAATTCCATCCAAGAAAGCAATCCAAGCAAGCAATTCAACAACCACATAATTCCTGAAAAGAATATGTACTCTATTTATTACACACTTTATCAAGAATCTACTTTATTGACTTGGATTCACTTTCTAGGGTTTCTGTATCCATTTTAGGGTTTCATTTTTCAATTAGGGTTTCCCTTCATCTTTTACCATATTAAACCCTGATTTTATGCCATTACTCATAAACCCTAATTATGTCATCTATTCTTCAATATTAAGGTTATCTTAACAACATATAACCCTATTTCCATATTTAAAGGCACATTAATCATCAATTAATTTCAATAAGCTTCTTTTACACTAAAGCTACTATTTTTATCCTTTTAATGCATGACAAGATCATCATGCACATTTATCATTAATTCAAAGTTCATTAGGGTCTAATTAACATATGAACTCATTTTGCCATCAATTCCACCTTTTATTCATGAAAAGACCCTAATTACTAAATTTAGGGTATTTATCCAGAATTAAGGACTTTCATATACAAATAACTTAGAACCATCATTTAACAATCATATTTTCACAATTTTCAAATTAAATATGATCTTATCTTCTTTTACCCTAAATTAGGGTTTCTAAATATTTAATCATTCTCATATGGGGCAAACACCCTAAATCATGCAATTTTACATCTACATCAGGTTTGAATCTAACATTATCATTCAACATGTCATTAATACTTCAATTAACCCATTAAGCATTCTGGATTCAACCTTTAATCACAAATAGGGTTTTTAACTTAACTTTAATGCACTTTTCATTAACTTATAGTACTTTTGCAATTAGGAAAGAAATGAATATTTATTATTATTTTTATTGGATTGATCTCGTTCTCTTGATTAAAATTCATATATTACTCATATTTATCCGAGCTACGGTTTATTAGATATGATTTTTGTAAAGTTTACCTTTTTGAACGAATCAGAGGACGCCACGTGTTCTTTCCATGCAACGTGACTTGCATATTTGAAAACATAACTGAATGACGATACTACCCCCGCATAAGTGGCTACTCCTTTAGCCTGCGGAGGGGTAGAACCATCCAATGGCTTCTCCTTCTCCCTCAACCTCACGCAGTGCTACTGCATTGCCCTTGTCCGCCGACCTTCAGCTATGCGTGGGCTGCCCCCTCTCCTCCAGGGGCCGATGACCATCAAGGAAGGTCCTCTTCCTTCCGCCGCACTCCCCCGCACCTGTTGGTGTCTCTGATCCGTGGCCAAGCTGGCCGGGATGTGCTACACGAGCCCACACTTGTAGATGCCAATTGCAACCATGCGGCTATTTAGATGAGTTATCTAGGGCACAACAACTCCGGCTAGGTCATGCTCTAACCTCGGCACACATCCAACCTCCAACGCAACCCCTATTGGGCTTTTCTCTATGCCAGGGTCACAACACTTCCCTCTGCTAGGGTTCACATGCAAAGATACATGAAGAAGAAGAAGAAGAGAGAGATGCGCATGGGATCCTTCGTGGACTCAGATTGGAGGATCTACCTTCTTATATAAGGGCGAGAAACGAAGCCCTAAAGTGTGCCTCCACGAGGACTCCAGTTCTTTTCCCAAAAGGAAACTTATATTCCTTAGTTAAGAAACAACCTCTTCTCTTATCATTATCTTCTAATATAACTATTTTATTTGGATATACAGGAATACGAAAATCCTTTTTCTTATCCTCATTATTCTTGCCTTTTAATCCATTAACCACGAAATTATATTTCCTTTTAGTAGGAAATACCCTTTCTTCAACAATACCATGAAATTTATTAATTATGCATCATAGTATCTTCTTATTTGACTTTATTGGTATTTTCTCTTTCCTCTTCCTTCATTGGGACTCCTTGGATCCCCAGAAACTCTATTATTTCGAAATCCTTTTTATTGGATACTCATTATCCTTCTAGATGCATCTAAATGCATTATTCTTTATTATTTCTCATTATCTTTTTTATTTCTTATTAGAATAGCTCTTTTTGAGGATTTCTCTTTATTTCTCTTTTATTTTCCTCATTGGTATTCCTTTTATCATTAGGATGAAATTCCACTAAGGATAACTCAATTGTATCTCTTTCCACTTATTTCCAACATTTTAACATTAATTTCAATTTCTTTCTTACTAAAGAAATACTTAATTAATCTTTTCTTTTCATATTGCTTTCTTTTTGCAACTTTGGACTCATTGGAACCCAAGAGGCACGAAATCCATCCTTGGATTACATCTCTTTGCCTTCTAGAGGTTTCTACCTCTTTCTTTTCTCAAATATTCAATTATTCATTTACTAATTGAATTTTCTTGTTATTTGGGCCCAATAGCCAATAAAACCCACAACACAATCTGTAACGACCCTCAAAATTTAGTCCCAAATTTTTGATGTTTAATAAAGGTGAAACCCTAGGTTGAATGAATTTTCTTACATTTGTTCATTTAAGTGGAGACCATGCTTAAGTAGTATGTCAGAATGAGTTTAGACTACATCAAGATACTATGTGAACATTTAATTTGATTCATAAACACTTATACACATCAATGTCAATTAACACACAAAACCTAACCCTAATTATGCAATGGTGACAAATTGGGATTGGATGATAGTTTGGGCCCACATACATGTATGATGCATCCCACTAATTGTTGTATGAGTAGATAATAGAATAATACAGATTCCCCCGATTTTTGGTAATACAATTCCTTTTTAGTGATCATTAATGTGTTAATTACCCTAAGTAGCTAATAATGTAAAACACATGTTTTCCTAATTCATATCCAAAATCTAATTAGATAATTGAATTTCTCATGGTCGAATTAGCTTGCCTACCTAATTTGGTTTAATTTGGATAATTCTAGATGCCCTAAATGTTATTAGGAAGAAAGTAGGAGATAATGGCATTTCTTTGACTAATCAACTTGATAATACCCGTAATTATCCTAATATTTTTCCAAATTTTGGATGTGAGTGTGTCACACACAGCTTTAGTGAATCGGGTTCTCTCAGAACCTTTGGATGAGAATCTGACGAGAGGGACTTTGTCCCCTACCTCCCACAGTGTCCGTGCAGGGAGAGGAACTGTTGGCCGATCCTTAGCCCGACGATTTCTTGGTCTCCCCTTAACAACTTCCATTTACCTCAATGCCACTAGAATTAGGAAATCACCGCAAAACGATCAAGCCCTAATCGAACCCCTATAAGCATCTGTAGTAAAAATGCCCAACTGACTTCCTTCTTCAGGCGACGCAGCTGCCACCCCCAGGCAACTGGGCTACACTAGACCTACAAACAATGGTCCAGAAAGCTTTGCTGGACTGAAAACAACACTCCTCTGTAGTCAATCGCATAAAAGATGTCTTGAGAGATCACTCCAGCGCCAGTTATCTTCTCCAACGCCAGTGAGCTCAGGGGAGGAGCTTCGAGCACTGCAGTCCAATTGCATCTCCAGTAAGCTTACTCAATCCGTAACCATTCTTTTCCTCATGCCCTTAGTCGATGGGTTTCATGCCAAACTCTCTACCCGCAAAGCTGAGTTCTTATCCAAGAAGCTTGACACTGGTTGTGCCTTTCAGCCATGACTGTCTTGCGGAAACTTTACCAAATCGTTAGGGAATGCTCGAAGAAGCTTGTTATGCCCCCAATTTTCGCTGCTCCATGCTGTAACCTCGAATCCCAGTGTTGAACCTAGTTTCTCTATTCTGCGACGACCTTGAGTCTAGCTTCGGGTTACAAGTTTCCTCTCACCCTCTGGTTCATCCTCGCATCATCGCCTGATGCTCACGAATTACTTTCAGCCTCCAGGCTCGAGTTTTTGTAGTGTATTTCCATCTATCCCTCCTTAGCTTCCCCAGCTATGGCGGATAGTCATTTCAAGGCCTCTGACCTCCCCATACCTTCCACAAGAGGTCTATGGGTTCGGCTGAACACGAGGAAGCTCATGGAAATGGTTTCATGTACCGATTTTCTACCACTGGTGGATTTGATTCAAGGATCCCAGTTGCAGGATCATCGGATTTTTGTGCCTTCAGAAGAAACAATAGCAGTCGTTATTTAACTATGTTACCCTAGCTCACCCAATTCATGCATCAATTATGTATAGGCATTTCAGTCTTTTACTCTCTTTTGATCACAATTTGAGTTCAGGCCATATGGCCAGAGACTAATAGGCAAGGATTTACACATGTGGATTTACCAGACGTTCTGATTGGTTGATAAATACTCAGTCTTTACAAATTCATAGAAAATTCTACAGATGTCGGATGACAACGACCCATATATGAATTTTGCTCAGTTTTTTGAGATCTAGAAGTCGGTTTAAGTTTCATGGAATCTTTCAGTTTTAATTTTTATGAAATATTGGACTGAGTGTAAATAGGGTTCTAAAGAACCGTGAAACCCTAAGATCTAAGATGAACATTATTGTTAATGAAGGTCATTGGGTTGAACAGGACAACTAGGGCTTCTTAATCCCAGAAGCATGATTAGGGTTACATCAATCTAAGAAGAACAATTAAGATCTCCTCTAAGAGATAGGTAAGTGGGTTTACAAACTTTGAGTATTAAGTATAGGTTTCTATCGCTTTATAATTATCATGATGATCAAGAATGGATTATATGCATGGTTATGTGTTTCAAGTTAAATATTTACTACATGAAAGCTTCCCTAAAGTTTTTAGTTTAATGTTATTCTTTAATGTTATTTTAAGAATTTGTGTCATGTTCATATGAAATCCAAGTAAAGTTACTTACCTTCAAGATATTGATGAATCATGTAGTGGGTTGGATTACCTTATCCTCAACATGATAATGTTAAGCCTATGTGCCTTATGAGAACCATTGACGCATAAGTATCAAGTATACTTCAACCAACCACCAAGATTAGGTTATGTGAATCCAATTCTACTATTTAATTAAGTTTCATGTTTTAACTTATTGCCTAGTTATTATGTTGTTATAATAATGCTCAATGCCACTTACTCTAATGTAGTTTTTATTGCATGCATGGCTGGGGGCGTGATGTCCGCTGGTACAAAGCAACTTTCAAGAAAGGGCTATATGAAGGTCAGCTTAAGGAATAGAGCAAATTTGCTAAAGGTATATATGGTGGGGTGCCATCTACGATAGAATATCTTGATGTTATAGATGACTTCATGTATTAATTATGTTTAATCATGTATATCCTAGTTAGATTCAATTTAAGAAACCAATTGTGAACAATGTATAAATCAATTTCAATATCAATGCATCATGTTTTTTTTACTTTATTTGCAATGATTATTATGATTGTGACATCCCTTTTGAGCAAGATTACCCCATATTATAGACAATGTGGGTGTTGCTTCTGTTGCTACCTATATGCTTGAAAGGTGTGTTACAAAATGGTATCAGAGCAAATAAGTAGATGGCCACCATGTAGAAATCACATCCACATGTTCTAAGTCATATGTATATAATATTAAGTTCAACATTTGGGAAACCAAAGTAGGGCCTAGTCAGAAGACACAAGTTAGATAATGGTTAGGGTTATGTACCTAGATGTTTTAGATTTTTGTGTTAACTTTGAATTAGTACATAGCATGCTCTCTTTTCTTCCCACGTGTTTGTGGTATGGGACACATGCTCATGGGGTTTTGTAGAGAGAATGTTATGTACAAAATCATACATGTCTCGTCCTCTCAAGTGCATGTGGTATGGGACATGTGCATGAGGGAGGTGTTGAGACAAGAGTTGACATTAAAGTTTGAGACATATAGCAATCTAAACATAATTAATTACATAAGAAGACAAAATATGCATACAAGGGGTAGATATTTTGACAAGGATACAAAAGAAAAATGATGCACATGCTACTAAACAATGTTCTCTTCAACTTTATGATTATGTGCTCAGATTGAACATAATGTGTTATTTCTATGCTTATGAACTATGAAATTATGAAAAATCATGTCCAAGTATAAGAAATCATGTTATATTGATAATTGTCCTCTCCATCATGTTATGTGAGCCTTCATTGGCCTTATGTGAGCCTTAATTGGCCTTATGAGCTCTGTGGGGGCATTATGTGAGCCTTAACCGACCTTATGTGAGCCTTAACCGGCCTTATGTGAGCCTTAACTGACCTTATGTGAGCCTTAGTCGGCCTTATGTGAGCCTTAACCGGCCTTATGTGAGCCTTAATCGGCCTTATGTGAGCCTTAATCGACCTTATGTGAGCCTTAATCGGCCTTATGAGCACTGTGGGTGCAATCAGGAGAGTGACTATATCAACTCAAGTAAAATTCCATTACATTATGAAATTATGTCAAGTTAACCAAGTCCTTATGAAATTATGTTCACTATGAGTAAGTCATGTCTTAAGTATGTTAGTGAGACTATAAGATAATATTGGAGTTTTTACATGCACAAACTAAGTGAAACCCTAAGGTGGGTAGTACCTCATTATGATATGAAAATTTCAGGGACAAAATTTCTATAAGGTGGATAGGTTGTAACGACCCTAAAAATTTAGTCCCAAATTTTTGATGTTTAATAAAGGTGAAACCCTAGGTTGAATGAATTTTCTTACATTTGTTCATTTAAGTGGAGACCATGCTTAAGTAGTATGTCAGAATGAGTTTAGACTACTTCAAGATACTATGTGAACAATTAATTTGATTCATCAACACTTATACACATCAATGTCAATTAACACACAAAACCTAACTCTAATTATGCAATGGTGACAAGTTGGGATTGAATGATAGTTTGGGCCCACATACATGTATGATGCATCCCACTAATTTTTGTATGAGTAGATAATAGAATAATAGAGCTTCCCCCGATGTTTGGTAATACAATTCCTTTGTAGTGATCATTAATGTGTTAATTACCCTAAGTAGCTAATAATGTAAAACACATGTTTTCCTAATTCATATCCAAAATCTAATTAGATAATTGAATTCCTCATGGTTGAATTAGCTTTCCTACCTAATTTGGTTGAATTTGGATAATTCTAGATGCCCTAAATGTTATTAGGAAGAAAGTAGGAGATAATGTCATTTCTTTGACTAATCAACTTGATAATACCTGTAATTATCCTAATATTTTTCCAAAATTTGGATGTGAATGCGTCACACACAGTTTTAGTGAATCGGGTTCTCAGAACCATTGGATGAGAATCTGACAAGAGGGACTTTGTCCCCTACCACCGACAGTGTCCACGCAGGGAGAGGAACTGTTGGCCGATCCTTAGCCTGACGATTTCTCGGTCTCCCCTTAACGGATTCCATTTATCTCAACGCCACTAGAATTAGGAGATCACCGCAAATCGATCAAGCCCTAATTGAACTCCTATAAGCATCTGTAGCAAAAATGCCCAACTGACTTCCTTCTTCAGGCGACGCAACCGCCACCCCAGGGCAACTGGGCTACACCAGACCTACAAACAATGGTCCAAAAAGCTTCGCTGGACTCAAAACAACACTCCTCTGTAGTCAATCACATAAAAGATGTCTTGAGAGATCACTCTGGCACCAGTTATCTTCTCCAATGCCGGTGAGCTCAGGGGAGGAGCTTCGAGCACTGCAGTCCAATTGCATCTCCAGTAAGCTTACTCAACCCGTAACCATTCTTTTCCTCATGCCCTTAGTCGATGAGTTTCATCCCAAACTCTCTGCCTGCAAAGCTTAGTTCTTGTCCAAGAAGCTTGACGCCGGTTGTGCCTTTCAGCCATGACTGTCTTGCGAAAACTTTACCAAATCGTTAGGGAATGCTCAAAGAAGCTTGTTATGCCCCCAGTTTTTACCGCTCCATGATGTAACCTCGAATCCCAGTGTTGAACCTAGTTTCTCTGTTCTGCGATGACCTTGGGTCTAGCTTCGGGTTACCAATTTCCTCTCACCCTCTGGTTCATCCTCGCATCCTCGCCTGATGCTCACGAATTACTTTCAGCCTCCAGGCTCGAGTTTTTGTATTGTATTTCCATCTATCCCTCCTTAGCTTCCCCAGCCATGGAGGACAGTCGTTTCAAGGCCTTTGACCTCCCCATACCTTCCACAAGAGGTCTCTGGGTTCGGATGAACATGAGGAAGCTCGTGGAAATGGTGTCATGTACCAATTTTCTACCACTAGTGGATTTAATTCAAGGATCCCAGCTGCGGGATCATCGTATTTTTGTGCCTTCAGAAGAAACAATAGCAATTGTTATTTAACTATGTTACCCTAGCTCACCCAATTCATGCATCAATTATGCATAGGTGTTTCAGTCTTTTACTCTCTTTTGAGCGCAATTTGAGTTCAGGCCATGTGGCCATAGACTAATAGGCAAGGATTTACACATGTGGATTTACCAGACGTTCTGATTGGTTTATAAATACTCAATCTTTACAAATTCATAGAAAATTCTACAGATGTCGGATGACAACGACCCATATATGAATTTACTCAGTTTTTCGAGATTTAGAATTTGGATTAAGTTTCATGGCATCTTTCAGTTTTAGTTTTTATGAAATATTGGACTGAGTGTAAATAGGGTTTTAAAGAACCACGAAACCCTAGGATCTAAGATGAACATTATTATTAATGAATGTCATTGTGTTGAACAGGACAACCAGGGCTTCTTAATCCCAGAAGCATGATTAGGGTTACATCAATCTAAGAAGAACAATTAAGATCTCCTCTAAGAGATAGGTAAGTGGGTTTATGCACTTTGAGTATTAAGTGTAGGTTTCTATCGCTTTATAATTATCATGATGATCAAGAATGGATTATATTCATGGTTATGTGTTTCAAGTTAAATCTTTACTACATGAAAGCTTCCCTAAAGTTTTTAGTTTAATGTTATGCTTTAATGTTATTTTAAGAATTCGTGCCATGTTCATATGAAATCCAAGTAAAGTTACTTACCTTCAAGATATTGATGAATCATGTAGTGGGTTGGATTTCCTTATCCTCAACATGATAATGTTAAGTCTACGGGCCTTATGAGAACCATTGACGCATAAGTATCAAGTATACTTCAACCAACCACCAAGATTAGGTTATGTAAATCCAATTCTACTGTTTAATTCAGTTCATGATTTCCCTTATTGTCGAGTTATTATGTTGTTATAATAATGCTCAATGTCGCTTACTCTAATGTAGTTTTTATTGCATGCATGGTTGGGGGTGTGATGCCCGCAGGTATAAAGCAACTTTCAAGAAAGGGCTATATGAAGGTCAACTTAAGGAATAGAGCAACATTTCCTAAAGGTATATATGGTGGGGTGCCATCTACGATAGAAGATCTTGATGTTATAGATAACTTCATGTATTAATTATGTTTAATCATGTATATCCTAGTTAGATTCAATTCAAGAAACCAATTGTGAACAATGTATAAATCAATTTCAATATCAATACATCATTTTTGTTTACTTTATTTGCAATGATTATTATGATTGTGACATCCCTTTTGAGCAAGATTACCCCATATTATAGACAATGTGGGTGTTGCTTCTGTTGCTACCTATAGGCTTGAAAGGGGTGTTACACAATCATCAAGGCTATTGTAAACAAAATCCATTTTTTTGAACCAAATTATATCATTATTTGTTCAAATATCTTTAATATGAGAAATTACATTTCTCACCAATTGAACCCAAAAATTGGGGTTCTAACACTAACCCTAAAAGGTGAACTGATAGTATTGTATTTTCCCTTATGTGATTACTGATTTCATTTGTTTTGAAAGAATTTACTAAACCCTTTATGTGTATCATGCATGCATGACTACCTGTACTCTATGTACTTAGATCCATGGAAATATCTAGTATGCAAACTGAATTACCCAAGCTCTTTTGGATTTTCTCTTTCTGTTCAATGTACTTCAGTTTTTATGGGCATTGTTCTTATTTTTATTTTATCCTTTCTGTATTTGAAAATTTTGGGTTTTTTCTTTACAATTAAGTACTAACAACTTCAATCTGTAACTCAAGACAAGGAGAGAAGTGAATTTTAGGATTAAGAAAGAAATCAGATGAGAAGAGGATGGATGAAATTGGAAATGATAAGAGCTAGAGGTATTTTACTTCAAGTAGGAACCTTGACCTTTATCTTGGTGGATTCACATGAGCCCGAGGGTCATTCTATATCAACTAGTGGTGCAAGAACGTTTTTCCAACATTTGACTTGTGATCCTTTCTAGACACCATTGGATTTGAAAAATGTCCTAATAATTCCCTAATGGCTCTAATAAACATACACAAATATAATTTATTATAATGTATTTGATAATTCTATACTCTAATACCAGTTTTACGAACCCCTCCCTCAAGATTCCCATCATTGAAGGTAGATCCAATGGAAAAATATCATAGCATATTTTTTGAGGATCTAGACTTAAGAAATAACAAATCATTTCATTTCATACTTTGAGTGATACAATAGGATACTAATTTCTCCTTAAAGGAATTTACATGATATATAATATAGATGTACTATATGAACATAATTACTACATGGAATAAGATACCATGACTATTAACTAGCTAATCCTACTTGTAACATTAGCTTCAATATATTGAAAGTATTCATTTGAATCTTCAGTAATCATATTTCCACATAAGATGACTACCTCAAATACTAACAAATAAATATGTGGATTTGCACATTCCTATACTATGTATATGTGTGTATACAACCATGTGAATGTACATATATATTCAACATTCAATTATTTGCACATATAAACTTGTGTTTTTATTTTGATAATCTATCCATGCTTTTCATGCCACCTTTGGTGTATTCACTTCTATGTCCATCATTGGACTTGTATGAGCAACCCCAAGGTAGGTATAACCTTAGGTTTAGATCATCATACTTTATTTTATATGATAGACATATTGTAATCATAATGAAATGATATTAAATAAACATCAAAGTGGTTTATTATACAAATCAATACTTATAAAATCATCGAGAAAATCTTAGGTAGTTGATATATCCTCAAATGGAGTCATCATGCATTTATAGCCATGTACTTATTGCAATCCAACCATCGATTGTGTATTCAAGCACTCCACTATCAATCAACATCATCTACATATGTATACTATTGATGTGACACCATTGTATCCATATGACACTAAGTAAACCTAACTTATGTCCTAAACTGTGGATTATGGTCTAGGGTTGATATTAGGGTTAGTTATTGAACCCTAGTTCTCATGAACATGGATCAAATGACATACAAACCCTAAGTGTACATCATTATCCTTCTAATCCAATTGAGATCTTTGAATGTCATTATCTTTCAACAATGTCATATTATAACACATAATGCACATATTTAATGTATTTCACATTCTATTCATTTAAACTAGGATTTAGATGCATAAATCTCTTTATATTAATGCATTAACTATACCTTTTGAATTATGATCAAATATAGGTATTCAAATCATTTTATTTTGAATCTAGATATGTGTTTTTTATAAAAATGATGTACAATTTCGATATTTTTTTAGCTATCGACTATTTTCTAAATATATTACAAGATATTTATTAATGGACCACTAGAATAATGACACGTTAGCAAAAATTCTTGTTTTATTTATCACAAGGCCATGTTAGAGCTGAGGGAAAAGGCACCACTACCCATGACATTGTAAACTAGGATATCATGCATGTGAGGACAAGATTGTCAATTGGCCCCTAGCTAATCATCTTCCTTGCACAAGATCCCTCCTCCCATTGTGGGAGTGTCAATCGGTGTTTGATTTCCTCGGTTCTTGATTTTTTGGATCAAGAAAAGGTCCATGAACTCTTTTTCCACCTCTTTGGATCTAGTCTAATGTTGTCTAGGATCTGCGGTGGCTAGAGTGGAAGGATCTAGGTCTCCATTCATGAGTTACATATACATGAATGGAACACGTAAGAGGGGGGATATGCTCATTACCTATGCACCTTGGGTGATTGGACTGAAGATTTTAGCACCTCCAGAAGTCTACCATCTTCTCCTTGCACTGTAGAATCCAATGAGAATCCCTACAAGAGCATTTTGTGGTTTGTAGGTAGAAGAACTGAAGATCACTTTTCTAAGGGTGATTTCATGGTGTTGGATCCTTTGGAGGAGACTAGGCTGATGCACTTTGTTTCTCTACCTTGGCAAAAGTTTATTAGTGAATAATACATGCATGATACATAGGGGAGAGGGGTGAAAGTGAGGAACCCTAACATACTAGATAACCTTGGATTAGGCTTTACAAGAGGAACAATAATAACAATAATGTAACTCATCCAGTGTGGCTAGACCTACCAGAAGCAAGTAGGATTCTAGAGTGTGGACGGTACCTATAAATGGAGAGAGAGGTGTCGAAAGGAGCATCAAATCCTTTTTCAGCAAATACACCTCACGTGTAGGTGAAGATGATAACTTTCCATTTGTGGATCACCGAGGGTTTGAGATCTACCTCGGTCCTGACTATGTCCTCACAAGTAACACCTTTTTCTTTGATAAAACATAGTAATTGATTAAATTTTATTCTACCTATGATCTATCCCCCTTTAATCCCAAGATTTAGGATAATCCTCTTATAGAAAATAAGATGGGATATTTGTTGTTAGATACAAGGCAAATCCCCTCCTATATATAGGAGATAAGGTAAGTACAAGGAAGCATAACTTAACCCTATCAAGCCAAGACAATTAGGAACATGTACATAATAAACTAATTAATCTAACACTCCCCCTCAAGTTGGTGCATGGATGAAACACTTTCCAACTTGCTAATACATGAAAAAAATAGCTCATACAAAAAATTGATCTCCCCTTACAAGAAATGATCTCCCCTTGAATCTTGTAACACAAAAATGATGCATTTTAACACTCCCCTTGAAAAAGATAGCACATTGTAGAAAATAAGTTTTCTTCCCTTGATGATGGTAAGATCAATGCTGAAGTAGTAATCATAGGGTGCACTCCCTCTGAGTTTGAAAATTGCCAGAATTGTAGAAGCAATCACAATTTTTTTTTTGAAATTTCGACAAGCATCCAAAGTTGTATATGGTGGAGAACATGTGTAGAATTGATCTCAATCGTCTTTGTTATCGAACTAGTTCTGCAAAAGAAGCACCAACACTATGATAATGCACAATAGTTGGGGTAAGAGCACTGCTATAGGAGTATTGTATCATAGCAGGTGGGCATGTGCTTGATATGCACCACTATATGAATATGCACTATAGTAGGTATTGACAACGCAGATGAATATGTAGAAACTAGGAAAATAGTCGAATGATATAACTAATTCTCTTCACCTTATCTCCTCTTCTCCTCTTCCTCTATCCTCCCCCTCACTCCAACCACAAAAAGATAATGAGAGTGGATGGGGTGGAGAGTCATAAATATTGGTAGAGGAATGATGACATAGAAATAAAGCGCTATGATGATAAAGACACAATAGTAAGAACAAAGTACTATCGGAATAAGCATAGTATAACATAAGCAAAAATACTACCAAAATGAAAACTCAGTGGATAGAGGAGTATCACTATTAGAATAAAACTTGGTTGGAAATGCAAAGAACTACTAGAATAAGCATGGTAGGAAGAAAAATTAGTGCATTGCCCCTTCTTTTTTTTGTTCTTTATAAATTAGCATGTCATCTTTTGTTTGCCAAATAAAGAAATAAAAAGATCAAGTCCTTGCCAATAAACGGCTGGTCAAAGTCTTTGCCACTTTCATTCCTTTGCTAGGAAGTGATTTACAGTGATTTTATTAGGCTAGTCAAAGGCTAGTCAAAGCCATTTTTGCCAATTTATCTTTCTTGATTATGATGGTCAATGGTAGGTCAAATGCTAGTATACAAGCTAAATGATGCCTTCCAAGCATTTAATTGGGAATTTGTGTTGGAAGACGAGCAACTTCCTTTTAATTGATGCTACATGTTGAGTGGTATATAAGCAGAAGAAGGAATAAGATGACCATGGAGGCCGATAGCTTAGAATATTCTGGAATATTTTCCATAATCATATAATTTAATTACTCGTTTAGTATCATGTGTATTTAAAATGAGATTGAGATAATTCCTCATTGCATTTTAAGGACCCATATGTGAACCTCAGTTCGCCCAATTGGGCTTTTATTGAGTTCTAAAAACCATGTTTCAAACCATGGTCCTCCAAAGGGTCCATACGTTTTAATAAACTATCATCATAAGATAACAACTGAAGTATCATTTTAATATACCTTATTAACATTACATTATTTACATATTTTGAAAACCTAAGCGATTTCTAGAACTTGAATTTATCAAAAAGTGTCATTACATTATTTTTATTATTATACTTTAATTATCACCTCATATCCTTGAATCAGATTTGATATTTCCAAGTTTTGAGGATGTTAAATCTAATGCACGAATGTGTGTAGTAATTATACATATCCAATCATGACATACATAGAAACACATACATGTACACAAACATATATACATACACACACAGATATATATATATATATATATATATATATATATGTATATATATATGTATATATATACATATATATATATATACATAGATATATATAAACATATATATAGATATATATATATTTATTTATATATATATATATATATATATATATGTGTGTGTGTGTGTGTGTATGTATGTGTGTGTGTTATCATATATAACTAAGAGCCATAATAGATAAATGTATACGTCATGATTATGGCCTCCTACTAAACTATTCCAAGTTAATAGGGAACACAATCAACTAAGGTTTCTACGTCACTTAAAGATATGATAACCCTAATTGGTTCCTTTAGTCATAGTCAACCACGATGGAGTTTTATCAAAGTTGATTATCATTCCATGATTTTTCTCCTCCATGTCCTCTGTATCCTATTCTAACCTAATATATTTCTTCATTTGTAAGAAAAAGCTCGAGTTATATGAGACAAGGTATGAAGATCTACGTATGGAAGTATAAGGAGAAATGACATGTGATCCATATTTGTAACTACAAAACAATCAAACCCACATATTAGGAAATACAATCTATTAGGGTTATGGACATAATCATTCATCAAACACCAAAAATTGGATTTTAAGTATCTCTTTGGGTTCTCATATCAAATGTGTATCATCTATATGATTGTGGAACCATTAACCAAAACATTTCAATTTATCGTATATACATATAAATATATTTTAATACTTAAAAAATACAATTTTTTCTAGTGAAAAAAACTACAAAACTCAATAAAGAATGTTAGATCTCACATTATATAACTATTGGGGTCTCAATAGAAAAATTCACAACCAAAAAGAAAATTCTCGAGAAACCCTAGAGTATCCATCTAATGTGTAGAACCATATTATTTTTTCAACTTGATACCTTATCAGAAAAGAAATTCTTATAATAAGAATTGAATTTTCTATCTGATAATGCAAGACAAAAAGTCTCAACCAATCCTTACATATGTACATTTCATTAGGATCCAAGATTTCTCCCAATATATTGTTAGTGGCATATTAGTTTAACATGGATCTAGTATAGTAGAATCCTTGGTTTCATAAAAATTGGAAGGAGTGATGCACATATAACTGTTGGGAAATATGACATCAGATATGGTAGTGGAACAAAGATTTTAGTGCCATATTCCCCTTTAGATAGTAGATCACATAAACAACTATGTAATGGGAAAGAGGGTTGCATGGTATATACCTAGTCCTGGAGAAAGTCCAATGATTATCCCTTTCTCTAGTGTGCTACTTTTTCAAGGTGCACCTAGACGGCTTTCGGCGTCAGCCTCTTGGTTGATCATCATAGATGGTGGTTAATTGTGTCCTTCTAGTGTGTGGAAAGGCCTCTCCTTTGTAGTAGTCCATGCAGATCACAATGAACTCCTACCATTCTAGATGAATGGAGAAGAGCGGGTTGTCCCTTCTAGTTAGTGTGTTATTGCCGACTTTCTCTCCCAGTTGTCTCTCCCTTGCTATCCCTCCCTTTGACGGGTAGGACTTGCTCTTATTCTCACATTATAACAACTATGAGAAGATACCAATTGCCATAGCTTATTGTTTTGTCTCTGGTAGGCCTCCACTACCCCTCTATTTATAAGAGGGTCAGGGATAGGACTTGTAGTATGAGCATGAGTCAAAAAACAAATTTTCATGAATTTTCTAGAACCTACAAACATTGAACTGTTTGGTTCACATGTGAGCTGATCAGTTCAGCTCTTGAACCAACTCGTTCATAATGTTTCGTAGTCGCAATTGCATTGGCTGTTAATATTTGACTAATGCACAACATGATGTCAGTGTCAATCCTTGATCCAATCGTGTTGATCAACCAAACGGTCAGCTCTAAACCTAAGCCGATCTGTTTAGGAATTTGATTTGATTAGTTCACTTAGTGGAGCGGTCATTTCAGAGTCTTGATTTTCAATCTTTTTTAAACTAAATACCTAACACTTTAGTAATCAAGTTAAAACCACATTTTATGAATAAACTCCCATTCGAGTTGTATCATATGTGTGTGACCCTATAGGTCCCAAGTTATGTTGGTAGAGGATGTCAATAACCGATTTATGACATCATAAGAAATGAGTAGTATCTAGCAACACATCATTGCTACCCAAGTAATTCAGGAAGTTGGAGAACAACTTCAACCTACTATTGGTGATCAGGGTTATAGTGATTATATAGTTCCTTTGTGTCTGATACCCAGATTGAACTCGAGGCATGGAATTATCATCCTCTCAATGTTCAATCGATGTTCCTTGAACTAGATCATATTGTATGAGATATATGTGAATTCAATAGCACATATTGTCTCATATGCGAATGGCCATGCTTTTCTCAGTCTCATTGATTAAGTGGTGAGGATATCAAACTCGTTTAGGAGAGAAAAATCTCATCTATATCACTCATAGTCAATCCCCATGTGTCATAACACATATGAGCATCACTTTTGTGGAAACCCTTATTCAAGGTCACATTTGATGGAGTCAAAGTAAATCATGCAACACATGATGAGTGTAGCAATTTTAGATCTAAGAACCACAATCACCACCATCACTTTGAGATCTGATTCTGACTAACATTCAATGATTTCCATGTATCACTCTCAGGGTGGGTCTGTCTGATACACTGTTCACCAGCAAGTACCTTTGTGTTTGGTTTGATATCACAAATCATGACTAATGAGATTCTATCATCAACCAACACACACTCTAGTCTTATGTGTTATTCTTGTCTATTATCTTCTACAATAACAACACTTAGAGACAATCACTCATGAACTTAATCCCAAGTAATCTAACCCGACCTTCATGCTTCTTCTATGCAAGCACTTTTGTAAAGGGGTTAGCCACATTACTTTTAGTTGGTATACTACAAATCTTCACATCTCCTCACTATATGATCTATCTTATGAAATGGAACTGTTTTTGTATGTCCTTGGAACACTGATGTGATCTAGGTTCCCTCGCTTGTGCAATAGCTATGTTGTTGTCACAATATAGCTCAATTGCATCACAGATGCTTGGTACCACCCCAAGTTTAGAAACAAACTTCTTGATCCAAACAACTTCCTTTGTTGCATTAGATGGGGAATTATACTTGGCCTCTATTGTAGAATCAACAACTATTTCCTGCTTGCATCTCTTCCAGCTTACATCTCTTTTGTTGAGGAAAAACACAACTCTAGACTATTATGTATTGACATGTTTGTCAGTTTGGAATCTTACATCGATGTAACCTTTTACCACCAACTTTCCCTCTATGCCGCAGACAAGGAACTGGTCCTTAGTTCTTCTTCAATACTTAAGGATGTTCTGTACAACAGTCCAGTGGGAATCACTAGGATTTAATTGATATCTTCTCATAATGCTTAAGGAATATTAGATAACGAGACAAGTATATAAAATTGTGTACATGATAATTCCAATTGTAGATGCATATGGAGTCCTACCCATGCATTCTCTTTCTTCACAAGAATTGGTACATTGAGTTCTAGAGGTAGTAACACCATGAGACATGGGCATGTCTCCTCTCTTTGAGTCTCCATGTTGAACCTATTCAATACCTTGTCAATGTATGTGCTCTAAATTAATAGTCTTGTAGATCTATATCTATAGATCTTGATTTCTAAGATGTAGGATGATTCACCTAAGTACTTCATAGAGAATTTATTTCCTAGATAGGTCTTTAGCATCTATGAAGTAGGAATGCCATTCCCCATCAATAGTATTTCATCCACATGCAATATGAGGAATACCATAATGCTTCCAATAACCTTCTTGTAAATATATGGTTCATATTCACTTTGACTAAACCCAAACTCTTTGACTATTTCATCAAATAAAAGGTTCCAACTCCAAGATGCTTGCTTCAATCCATAGATTGACCTTTGTAGCTTAAATGCTTTATTTGCATCCTTCGGATTTATAAAAGTTTTAGGTTCTGTCATGTACACATCCTCAAGAAGATTCCTGATAAGGAATGTGGTTTTAACAACCAACTGCCAAATCTCATAGTTATAATAAGCTACAATGGCAAGCATGATTGATGCACATGATAAATGTCATTTTCACAGGCTATTTATATTGATTTTTGTACACATATTATTCATTTTCGTATTAATTTGTGTAATAATTACTATCATTAGACTGTGATACTTAATTGAATCAAATAAATGTAATTTTAATATTCTTGAATGATTTATTATATTGAAAGAGATTATGTTCATTTTTTGTGTATTTTAAGTAATTTACAAGAATCTACATAGCTCGGTACTACCGACTTTGGAGTCCTTGGAAGAGACACTTGCTCAGTTTGGAATAGAGAAAAATTAAGAAGACTCATCATAATGATGGATTCAAAATTGATCAAGGAAACTCAATACTATCGAATTTAGGCTCGGTAGTATTGAAAACTACCCAAGAGACCACAATTATCAAAGGCATCGGTATTACTGACACCCAATTGATAGTACCAACATGGCAGGAACATGCATATCTAAAAATTAAATCTAATCCAACAATTGGCAATTAATTATGCCCTAAGTCACTTATATGACTTAGAGGGATTCCAGACAACCCAATCTATCTCGTTCTATTCCATTAGAAAACATTTGAGAGAAAGGAGAGGAGAAAGTAGAGAAGAATACCACAATCTGGACGATCCATGCACATCTAGTGGACCGATTTGCAGCCAAAAGGTAGCAAATCGGCAATGTGTGAGAGGGGATCATATGGATCATCTTCTTTATGGGTTCTTTAGTTTTACTAATGTTTTCCACATTTTTCTTCTTCTCTTCCATGTACTTGACAACTAAAACCATGCGGGGCTAAACCTCTTGTTCCTTAGGACTCAAGAGTAGCCTAATTCTGCATTGTAATTGACTTTTATGCATTAATATATCAATATCTCTTAATTTTTGGACTTATTTCTATGAGGTTGTCATGAACTATCCATTCTTGATCACCATATGTAGTTAATTAGACCTTTAATTTCTTTGACAAAGGAAATTAATGGTTGAAAAATTCATAGAAATACATGTTTTATATCGCCCTTTGAGAAAGGTGGCATACAAATGTAAAGAGATTACCCATAGTTTTTGATATAGTACCTAATTAATAACACAAATGATACAAGAGTGGGATTAGTATTAGATTAGGTAGTGAACTACACCATATGAGTGGGTAATTTTTACTACGAGCTCTTAGTCTAGGGTTAGGAGAGATATTTATTAATGTCACAACTATTAATTGCAATGTTAATTGCTGTGACACCATAATCCTAAGGAATTCACTCCAATTGAGATCAACAACCAGTAATTTAGATTTATTTTCTACTTTATATAACTAAACCATAGATCAAGTTTTCAGTGGCCTAGTTGATCGCATTGCAGTTAGTAATAGTTTCTAGATCTACGTTTCAATGTGTTCAATATCCAGGCATCATTGGCCTATATTACTCTGACAATGTGCAGTTGTGTTTTTAGGGCATATAGTAAATGCCTATCAAATTTCTAGCACTATTGCTGAGGAAACGACAAATCCATCACTATGTGTGTTGTAATCGATCTCTATTGGCCACACCTTTTATTTTTCTTTTCATTCTCTTTAAAGATAAATTTTAAATATCATTTAGTTAATTATTAGTACTCATTCTTACATTGTCTGCAATAGCTTCAGGTACTAGTACATGGTGCAAACTAGAGATGACTACTATGGAGAGTCATCTCCACATGACTTTAGTTAGGCATTGCTCTTATGTCAAGGAAGAGAGTTCGGTAACTTAGTGCCAATGATGATTCAAACTCCACCACTATATATGCCTACACCTCCATTATAGGAACCATAAAAACCAGTTGAGATGGATAACCCGAAAGAAGAGTAGACTATTTGGGAGAATATCAAGGTGTGTTCCTCAACATAATAGTTAGGGTTTATCAAAAGACAAGCTATAAATGTGGGCAACTACAAGATTGATCCAGGGATAGTTGCATTGGTCAAGTCTTAAGATTTTCATGGCCACAGTACTGAAGATCTAATGACACACATAAGCAATTTTGTGGAGAGATACTATAGGGTCAAGATGGACAGAGTGCCAAGTACTGTGATCAACCTGAAGCTATTTCCATCATAATTGGTAGAGAAAGCCAAATATTTGTTCTACAACCTTATGCCTCAGTCGATTAAGACATGGGATCAGATGATATACACTTTCTTTGAGCATTACTTCCTACCTTATAAGGCAAATGAGCTTGTCTGGAAAATATACAATTTCATACAATAGGTCGAAGAATCCTACTCTGAAGCATGGGAGAGATATCAGAATATACTGAGGAAGGTCCCTCATCATGGGATCAATTTGTATGGCCAAGCAAATATATTTTATTATGGGTTGCATCAAGGGAAAAGGACAACTTTGGGCACTATAGGAACATGCTTCTTACTCAACAACAAGTCTTCCTGGTGTCATGAAATCTTGAAGAATATGGCTAAAAACCAGTCTTGTCGAGAAGAAAGGGAACAACCAACATTTGTTAAAAGTGTTGTAGAGTTCAAGGTGATTTCTGCATTGAATGAGAAGTTGGACTTGATCGCTAAGAAATTGTGTGCAACAATGGAAGCTCTTCTAGAGGAGAGGTAGAGGAGTGCATGTTTGCACAAAAACAAATTTACAGGGCCAACAACTATTCTTGGAGGAAAGACTCCAAGTTCTCTTGGAAGGACCCAATAACTTCCAATAGGATCCATCACAAGCACAACATCAAGAAAATCCACAACATCATGAGAGGGCTCCTAGAAAGATAGACCGCATAGAGGATATGCTTGATAATCTAGTTAACCAGAATGAGGCACTCGTTGGCCAGACCCCGAGGGAACTACAGAATCAAGGAGCACATATTCATAGTATAGTAACTTAGAATTCTCAGATTGCACAAGAGGTTGTTTCCTTGAAGAAGACAAGTCAGCAAGGATTCCCAGGAAACACTAATATAGCAACTGACAAACAACATGTAAAGGTTGTGTTGTTATGAAGTGGGAAGAAGTTGTTGAATGAGTAGAAAACTATTCCAAAGGCAAAGGACAAAGAGGATGACACAAGATCGCAGGTGACCACTACTGTTGTACTGACAAAGAATTTGATACTGTTGAGCCTGATATTGTTATACAAGACAAAGAAGTTGATCAAGAAATTGAGAAATAAAGAGAGATAAGGAAGGAGGCATACATTCCACCACAACAAAGCAAGCAGGTGAAGTTAGTGTCTTTTCTAAATATCTTGAAGGCAGCCAAGGCTGAGCAGCAATTTCAGAAGTTTCTGGAAGTTTTAGAAAATTGTATGTCGACATTCCTCTCATAGATGCAATTGAATAGATTCCTTCCTATGGAATTTTTTTGAAGGGCATCATTAATAAGAAGAGGAGAATGGCTGACACAGATGTAGTGGTATTGAAGGAGCATGTTAGTGCTTTTATATTAGGAACATTACCCCCAAAAAGGCAAGATCCATGCTGCTCAACATATCATGTTACATTGGGAAGCCAACATTTGGAGAGGCTTTGTGTGATTCATGAGAAAGAATCAATCTAATGCCCTTAACCACCTTCAAGAAGTTGGGTCTTTAGAAGTCCATAAAAAGAAATATGACCATACAACTGGTAGGCAACTCAGTAGTTAGGCCATATGGTATTTGTGAGGATGTTCTTGTCAAAGTGGACAAATTTGTATTTCCAATAGACTTTGTGGTCATGGAGATGCAGGATGATCACGACAATGAGTTACTACTTGAGAGACCATTGTAAACAACTGCTAATATGATTTTATAGATGGCAGAGGAAGGTTGACACGTGGGATCAAATAAGACCAGATTGAAATCAAGATGCCCGTATCTGCACAAACAATTGAAGATAACACACAATGTCATATTCTACAACATGTTTGAGGAAAGATGTATCTATATCTGGGGAGGCCATTCTTATATATGGATCATGAGATGACATAGGTTCACAAGGGCACATTATCAGTGTATATCTTAGAGAACACAAGGAGATCTAATTGACAAAGGCAGTTCAATATCGTGATGATGAAGAGGGGTATTACCCAACTACAATTGAGGAGGTAGCTTCTTTCACTCTTGTGCAAGCTTTTCCAAAGTTGTCATTGGAGGCATGTCTCATGAATGTAATGTTTGACTGCATTTAATCACGTTCTTTGGAGAAGTGTATCTTATTTCTCAAGGTGCTACCATGTTACTACACCAGGCACTTTGAGGATCTCGGATCACCTCCTCTACCTTTGGTCCCATCTTTACTGTTTCCCCTAGAGCTAGAGCTAAAGCCACTGCCACCACACTTGAAGTACACTTTCTTGGAAACAAAGGATAAGCTTCCGATCATCATCTCGACTTCAATGAGCATTTGAGAAGAGGAGCAAGTACTTGTGATTTTTAAAACCGAACGCACAACATTCAAATGGTCTATTGAGACATAAAAGGGATTTTCCCTAGTTTCCGCTAGCACAAGATCAGTCTATAAGAAGGAGCCAAGATACTTGTGCAACCTCAACAAAGACTCAATCCCATCATGACTGAGGTAGTAAAGAAGGAGGTAGTCTAACTTTTATCTACAAACATAATATATTCTATCTATGACTCTAATTGGGTTAGTCCAACCCAGGTGGTTCCTAATAAAGAGGGATTATAGTCACAACTAATTCAAATTATGAATTGACTTCTACTAGGTTAGTGATTGGGTGGTGAGTATGTAATGATTACCAACACTTGAACACCATCACTTTCAAGGATCATTTCCTGCTCCTCTTTATTGCTCAAATTCTTGAGCGGCTTGCCAGCTCCTCTCACTTTTATTTCTCGATGGTTATTTTATATACAATCATATTTATATTAAGATACAAGATCAAGAGAAGCCAAGCTTCACTTGTCCTTATGAAACCTTTGCATATCGTCGAATGCCATTCGATATTTGCAATGCATTGGCTACCTTTCAACGATGCATGCTCACCATTTTTTCTGATATGGGGATGTTTGTAGGTATTTATGGATTATTTTTTGGTGTACGTAGAATCATTTGATGATTACGTTAACAATTTGGATACGGTTCTGCAAAGATGTGAGGACAATCACCTAGTTTTGAATTGGGAGAAATGCCACATACTGGTGAATGAGGGGATTGTTTTGGGACACAAGGTGTCCAATAAAAGAATGGAGGTTGACCTAATAAAAATAGAAGTCATCTCCAAGCTACATCCACCATATCAGTGAAGGGAGTGAGGATATTTCTAGGACATGCGAGATTTTACTGATGATTTATAAAATATTTTTTAAAGATCGCCAAACTGCTTTCTGAGTTATTTGAAAAGGATGTTGAATTTAATTTTAACGAGCTGTGTTTAAAAGTGTTTGAGGTGTTGAAGGAGAAACTAGTCTCCACACCTATTATCCAGGCTCAAGATTGGAGCCAACCATTTGAGTTGATGTATGATGCATTAGATTACGCAGTAGGGGCTGTTCTAGGCCAACACTGAGATAAGGTTCCCGTTGTCATCTATTATGCATCTAAAAAAATAATGATGCCCAGTTGAATTATACAACCATTGAAAAATAACTATTGGTGAGTTTTTTTGCTTTTGAGAAAATTCGCCAATATTTGATAGAGGCTAAGGTTGTTATTTGGAAAGGGCATGCAACCATCAAATATTTGTTGTAGAAAAAGGATGCAAAGCCTAAGTTAATTAGATGTATGTTGTTGTTGCAGGAATTTGATATTGAAATCAAAGACAAAGTAGGAATTGAAAATGTGGTGGTTGATCACCTATGTAGGCTTGAAAGGGTGGATAAAAAAGACATGGATATACCTATAGTTGAAAATTTTCCTGACAAATAGCTCTTTTCTATGAAAATCAAAGATTCTTGGTTTGCAAGTATTGTAAACTACTTGGCATGTGGAGATCATCTATAGGATTGGGGATATCAGGAGAAGAAGAAATTCTTCCACTCTTTGAGGTATTGCATTTGGGATGATTTCATTTTTCTCAAGCAATGTTGGGATGGTATTTTAAGGAAATGTGTGTTGAATTATGAGTTTGAGAGTATTTAGGCACATTGTCATTCCTTACCTACTAGGGGTCATCATGCTAGTTCTAGGATTGCAGCTAAGGTCTTGGAATGTGGTTTCTATTGGCCTATACTTTTTAAGGAAACATATGACCTTGTAATTCATTATGATGCTTGTCAACGTGCATTTAATATTTGAAAAAGACACAAAATGCCCTTGAATGTTTTTTAGGAAATTGAGGTGTTTAATTTGTGGGGGATTGATTTCATGAGCCCATTTGTGTCTTCAAATTCTAATTTATACATATTACTTGATTTTGACTATGTATCTAAGTGTGTGGAAGCAGTTCAAACCTACACCAATGATGCCCAAGTTGTATGTAGGTTTGTAAAAGAACATATCTTTTGTAGGTTTGGGGTTCCCAGGTAGGTAATTAGTGATGGTGGATCTCATTTCACAAATAAGAAATTTGGTGTACTCTTGAGTAAATATGGAGTGAAATACAAGTTAGTCGATCCATATCACCCTCAAACCCAAGGACAAGTTGAGGTGCTAATAGAGAGATCAAGAAAATACTAGAAACGACATTCTCAACTAATAGGATAAATTGGAGCATGTTTCTTAATGATGCTATTTGGGCATATAGAACAGCCTATAAGACACCTATAGTAACCACTCTTTTCAGGTTGATTTATGGGAGAGATTGTCACTGACCCATGGATTTAGAGCACAAGGATAAATGGGCCTTGAGAAAATTGAACTACAATTTGGATGCAGGAAGGAGAAAAAGGATGATAGTATTGAATGAGCTAGATGAGCTTAGGTTTGACGCCTATGAAAGCTCAAGGATCTACAAGGAGAGAACAAAAAAGATGCATCATAACCACATCCTACATAGAGTTTTCACTCCAGGAAAGAAGGTTCTTCTATAATTCTAGGTTGAAATTACATCCTAGCAAGTTGAGATCTAGATGAAGTGGACCTTTTGATGTAGTTAAAGTTTTTCCTCATGGAGTGGTATAAATAAGCAATGGGGCTGAGCCATTCCTTGTCAATGGCCAGTGGCTTAAATATACTACTTTGGAGGAGTTGTGGTGATGAAAGATAAGGAGTTGAATATCATTGTGCTACACTAATGGCTTAATTAGGATCGTCCAGCCTATGACATAAAATAAGGGAGCTTGTTGGGAGGAAACCCAACCATCATTTTTGTTCTTTACTTTTATTTTTGTTGTTTCATTGCTTTAGTTCTTATTTTATTAGTTTTTATGTTAAAAAGGTACCTTGATCAATGTTGTGTCGTGTGTAGGATGAGTATCAATCAACACTACCAACCTCAAAGTCGTTACTACCAACAAGGACACAAGAAAAATGATCGAGTTTCACAGAACAAATCGGTGCTACCAACCATCATGTCAGTAGCACCAACGACATCATAGGAGGGTTGCACAAAAATATAAAGAAACTCAGTACTACCTGCCCAAGGTTCGGTAGAACCAACTTTTTGTAGAGAAGGAGCCAAGTTGACTGATAAGGACTCAGTACTACAGACCAAAATTCTATGGTACCTACAAAATCAAAGCTCCAATTTTGAAACACTAAATTTCCATTCGGAAGCACTGACAAATTTGAATGACTCGGTACTATAAATAAAAAAATCATTAGTACAAACACCAGGGGATATATAATATATAGGTGTGCCATCAACGATCGAGAATGTTTACATTTGATAGTCGGTACCACTAATCCATTGCATGAGTTAGTAGTTCTGACACACAACGATCAACATCAACTGACTTTGACACACGAGGACCTTCTCTACCAGTGGATGGTGCCGAGTCATGTAGATAGTGGAGGAATAGTCAATACTACCGACTTTCAGTCAGTACTATTGACTTGTGAATAATAGGTTGGCCGAGTTCTAAATAAGGAGGGGTTATTTTCATTTTCTCTTCACACCTTCTTCATATCCCCTCTGAGAAAGTGCAAGAAATCATCCCCGAGTGTCTATAGTCTACTATGAGCATCTTTTCTCTCCATATACTTCTTGTACCACCATCACGACATCCAAGAGGAACACTACTTCATCGGTGGGGAATCATACATCGATTCGAAAACCAAGTCACATCACCCACCTCAACATCGATAAGAAGAAGATATATGAAGATCTTCAGAAGAGGGATATCATGGCAACACGGTATGGAGACCATGCTTTCCTCGCCTCCTTGGGATTCATTTACAGTATGTGACAAGTATGTAAGCATCAAGGGTTGTGGGCGACCATCCATTCTTTAGTGACTGGCTTACCGTCCCCGATCTTGTCTATGAGTTCCTTTCCTATCTAGATGTATGCATCATCCCTGAGCATGTGGATGGATGGAGGGGGTTCACATCAACTTTTCCCTTTTCAACATCGATTTTCACCTAAAGTTGTAGCAGTTCAATGCCATCTACGGGTGGCCAATGGAAGGACAACACTTTGTCCCCAACAACTTTGATTTCCAGGCTGGTTAGGAGCTATTAACGGGGCTGCCAGAAGGCTTCCATATTAACTGGCACACTAACTCCACCATGACATCGAGCATCCTTTTAATCGTATCCTTCATTGCCCTCTCACCAACACCATCTTCACTAGGTCCAATCAGGGGCAGCATAAGACTCATCAGGTTGACCTCTACTTCCTCTACAAATTCCTAGAATTAGGAGGAAGGACTTTTAACTTTGGTTCATTCTTCCTTAATCATATGATGGGCATGAAGCGACTGGTGCAGAGGGATCCTCCTATCCATTTTGGAGGACTGATCACACTGATAGTGATACACTTGAGTCTTGATCTCTCCACCTCTAGATTTTTGAAGACTGTTCCCAAGCTAGTCATGAAGCACTTCAAAAGAGAAAGCCTCCTCAGTGTACGCTAGGGTACAATGTATGCATGTCGTACACTAGATGGCCACTACATGGAGAGGGTGCTCTCGGATGAGGTCTCTGATTTGCAAGGATTCCACCTCATGCGGTGTCCTGTAGATAGCCCTTCAGTGGTAGAAGAAAAAGAAGATGTTGTCGAGCAAGACCAACAGAAGGAAGAAAAAGA